>CM047747.1:6546362-7088140 GCA_026225825.1 Pistacia integerrima
CTTGCTTATCTTATTTACAGTTTAGTAGTTAGGTTAGAAAGGTTATTAATCTTGGTTGCCTACGACAGCGCACCAAACATTCCTAGGTAGTGTTTGAAAGAAACACTTTTAAGAGTTGAAACTTAGGTCATAAATCTTTAGAAAAATCATTCTTAAGAGTTTTTAGGGTTTTTTTAGGAGCTTTGGCGGCTATGGAAGAGAAACCAGGGTTCTTTTACTCTTTTGATGTAATACACTGTATAGCTAGTAATTCTTTGAGAAATATATGATAAAATCCACTAAATAACTTTTATGAACATATATACATAATGTAAATACATATAAATATATACACAAAATACTGATATACTTTAGTAAGCATAAGGTAAACTTGAACAGTGCCACCAAACTCCTCTGCTTCTTGACGTCCCATCCGGTCGTAAATCATCTAGTACCTGCAAAACAATAAAATAACAGAGTGAGCACTAATTGCTCAGTAAGTAAACCAAACTACACGACTGTTCTTCCTCCGTTACTCATGTTCTGATTTTCCTTTCCTCACTTTATTCTTTGCTAATATTCTTCATTCCTTTCTGGTATTCTACATTCTTTTCTGATATTTTGCATTCTTTTCTGATACTCTGATTTGCTATTTACCAACGTGCAAAGACAATGAATAAAACTGTACATCGTCGAGCACATAAAAATACTGGATCATGTAAGTCGCATAATACTTATGCAAAATAATAAACTTTCATGAGAAAAGAACTTTCTTTTCTTTTTATGTTTCTCTTTCTCTTATGTTGTATCTCTTTCTTTTCTTTCTTCTTTCTAGTTTGCCGATCTGACTAGGTTGATGCATGGATTTGGAACCCTGGCCATGTGAGTGGGTATAGTCCTTATCTACATGCACTACTCACGTACTATACAAGTACTGTAACTCTCTGCTGTGGCCGCTTGCTCGTGGTAGCGTGCATGAAGATATGCTTTGCTGGGTACAGTCCTCATCCACATACACTACTCATGGAAATGAACAAATACTGTATCTCTCTACTGATGCCGCTCACTCGTGGTGGCGTGTATGTGGGCATCTCTGTCACTCATAGGTTCCCCATCGCAAAAACCTTATATTATAGCATGCTATAGAAAGAGAATAGAAAGAGATACTATATACATTTCAACATAAATTTCGAAGCTATGGAAATTCTATATTTGCATTCTTTAAAAACATACACTTTTCATATACGAACATATCATTTCATCATGGCCATTTCGTGGATGCATAACAAATTCATAGAAACATATCATCCTTAGACTTGTTTATACATACACAAGCTCATACTTAGGTAATATGTAACATATTACACATAGCCTCCATGGTCATTCATTACATCAAATATATATGTTCATACAATCATTAAATAATCACAAAGACCACTCATTCAAACATGCTTCACAACCCTTTAAGCATCATTTTCATACGTGGAATCAATCATAGATTATTAGATTAAAAATAAACTAATAATTTGGAAGGTAGTCACTAGTCATTATGCACATGTCATATTCAAGAAGGCATATATCGAGTTATACATATCGGATTGCTATGGTCTTAATCTCATTTTAAAGCTTAGAGAAAGAGTTACAACTTTTATGTTTAGGTCTCAACCCAGTTCGATAGGTAAGATGCCCAAAAATAACTCAGAATGTCACGGATTTGACAGGCAACCATGGTAACATGCCTACTTTAAGTCTTTTCCATATCTATTTACCTCCACTTACTCCCTAACCTTTCCTAATCATTCTCCCCTGTGAAAACATGTAATATGTTAAAAACCCATGACACAACTAATTCCATTGATTATCATCAAACTTCAATTCTTGCCTTTCTTTAACCCTTTCTTCATTAGGGTTTAGCCAACTCATGCATGCAATTTCTCTTTGGATTTTCTTCAAAACTTCATATGCACATGCAACTACCATGTTGTCTGCACTTCCACAACTCTCTGTGTCAACCAAATTGTGAGCCAAAAACTCACTAATTATAGCATCAAACCTGTTCATTTTCAACAATTCTTTACACTTCAAAAATTTCAACACTAATTCTTCCATAACTTCACTAAATCATCACATAACCATACACTACTTCTCATGGCTGGAAATTACACATCATTAAACATAAAAAACAGCCAATAACTCTCTCATATCAATAAATACAAACATGCAATAATTCATTCAACACAAGTCTTGCTCAAATTAAGGTTCAAACTAGGTTTACTTACCTTGAATATGTGAGATCACTTTCCTTTTGCTCTAAATCTCTTCCTCTTGGACCTAGATCATATAAAAACCATAAAAATTTTAAACTTTAAAGTTTAATCACACTCCTTTTGCTAGAATCTTACCTTAGGATGCTTTAGGATTGAAAATCTTTAAAAATCCAAACCAAATCCTATGATTTTCCTTTGAAATTTAGTGAAGGAAATTAAGAGAAAATGGGGTATAGGTGGCGTTAACAAGGGCTGAAGTATGTTAGGGTTTCTTCAAATAAAGCCTTATATCAAATAATATAAGCATGTATTCCCATTTTGCCGTTGCACTTTCTATGAAATTCCATCTATGTCCCTGTAATGACTCCATTCTACTCATATTCTTTTACAAAATGCATAGTAAAAATACATGTAAAATAGCATAAAAGTTGGGCCCAATTTTTTCTTTCATTAAACATATATACTCTTTGTACAAAAAGTAGTATCATGTACAAAACATCGAACAGGGTGGACAGTGTAGCCAGTTCTCTTCACTTGATGACGTCTATCCGACTGTGTCCTCACCTAGATCCTGCAAAAACATAGGGAACAACGGGGTGAGCACAAAACAATGCTCAGTAAGTAAATCCTCTACTCATAAATCCCCTTAACTCTTTCTAATTCTTTCCCTACAAATCTCATTTACTCTCTCTGTTTTCTCTTTCTCGTAACTCTTTTCTACTAACTCTCTTTAGTAAGTCACGGCCCCATCTGACCGAAGGCACGGCTGGGACTCACTCCCACTCTACGTGACTTGTACTCATTCTAGCCGATCGGCCTCGGTTATGCATGAATTCGGAACCTTTGGCCATGTGAGTGTATAAACTCTCTCTCGGGTACTCTCGGGTATAGCCCTCATCCGCATGCACTCTCACGGGCTACACCACTTCTCTCTCTCTTATACTCATGCCGCTCTCTTAATGCAGCGTACATGCGGGAATACTCTACCCTTACCCATAGGTTCCCCATCGCACAACCTACTCTATTCTCTTGATTAGCACTACTTTCTCTTTGTTCTCTAGTGCTCAATTTCTCTTTCTCTTTACTAATAGAGAAGCTTATTCTCAACATTCTTTACTCTTTCTCAAACTAACACTCATAGTGTAATTTATACTAAAAAATCTCTACTCTCTCTCAAGCTATTACTCAATGCACAATTAAGGCACATGGGTGGTTTATGCTCATTGATGCACTTAGGAAATGCCAATATGCAATGTTACAAGAATTAAGGTTCACAATTCATGCTCACATTTCTCTTAGGCATTTCATCAAACAATTCATGTGCATACAAAATCTCTACTATAATTACTACTCTACTACATTCTCTAGCCATCCAAATTGGGAGAAAACTCCCTCAAACAACCATAAACCCTGTCAAGGAAAACACTTCCAAATAGGTTTACACAACATCTCCCAAACTTCAACTCAATTTCCACTTCTCAATACACATTCAAACACTCCTCATACATGAAGTATATCCAACCACCACAAAATAGAATCTCATCTCAACTCAATTTTTCAACAAGCATAATACATACTCATACATGCATATATCTCTACTCAATTTCTACTCAAAAACTTATTTAAATCTCAACTTGGTTGAATTTACTTACTTTGTGGGGAAATAGCTTCTTTAACACTTCTCCTTTCCTTTGGGAGCTTGATTTCTCTCTACAACTTCAAATAACAACCACAATATAAGACTTTAACCAAAACATAAAAAAACTCTCATCTAAAGCAAGAATCCTTACCTTAGGATGCTTTAGATTAAAACTCTACTAAAAACTACCCAAAAAAGTCCTTTGAAATCCTTGGAAGATTGAAAGAAATTTGAGAGAAAATAAAGAATGGAAAAGGCGGTGGAAATGGATGAAATGAAGGTTTCTCTACACTTAACCCTTTTTTAGCTCAACTTATACACAAGGATTCCCATAGTGCCTTTACTCTTTCTTGAAAATTCCATCCATATCCTTTGATTCCTTACAATCACACCCCCATACTAACATATTCTCCATGAAATTTCCTTATAATTTACTCCCCACTTTTCCTGCTAATTAGGGGTAGGATGGTCAAATAGCCCCTAGGGAAGAAAATATCTAAAATTTAACAAACATTTTGGTCGGCACGGCGTCGCGGCGAAGAAGCTTCTATCACCGCGGCGAAACTGTCCAGCAGCTTCCCCGTGGGCTTTAACACCTCTTCGCCGCGGTGAAGATTCTTCTTCGCCCCGTAGCTCTGGCGAAGCCTGAAACACTAAACTTCTTCTATTTTCAACCAATTCAAGGCAAGTATTCAACATACCACTCAATCAAAGGCCAACCAAACAATAATACTAATAAACCGACTCAAATAAGAGTAAAAGAAGAAACATTAGCTACGTACCTCAAGTGGGGCGTTACAGTCCCTTAGTCAATTACTAAAATGCCCTCATTTTTATTAGCTTCTCTATGTTATTCTATTTCTTTTCACTCCCCACTCATTCATCTAATTAAGAGTGAAATGACCATTTTACCCCTAATGAAGTTTTAAGGAATTTTCTTCACATTTGTCTAAGATAACTTCAAAGAAATCCAACTAAGGGTATTAGAGCATAAGTAAAATTACGTACCTTGATATGGGTGTTACATTTGAGTCATCGTACGAGGTAGATTATTCAGGGTTTGAGACACCCCTACATGTCGCACCTTTATAGACTTAAAGGGCAATGGACATCCCTGAAACAAGAATAACTAGAGAGGCAAGCTCGCAACCACCAGGCGCCTCGGCAAGTCCTAGAAAGGTGATATGATCTACCATCACAAAGGAAGAGATTCAAAAAGCAATAGACAAGTACACGATTGACGTGGGCTTGTACCGGTACAGGTTGTACATTGCTCAGGATACTTCTAAGGGAATGGACCCGATCTCGAAAGCGACCTTCAAATGTGGAGTGAGGATACCGTTTCACCCCTACACTAGGTCGATCCTCGACCATTTATAAGTCGCACCATTCCAACTGATGCCAAATACATATATGATAGCAGTTGCTATGTATATTGTATTAGGTGAGCACAACCTCGGTGAACCAATGGTGGAGGAGCTTGCTTGTGCCTATTATTTAGAGAAGAGCAAGGTTAAAGATTCGTACACCTCTCCAAGCGATCAACAATCGAGGAAGGGATATTTTGTTACCCCAACAACGTGGGGGCTTACGAAACCAAATATTTTTTCTTCAAGTATGATGGAGTCTATAAATTTAAGGAACCGAGTAGGTGTTCCTATTAATTTCCTAATTGCTCGTCTTTTAACTTTAACTTTTCTTTAACATATTAAGCTAATGAACTTTTTGCTTCCTTGTAGGAAACAAAATGACTAGGTTGTTGGTGCTAACTGATCGTAGTCGGATCGAAGCATTTGGTCGACTTCCCGACCAGAGTCACGATGTAAAACTGCTCATAGCCATTGCAAATCTTCATAGATACGGGTTTTTCACTCCTAACGCATACTTGGATGGTTCAGCTCGTAAGTATTTCTTATATAGAACAAATCCAAGTCTTTTTAACAAAAGTAGACTCTTTTTCCTAATGTGCTCATATGTCATGCAGTGACCATGCCACCGAAGATTGCAAAAATGATGAAGAAGTCTGAGGGGTTCACATTCCCTACAATCAATCAAACTAAAACAGTTGGAGCGACCTCCAACGATATCCCTATAATAGGGATACAAGTTGGTGCTAAAAGGCAACCACCTATTGAACAACATGAACAAGTTCCCCTGCCTGTTGTTACTCGTTTGACGAGGAAGAAGACTATGACCTTAAAGATGAAGAAGAGAAAGACAATACCTATCGAAGAGGAAACTAAGTTTGAATAAGAAAGTTTCAGGATACTGCCAGATAGGCTACAGCCTTATCAACTATTCACTTTGAGGACAACCTCAAAGGACGCTCCTTAGACCTCGACCGCCCTCGAGATCTCACAAGGAAAAGCGGGAGCGGTCAAAACTGCTTACGAGGGAGCAAGCGAGGAATAGGTCAAAGAGGTCCCTACCACATCGAGGCACAACCTGTCTATATTGGACTTGTTAGGGCAACTGCTAGACCATTAAAGGCCGGTGGTTTACACCCTTTTGGAATGCCAGCTAGCTATAACCTTTGATAGGTACATGGCCTCCTGATCTACTAACCTAGTGGCCATTGCACTTCAGATGCAAAGTTAGGAACAATGACTTGTTCTCTTCGAGAACTCTTTCATATAAGTCGATCTTTTAGCTTTTAAAGAAAAACTAACTCTTTATTCCTTTCCTTGCAGCCTTTGTTCGCTCTGAATGTGGCCCATAACAAGATGGAGATAAACCCTTTTGGCAAGCTCCATGAGATGAAAGAAGAGATTGCCAAATTAAAGCAAGATCTTGCAACTTTAGACGAAACTGTAAAGGCTGCCCACATTTAGGCGAATATGTATCTAATAGAGAGGAACTATACTCTGCAAGCAATAGACTTCAGAAGACTAAGCTTTAGAAGAAGGATGACGACAATAAAGAGCTCCAACTAATAGTAGCGAGGCTTACTAAGGAGTTGGGCTAAAGAGAAAAGGAGTTACAAGAGAGCTTAAAGTGCAAAAAGGCAATAGAAAAGACTCGAACTAGGTTATGGGAAAACTCAAAAAAAGAAAAGAGAGAGAGGCAGACAAATATTAAACTGGATCATGGGCGAATCACTTCGTTGACCGAGCAAATGAAGCAACAGAACCTCGAGATGGAGAGAAAGGTTGCTCATTGGGTGCTGCAAGCTATTTACAGCTTGCAGCTGAACAATCATAACATGGATATGTCTAACCTCTCCGAGGATTATCAAGTTGCCCTTGCTTCTATGATATCTGCTGAAGAGCAAAAAGAACAAGAGCCTGCTCCAGAGCACGATCAGCAAGAAACAAAAGCTCTTGAAAACCAAGTGAACAACCTAAAGATCAGTGATCAACCGAATGACGCAGAGGTCGTGGTAATTGAAGTAAGGGATTTTGGTACTTAAGGCTAGTGATCGTTCTCCCCTTTGCTTGCGAAGAGTCTTTTATACTTTCTTTTTGTCTTTATTGTAGCTCTAGGTCATTCTTTGCAAATATTTTGCAATCTATAAAATAACTTTTGACCAATTGTGCTCGTACTTTTATAACTCAAGTACTTCACAAAACAAATATAGCATATCTGATTATAAAACTTGTAAAACATTGTAAACAATAAGATTATTTAAAACTTGAGATTATGAAACAAGTGATTCTTTAAGAAGAATTGGGATAATCTTATACATAGCATTTACAAAAAAAAAAATAAATAAAAATAAAAATTACAAGTAATAAAAAAACTGATCAAGAAAGCTAAATAGGAGTTAGGAATTACTGATAATAAGGGCGAAGATGCTTAGCATTCCAAGCTCACGGTACTTCAAAACCATTAAACTTTTTGAGGTGATTCATTCCAGGTTGTACCACTTTAGTGACATGATATGGGCCTTCACAGTTAAGTCTCAATACCCCCGCACTTGGTTCTCTTGTACCGAGAAGAACTTCTTTTAGCACTAGGTCGCCAACTTGGAAGTCTCTTCTCCTAACTTTAGAGTCAAATAATCTTTTTGCCCACTGTTGATAGGAAGCTATCCTTAATTGAGCATTGTGGCAATGTTCTTCAACTAAGTCCAGACTTGCACATAAAAGTACTTCATTATTTGTTTCATTGTAGAATTCTCTCCTAAGTGAACCGGCTCCTACTTCCACTAGAACTATTGCCTTGCAGCCATATGCTACCAAGAAGGGTATTTCTGTAGTAGAGGTTCTCAGAGTCGTTCTATATGCCCATAAAACTTTTGGGAGATCATCGACCCAACTGCCCTTGGCTGCGACAAGTTTGGCCTTCAATGTATGCTTAACAGTCTTGTTGACAGCTTCAACTTGACCATTAGCTTACAGTCTTGCTATTGAGGTAAATTTCTTATGAATCCCCAGCTCTTCACAAAACTATTTGAAATCCTCATTGTCGAACTATTTTCCATTATCAAAGATAAGTGTATGAGGGATTCAATAATGGCACACTATATTTTTGAAGACAAAGTCTTTGAGCTTCTTCATAGTGATTGCGACCAAAGGTTCTACTTCGATCCACTTAGTAAAAATAATCAACTACGACCACCACATATTTGACGCCACCTTTACAAATTGGCATGGGTCCGATGAGATCAATTCCCCATATAGAGAACGACTAAGGGCTGGTCATCGTTGTTAGCTGGTGAGAAGGAGCTTGCAGATGTTCACGAATCTCTGACACTTGTCACACTTCTTCATAGATCCCTTCATGTATCTCTCTCATGATATAATCTGCTTCCTCATCTATTACACATTGGTGAGGGAAGTGCTAAACCCTCGTTTATACAACTGATCTCCAATGAGAGTGTAACGAGTAGCTCTAGTTTGCAAAAGTCTTGTTGTTAGGAAGAACCCCATCTTTGAGATACTACATAATTAAAGTCATCTAGGAAATGGATTCAATTATGCTACGGTTTGTTCAGGTGAGTTGATGTTGGGAACTTCAGTGTACTTAACTGGGATACTGTCCAGCACGTCGGAGTCCAACGAAGAGGCTATCTTTGCCAAAGCCACCGCAATAAAATTACTATCTTTTGGGATCTACTTAATCATATAATGCTTGAAGGGCTTGAGTGTGACCTTGGCTTTCTTCAAGTAACTGATCATATGCTCTCCTTTGGTTGAGAATTTGATTGACAACTAGTTAGGAGTCACTATTAATTTCGATGATATCTGACCTCGTTTCTCTTGCTAGTCGCGGACTAGAAAAATAGCATTCCATATTTAACCTCATTATTCATAGCTTTGAATCCAAACCTAAGGGCTCCATAAATATGAGTCCCCTTAGGGCAATGAGTAGAAGACCAGTCCCGACTCTTCTCCTATTCGAAGACCTATCAACATAGAGACTCTAGGTTGACAAGTTCTGAACAGTTTCCTGGACAACTTCACTAGCCAGCTATTTGGATTCCTAATTTGGTTTATAAGAGAACTCTGAAATGATATCAGCAATAGCATGCCCTTTGATTACTGTTTTCAATCTGTAATGCAGATCAAACTGGCTTTGTTCCATAGCCTACTTGAGCAATTTACCCAAAGCCTCTAGCTTCTGAAGGTCCTACCTGAGTGGGTAGTTGGTCAATATCTAGATGGTGTGGGCATGGAAGCAAGGTCGCAGTTTCCTGGAAGCGATCAACAAGGCAAAAGTCAATCGCTCTATCTTTGGATATCGTGTTTCGATGTCCAGTAGTCATTTGCTCATATAATACACTTGCCACTGAATTCTATTCTCTTCCTGAATAGGAGTTACACTGACCACATACTAAAAGACAGACAGGTAGAGAAATAACCTTTCCGAGATGCTCTTTTATGCTCTGGAACGCTCGCTCACACTCTATAGTCCATTCAAATCTCTTGTTGGCTATGAGTATATTGAAGAATGGCAAACAACAATCTGTTGCTATCAATATGAAGCAACTGATAGCCACTATTCTCCTATTCAAGCTTTGAACTTGCTTTCGATTGGCAGGACTTTTCATATTTAGAAGAACTTGGATCTTCTCGGGGTTGACTTCAATTCCCCGATAGTTAACCATATACCTTAGGAATTTCACTGAGGATACTCCAAATGAACACTTAAGAGGATTAAGTTTCATTTTATATCTCTAGAGTATATCGAACATTTCCACAAGGTTAGGTATGTGATTTGAAGCAACATGCGATTTGACCAATATGTCATCGACATAGACCTCTATTGATTTATCGATCTACTCAAAAAACATATGGTTAACCAAACACTAATAAGTTGCCCTAGCGTTTTTCAGACCGAAGGGCATGACTTTATAGTAGTACAGTCCTTGATCTGTAATAAACAAGGTTGCTCCTTGTCAAGCATGTACTCGAGTTCTGATTATACCCTTGTAGGCATCCATGAAGCTTAACAGCTCATGCCCGGAAGTGGCATCAATGAGCTGACTGATTCTGGTCAAAGGGAAATTGTCCTTTAGACAAGCTTTGTTGAGATCTGTGAAATCAACACAAGTTCGCCACTTACCATTGGGCTTCTTCACCAAAACAGGATTGACGACCCAACTTGGATAATGAGCCTCCCTAATGAACTTGATTGAAAGGAGCCTATCCACCTCAACCTTAAGAGCAACATAATACTCTAGGTCCATGGCTCTTCTTTTCTAGTGAATTGTTTGACCTCACCGTTGATGTTGAGTGCATGACATATCATATTCAAACTGATCCCGACCATGTCAGCATGAGTCCATGCACTACCTAAGGAAGCTCATTAGATCAGTAGTAAGCTGAAATCAAAGATTGCTTCTGATTCTCAACATACGAGTTAGCTCATTCTAGTGGACGAATACTTCAGATAAAGTCTTAACAGGCCCATTGTGGGAATAGTCCTCCTGAACACGAGGATCAATGCTATTTTCCATTGGATCGGGTCATGGTTCAATCTTACTGATTGCCATTGCATGCTCAGGAATGCCCACTGGCTTCCCTTTCCCTTTGCATGCCATCTGCACTGCTCTTACATAGCAGTCACGACATTTATGCTGAGACCTCTTGACTTCCCCACACCCTGTTGAAGTGGGAAATTTCATCTTCAAATGATAGATGGAGGTGAAAACTTTAAAGTTTCGTAATAGAGGTCGTCCCAATACGCCATTAAAAGCAAACAGATGATCTACCACTAGAAACTCTGTCATCTTTGTCACTTCGTTAGTCTCACCCAAAGTGGCTGAAAGTGCAATCGTTCCCTTGGGAATCAGATGATCCCCAGTAAAGCCATAGAGGGGGACAAAGACAGGCTTCAGATTTGTCTCCTCTAATTGCATTTCCTTGAATGCTCGCTGAAACGGGATGTTCACGGCAGTCCCATTATCCACCAACATTCTGTGGACTTTACACCATCCTATTTCAGCTGCGATGATGAGTGCATCCTTATGAAGGTGATGCAATCATACCATGTCTTTCTCTGAGAAAGTAATCTCCTTTTCTCTATGCACCTTAGTAGGTCGTTACACCGTGTTTAACACACTCATGGGCTCGTGATGAGCTTCTTAGGCGTACTTCTCCTAAGCACTTCGAGAATTCCCTGTGATGTGTGGTCCTCCAAATATAATCCTCACTAAATAGAGACCCTTGCGACTAAGGCACTTCTTCCTATAGTCCTTTTGATCCTTATCCTGAGTGGGAGTTGGACCATCAACATACTCATTGAAGTGCCCTTTTTTAATGAGGTCTTTAATAGCCTGCTTAAGAGCTCGACATTAATTGGTATGGTGCCCATTATCCAAATGATAATGACAATACTTCTTGCTGTTTCTTATAGAAGGGAGATTTTTCATGGGTTCTAGCTCTCTGAGCAGATTAGCTTCTTCTGACTTATCCAGAATAGCTGATATCGATGCATTCAGTAGAGTAAACAAATTCTTGTCGTGATTGCAACGAGGGACTTGGGCATAGGATTTCTTGGGCTCAAACCGTTGTTTCTTTACCTTTCTCTAATCTTTATTAGCCTATTTCTGATCAGGTCTTGTACTATTCTCTCCCCGATTTTGCTCCCTTCGATTGGGAGCACTAGTCAAAGGATTGGGGTCGTGGCAATTCAAAGCAGCCACTAATTTCTCTATCCGGAGATATTTCTCAGTGAAGTTGTAGAAACGAGCGAGGGACATATCTACAACCTCACTGAGAAATATTGTCCTCAGATTGCAGTTTCTTCCACCGGTTGGTTTGCGGATGAACTTCAGCAATAATAAGAGTTCGAACTGAATCTTTAGGTGTATTGGCCACCTTATTCAGCTCTCTATAGAACCTGTCAATATAGGACTAGAGGGATTCATTATGTAATATCTCACTAGGCAAGTATTCACTGAGTATCTTATAGAGAGAATCTAGAGAATTGCTAGCTTTAAAAAAAAAGGTGTTCATCTAAATTTTTATCCTTAATCTAGTTATAACATACTATAACACAATGACTATTTCTCACATATATAAATCCACAATAATTCCTTCACTGAGACAATGTGTGCAATCCTCTTGCCAGCTTGACGTCTCCCGATCACTACAATCTAATACCTATAAAATAAAGAAAGCAACTGGGTGAGTTATAAATGTTCAGTAAGTAAACCAAATCTAAATATGCTCTTACTCTGCTGTCCCCATTTCTGTTGTACTACTTCTAAATTTCTGCTTGCTTTTTCTATTTATTCTCAGGCGTACTACTTAGCAGCTTTATTTTTCTCAAATCTTTCTAAATCCTTTTAGTGTTGTACTATTCTTTATCATTTTATTTCTCTTCTCCACTAGATTATAACTTTCTGTTTCTTTCTCTACTCAACAAATCGCTAAGTTTTCTTACTATTGGTCATGTTTCTAATTTATGTTATTTTCTAGCATGTATCTAATTTCTGTTCTTTTCTTATATATCTCTAATTTCTTTTCTATTCTCGTAGGCTTCCGTTTTCTTTTCTTCTCTATTCTTATGGGTTTCTATTTTCTTTTCTTCTCTATTCTCATGGGCTTCTATTTTCTTTTCTTGGCTATTCTTATGGGCTTCTATTTTCTTTTTTTAGATAGTCAAACACTCAATAATAAAATAAACTTTTTAATCTATGCATAAATGCATAATATGCAATGCACATAAAATGTCTAATGCATATGCAAATGATCATGTTTGTATTCTTTTTGAAAATTCTTTCTAATTCTTTTTGAAATTCTTTTCCTTTCTTTCTAAAATTCTTTTTGTTTTCTATTTCTTATTCTATTTTTCTTTCTTTTTGAAATTCTTTCTGTTTTCTGTTTCTTATTCTATTTTCGTTCTGAAATTCTTTCTGTTTTTTGTTTCTTATTCTATTTTTCTTTCTTTTTGAAACTCTTTCTGTTTTTTGTTTCTTATTCTATTTTTCTTTATTTCTGAAACTCTTTTTGTATTCTATTTCTTATTCTATTTTTCTTTCTTTTTGAAATTCTTTCTATATTCTGTTTTGGTTTGCTGATTAGACTAGGTTAAGGCATGGATTTGAAACCTTGGTCGTGTGAGAGTATTCTAAAATTCTTTCTGAGTACAATCCTCATCCACATGCACTTCTAGCGGATTATACAATTCTGTTTTCTATTTTGAGGCCGCTCACTAATGGCGGCTTGCATGTGGAAACTTCTGCATCTTTGTCACCACTAGCTAAAGCAGTGAATGCTTATAGGTTCCCCATCGCAATAGCCCTCTGAAAACATACTCTATAAATCTGTAAAATAATTAGCTAGATGTTTTCCAATAATTTTAAAATTTATGAAATATATGCTATGCTATGTCATGCGTTTATATGTTGTCTATGCATGATCCCAAAATACATGTCTGACTCTGGCATGTATTCTATTAATTCTAAGGCTTTTATTTCTATATTTTTCTGGAAAGCCCAAAGTTCTATTCTAGTAACATGCTTAACTTAAACATTTTCTATTTTATTCTTTATTTTTGAATTCTATGCATCGTGTGTACGTACGTGATTCTATAATTTCTACATAATTATGTAATTCTTCAATTCTATCATGCTATGTAAAATGTATACGTACACAATTACATTATCTCTCACAAATTCTACTCTTTAATATTTTTTATTGTAACAAACATGCCTTGTACAACTTTCTGAATACAAATCTTAATGCCATAAATTTTTCATTCTCTCAACATGACCATCAACATTGTTATACATGCCCTTCGTTCTTCTTTTCTTTTGGCTACATTCTACACATTAATCTATATTGTCATATTAATCATTGTAAATTCAATCTAACATATGACATAATATATATACTTCGGCTAAATTCTAATTTCTTTCTAACATTCTTAACTAAAATTTTGGCCAGTACAACATATTCTCAAGATCTTCTAGCACAATTCTATAGCTAGTAATATATAGTAAGGCATGAAAACTATACCTATACAAATCAATTTCTAAAATGGTCATGTATTTAATACATAAACTAAACTTCTATTTCTTTGATGTTTCTTTGATATTTATACTTGGGAAAGCTTTTCTATTCTTTATACAATAAAATCACTTATTACATATTGTTTATAACTAATCTCAAAACAAGAAACAACAATATACTCATTTGGCCAAGCCATTCTTTGAATGATCTTTCTAATTTCAAGCATACAAGCTTGACAATTTATTGTGGCATATTGTAATATTATAATATAATCACCCATCTTTTACTATTAGACTATTGCAACAATTTAATTTGCAATTCTTGCCATCACTTTTCTAAAGTCATAAGTTTCAAAACTCATAATTCAATGACTAAATACAATATGCTATTCAAACTAATGCTAAAAGTTCAAGCAACTTGAACTATGCACTAAAGGCCATTCATTTCATTGAACTAACATGACCAAATGATATTCTAAATTTTGGCATAACAAAATGCACTCTTGAATACTAAAACTTACACTTGGTTAAACCTAACATAACCTTTCAACTCCAATTCTTTCATTTCTCAAACAATTTCTTCAATAATATTTAACAAACTCATGCATCCATTTCTCCATATCTCTCCAAATCCACCAAAATTGGAGCAAAAACTTACCAAACTTAACTTCAAATCTGGCCGGATTCAACACTTCCAAATTCCAACATCAACTCATCAAATTTTCATCCAAAGTTCAACCAAAACATCACATCTACATAACTACTCATCTTGGCTGAACTTCTACACATTATTCTCCATCAAACAAGCATCTAAACAGCCAATACTTCTTATCATACACAAACACTCAAGAATCAACTTACACATATACTACTCAAATTAAAGCTTAGATTGGGTTTTCTTACTTTTTTCTTGCAAGAATCATTTTCTTTGCTTCCTTTGCTCACTTTCTCCATTGATTCATGCTAAAAACACATAAATTCATGAGAACTAATACTTATAAAACGCAAATCACAAACTTTTGCTAAAATTCTTACCTTAGAAAGCCACAAAATGAACATATATTCACTTAGGCATGAATTCTCATGTAATTCTCTTGGAAGACTTTGAAGAAATGGAAGAGAAATGGGGGAAGAAGGTGGCGTGGTCAAGGGATGAGAATGGCCATTATTGTTGAACCTTTCTAGGTAATCCATTACAGTTGGATCGAGTTGAGAGGTTGAGGGGATGGCCGCCACGATACCTTGGGGAACTGGAGGTACTTCGGGAGAAGTAACATCTTGTATTCGAGGGATCTCCTCATTATTGGTACTTGTACGCTTGGTTTCAAGACCACAAGCCATAAGTTCGTAGATAGAAATTGTTGATGAGAAATTTTGAATGAAGAGTGGATATAAAATCAGACGCTCCTCCTAACGTCAAACTGTTGATACTTGATTTTGACACCAACGGCTCGCACGTGCAAAACACCAAGTTGGCCTTAGAAATTACCTGTGATATGATTGATTCAAGAGTCAGGATAAGATTAAACAATAATATTGAATGCAAAGACAGAATTATAAATAAAACAAAGGATTTTTATAGTGGTTCGGATGCTTAAAGCGATTCCTACTTCCACTATTTCTTTTATATATGTGAGTTTACAAGAGGTGGCATATAGCAAATAGTGAGCAGAAGTATAATAATTGAGTATTCAGAGGGAATATCAAGTTAGTCTCTTTCTCGTAGGTTATCTTGGCTTATGAAAATAGAGATTAGAATCAGAATCCCGAAAATGAGAGGAGGAGTCCTTTATTTATAGTAGCTGAATTCAAGGTAATGATTACAAATCCACAAGTAGGTAGGTGCAGTGCAAGTCCTTCCTTGCCTTTTATTAGCCGATAACTTAGGAAATATCCTTAAATTATCTAGGGTTTAGACAGGTGTGCGATCCTCATTTACTTATAGACAAAACCTAAATCTGCTGGGTTAATGATAGCCATATTCTTTCTGTCTTGGGGCGATGTGGTAGCCTTGGATGGCACAAAGCCTTTCTGAACTCTTATTGGTGCTCATTGATGTAAGCTTATGTCAGCCCTAATTTTTATGGGCATAACAGCAGATTTCATAAATGGTTATTTTTTTAGCACTATCCAAAAATGGTTCCCTATCAAATTACTTACAGTTTGAACTATTGCTATTGATAAAAAATAGTACGTACACTAGTTCGCATCAATTGTGTCACATCCTTAATCCAAAAGAGTTATTGGATGGTGGTGTTCCTATTTTAAAATCTAATTCTTTTCATAGTAACAAGTAAATGTGTCTAGAAAGCCAAGCAGATTTGAAATATTTGGCTTACTAATGTAGACCATATAATTAATAATTGGATCTTTAAACTCAATTTTAGAATTAATTTTATCAAGAAATTACTTATTCAAATTTTCATTGTTTTGAGTTGATTAATAAGGTGCAACATGACTTCGTAATTTGTGAAGGGTTCATTTCCATGTTAGTGATGGCACATCCCCATACTATGAATATCTGAGTATTATTATTAGACTTGGGTAGGGACCCGCCCCAATCGGGCCTGGATCTAGGCTCGATTAGGATCAGTCCCAACGGGACTGGTCCTATTTGGGACCAGTCGCTCATAGGCCTGGGACCGGTCCTAGGCCCATGAGAAATTTCAAGACCCGGATCGGTCCCTAGGACTGATCATGGGCCCATGGACTGGTCCTATGAGCCTAAAAAATTTATGTTCACCCCCCAATGTTTTTTATATTTGTGGCCAAAATGTAATTTTTAAGGGCCTGAAAAATTTATTTCCACCCCTGAGAGATTAATAAATTTTTAATTACTTTAAAAAAATAATTAATTAATGATTATTTATAAATATGGGGATTTAAATTTAAACTTTAAAGATATAACTTAATTAATTAATTTTAACATAAATGTAATATTCACACAATCACACATTCACACTTCACAAATAAACAATTAAATAAATTTGTTTTTATTAAATTATTCATCGTCAACAATATTTACATCGTTCAAATCTGTGTTCCTGAAGAGTTCGAGTAGTTTGGGATCTTCAGGGTGCTGTTGTAGTATTATGTAGTATTATCACTACATGAGTCCAATCCCGTAAATTATCTCATTGGTTAAAGAGCATCTTCTGTCTTCAACAATCAGACCACTCATTGAAAATGCTGACTTGGATGCAATAGTAGAAACCAACACAGATAAAATGTCACATGCCATTTGGGCTACAATGGGAAATCGACTATTATGTTGTTTCCACCATTGAAACACATCCATCTCACGTTTCTCCTTCTTCGTCATGTAGAACATGTCCATTTGTAGGTAGCGATTTAGCTCATTTGGTCTATGTATGTACGAGCTGGAGCTGCTACTTTTGCCGCCATGTTTCATATATGTCTACATGCTCGATTCTTGATAGTTGTCTTCATCAGGGTCTTGCTGGTTGTCTCTGCTGAACGTTCCAATTCCATTGTACCTGCTCTGATATAAAGAAAAAAGGCTTTCCAATTTTTGCTTAAAGTTAATCAAATAATATGTATAATCATGTCCTAAATACTAGTCTATCTTAATAACTATACAATTAACTACGTGTAATTTAAACCTATGATTTACAACAAGACCTAATCCATATAAGAATGGAACATCTAACCAATATTTCTTGTATTTTTTTCCATCTTTGAAATAATTTCCATTAAGACATCATTATATCTATATTTAGCAAAAATTTTAGAAATTTGAAGTAAAATATTTAACGCTAAATTAGTAGTAGGATAATAGATACCACTTAATGTATTAGTGAATTCATAAAAAACTTTAAGAAATTAATTAATAAGTTCACAAACCGTCCAATCATCATAGCTAACAACTTCTTACGAATTCTTCCGATTGACAAAATCTGTAATTTGTCTTGTGGTTGGCAAAACTTTCTCCAACATCAAGTAGGTGGAGTTCCAACAGATAGGTATGTCTGTACATAACTTCAAAGGTCGAACCAGTGGATCCTCTTGCTTACAATATTTGACATAATCTTGCCATCTTTTGATGCTACCGTCAATGATGAATCCAACAGCCGCTTGGACCCTCTCAATCTTTGAATTTATAGCTTCTAAACCTGCTTTAACAATCAAATTGATAATGTGGCAAGCACATCTATGGTGAAAAAAATTGTCTTCACCACGCGGATCCAATCTCTTTTCAAATAAAGAGATAGTCGCAGTGTTAGTAGCTACATTATCTAGCGTTAGCACTACAACTCTATCTATCAATACATATTCTTGCAAAATTTCAAGTATTGTAAAATAAATAGTGTCAGCATTATCTGCAGTATATAATGGTCTAAAACCTATCAATTTTTGTTGTAAACCCCAACCATGATCTAAGTAATGTATTATGACAGTTAAGAAATATATTTTTAATCTACAAGCTCATATGTCTGAAGTAAGTACAATAGATATATTGCTAAAATTTTGAAATTTGTTTTTAAGTTGAATATTTATTTGCTTATAAAGTTTTAGTATGTCTCTTCTACTTGTGCTTCTACTAACAGGGGTATATTTGGACAAAATACAGTTTTAATCAAGTGAATGAAAAAAAAAACATTTTCAAATAAAGAAAGGGGAGAGTCCATAGCAACTATGTATTTTGCTATTTTCTCTCGTGCTTGGAGTGCATTGTATTGCCATGTTGATAGAGTTGAGGATTGTGGATTAAAATTAAGTTGAGTTTGAATTTGCCTACCTGGTTCGATTGAAGATGAACCGGACAGCTACATTATTTGGAGCTGTTTCTTCTCCAGATGTCGTTGCATCGTCGAAGTCCCCTTCTCAATGCTGATAACAATTCCACAGAAATTACATACCCCGCACAATTTTTCCCCCTCCCCATTCGCCTTTTCCCGTTTTGATTTGGTGAAGTGTCATCATACATCGGACATGATCCTCTTTGACGGTCAGGGGGTTGGGTCGTAGAGTCGTAGCTCGCTTGTGTTTGGTTGCACCCTGTCCTGGCTAAATGTGGTTATTGTCGTTGAATTGCAGCTGGTGCCTTTGGAAAGGGTGAAAATGGATCGAACCTTTCCATTTCTTAGGTTGATGGAACGTATAACTTATTTAGCCCTTCCATTATGAATTTATGATAAAATGAAAAAAAAAAATGAATAAAGATGATATGAAAAATAGAAAAAAATGAATAATATAAATAAATTATATGAATAAATTATAAATATAGATATAAATTGAATTGAAGAAAATATGAATGAGAATTGGATTGGAGTTGAGAGATTGAGAGTTGGTGTGAAAATATATTAGAAGTGTGGGGGATTATTTTTAGTGTAGGACTTGGGGGGAATATAAAAAAAAAAAAAAAAAAAATTCCCCCTCTAAGCACATGACCGTTGGCTACCAACGGTCATGTGCTGTATTAATTTTTTTTTTTTTAACAAAATATTAATTTAACCTTTAATATTTTTATCAATTTCAAAATTTTCAAGGGGTTTTTGGATATTTTATAGAGGACTTTTTAAAAATTAAGCAAAGGGGTTTGGGCCCAGGCCTGGGACCGGTCCCAGGCTTGGGCCTTGGAGGAGGGCCCGATTAAGGGATCGATCCGTCCTCCCATAGGCCTAGCCTGGTTTGGGACCAAGCCTACAAGGATCGGTCCTAAGACCAGTCCTTTGGGTTGGGTTTTTGGGACAAATCCAAAATGCCTAGGTCTAATTATTATTGTGGTCCCATAAAAATAAAAACTGAACTTTCGTTGGAGTTTGCTGGGGATTCTCTAGCTCCAGTATTACTTGACTCTCTCACCATGTCGAGCAATCAATCCGTATTACTTGACTCTCTCACCATGTCGAGTAATCAATCCGTAAAGCAAAGCTTCAAGAGCTCAAAGAAGATTCAGAAGAAAAAGTATCTTTCCTGCTCTGATACCATGTACGAATAGAGGAAAAGAAAAATTTCTGAATAATGCTCTTGACTTTTATTTATTTGTTAGAGACTTTATATACAAAGCTTAGCTAACTCATTACTCACTAACTAACTAATTAAGCAACTAATCCAACTAATTAATACTGACAGATTAACAACTTAACAAACCAGCTAAAAGTGTTACAACTAAACTGTTGAATTACATAAATACCCCTTCCAGATTATTTAATTCCTACACATCTACGTTGAGAGTTGAGAGCAATAGCAAATTCCATGCATTATATGGATTTAGTAGTCACTATATATATAAATCGCTACGTATCCGACGTATCAAGACACCTCCTCTCTTTTTCAACTCATCTGTCTTCATGTTCTTCTTTATTAGATGTATCTTTCATGCCATTGACATAAATGTAAACCTCTTTATTCTTTTAGATGCATACGTTATAATGTATACATATATATAAGACAAGGGATGATAGAATATCCAACTGCAAAAGAACAAAAAATACAAACCCCTTCAAATTGTCAAAACCGTGGGCTGTTCCATTTTGGAAATTGGTTTACTCTATCGCTACATATTATAGCAAGCCATACACCAAAATGCTATACAGATTCTACTGATTTGGAGAGAGATACTTTTCTGGCTATTAACATCTATAGTATAATGTCATGCAAATAAAGGTGATATATAATTAATGCCTAAACAAAGAATGCTGAAAACCAGAACGAAGACTTGTAAATATTCCTCATAGTGCCCAGCTCTTGAAACTAACCATTACTCAGCAAGAAAAATATCCGTTTTGGGAAAATTTATTATAGTGTCACTATGCATTATATATTCCAAACGCCAAATTGTTGTGAACAGCTTACAGCTAATGAATCAGTACAATCTTATAGTCCCCAACCCAAAAAGAAGTCCACACAAAAGATGCAGGGTGAAATTGGGTTTACATTACGAGGCTGATAAGACCAAACCAATAGCCTCTCTCTAAGGTCCATGTATATACTGATCAACATATTTGCTTATTGTTATCACCATACACCATTTCAAGGACAAAGAACTCTTAACTGAAACTTTTCGCCACGAAGTTTGTTAATGGGCAGTCCAATGATAAGGACGAGGATTGTCTATAGCCTCAACCCATGATTTACCTAGAAGGTTAGGACAGTGGGTTGCTATGGCATAATTTTCCCCAGTTAACAAAAAAAATTGTGAACCTTGGCAGTTTGATAGGCAAAAATATAATAATAATAATAATGTGAAAATATCTTTACAAATATTAATTATGAATGGATTATATTATTATGTTTAGAACTATTTCGACTAGTTTTGATGTTTGATTTGTGTGTTGTATACTTATAATTTAATCATAAATGTCATTACTCATTATATATATATATATATATTTTAAATAATCTACTAAATACTATAATATATTAGTTTGTATAAAAATTTATAATTATACTATTATTCATTTTTCAAATATAGAAAAGAAGAATACGTTTACCCATACCTCTACTTAAAATTATTCCAACCTTTAAAGGTTTCATACGTCCCTATGCTTCTGTAAGAAAAATTATTTTAAAGATATTGCCGTGGGACTTACAACACTTAGATTACCACTAGTCCAAGAGTACGAGCCAAAGCCATAGTTAGATTTCAGATACTCGCTTCCAGCTACCGCTCTTATTGTAAGTGTGAAGCTTAAAATCTGGCCAACTTGCTGAAATTGCAAAACATTTGGAGTGGCATCTACAGTGATTCCCTTTGGTGGTTTCGCAATGAAGTTGTACACAGTATTGGCAACACTGCCAACATAAGTAACTCTCCTGTTAAAAACTGCAGTGCCTGTAAGACCACGAATAGCAAGTGATGGATAATTGAGGTTGAACGATGGTTCTTGTGGACACTTATATGATGGATCAATTACTTCAGTGGATCCGCCGAGGTTGCAAATGTAATGAAGGTAGTCATCATATGAGGCGTCGTATATATGACCAGGGTCTGCTGCCTCTACAGGACGGAACTGCCCGCATCCCATCATAAAAGGACTGGCAAGATTGCCATGTTCATCAGTTATTGACGAGCCTTGGTTGTTTATCGTTGAGGCTGCAAGATAAGATGTATCACTTTAATGTAAAACATCGGCGAAATGACTATTTTAATTTTTATAGTTCTCTTAAGTTTACCTGTGGTCATAATGGCGGATCTAATGGCGGCACTACTCCAATCAGGATGCAAAGCTTTAATAAGTGCGGCTGAAGCAGCAACATGAGGGGCAGCCATAGAAGTTCCTGATTGTAAATTATAAGTGACATTACGGTTATCAAATACATCTCCTGAAACTGATGTTCCCTCGCTCCACGCTGCCAATATATTCAATCCTGGGGCCGCGATGTCAGGCTGTAAAGAAAAAAGAAATTAAAATTAAAGAATATAGTGAAACAAAGAGTGAATCTTAACAGTACTGTAAATAGATAAAAAGCAAAGCCAGTTTCCGAAATTATATTACTTTGAGAATATTAGGATCAAAGGGATTAGGTCCTCTGCCAGAGAAGGAAGTCATATTGGGTGCTACCCCGTATAACAGCGTCATTTTTTTATTGAATAAAACTGCCTGTGGATTCTTGGTAGACCTGATGTATTGAATAATTTTAAGCACATCGGAGGAGGAGACTTCAGTTGCTGGAAGAACATGAGTGTCATATACTGCTCTATCTCCCATTACTGGAAGCTTTCCAAAAATTAAACCTACACCTCCCGCTCTCTTCACTTCCATCCCCTGCGCAATTCTCGATTCTATATTCCCTACCATGCACACCACTATATTTCCTTTTACTTTCTCAGGTGCAAGAGAACCAGGGAGGCAATTTCTGCAATATTTATTAATAAACAATTGTATTACATAGTGTGTGACAAAATTTAATTTGAACTAATAAAAAGTAGGTGTAAAAATTACGCTGCTAAATTCTTGTCAACTCCGGGAACAACCACATCTGCTGCATATACTAGTGTTCTATTTTAATCATCAAGCTCGTAATTAGGAGTGGCCGTTCGTCCCTAAAATTAATTCGTTCCAAAAGAAAAGAAAAATTAAAACAAACACAACCATGAACAAGAAATCAAGCAATCGCAACACGTTAAAAATAATTTAAATTCTTTACCATAACTGCGACGCCATTTGCCAGAATAACAGCCCGAAGAAAATCACGATCGATGGAGCTAGCAGCAACTGTTATAACCCACGGGTGGTAATTGGACACTGTTTCCCAGGCTGGACCTGCATTTCCAGCTGCACATGCGACAACAATATTGTTTTTCACCGCCATTAAAGCTCCAATTGCTATAGGATCTTTCTCTATAGGAAGAGGTTGTGAACTCCCAAGGCCAAGGGAGATACTCAGCACGTCAACTTTATCACCAATGGCATCATCTATGGCTGCTAGTATATCTTCCTCAAAACAAGCATTCTCCTCGGAATTCTCTCTGTTAGGGACTAACCAACATACTTTATAGATGGCTAGGCGGGCCAATGGCGCCCCGCCGGTGGCTGTGCCACCTGCTAACCCCATTAGAGAAGCATTCACAACTTGGCGGCCGGCCACGGTGGACGCTGTGTGAGTGCCATGGCCAATCATGTCACGTGGCGAACGGCATTCCAACGTCTCGTTGAGGCGCCCGTAGTGTTTCTCATAACCTTTCAAGTAGTACCTTGCTCCAATGATCTTGCTATAAAACGTTAATAGAGTAATTCAAGATTAATTATAATCATGACGGATTTAAGCTAATTCATTGAAATGTAATCACTGTGTTAACAGTTAATACAAGATCTTATAGAAATAAAAGGTTATATAATTACAGATTATCATGGAAAGTGAAGAAAAATCACTCACTTACTACAATGGAATCTGTCATAGTAAATGCCAGCTTGACAGACTCCCCCCATGATGGTGAAGCGGGTTTCATGTCTTGGTCACTAAAACTCTTTGATTCTGGCCATATACCTAATAAAAAATCCACATTATCAAGTTTCCGAGAAAACTAAGCAGGGATCCGAGTCAAATGAGGAAAAATCATATGAAAACAAAGACGATATGCAACGACACTCCCCATGGTTGTAATCGTAAGGGTGAATTAACTTGTAATGATCATGGCGTATTTATATTTGAGATTAAAGGAAATTTTGCATACCGAAATGCCAAAAAAAAAAAAAAACAAAACTGAAACAATTTCCCATTGTGATCCATTGATTTCTTTTAGAAAAATTATAAGTAGGTTTCCTATTGTAGTATTGTTACTGTAGTATTGTTACGTAACTTCTTTTTGTTCCTGGTTATTAAAATTAGAATATCAACCACCCATTTGTGATCGAATCCGGTCTTGAATTCAAGTTATATCAAAGAGTTGGTTGTTAAGAAATATAAGGTTATTTTGTTATATTGTTTATTAATGGTAGAATAGTCTTTTCATTATTTCTCTGTCTTTTCAGTTTCCTTTGTTTAGCTTATGTATAGTTTCTTTGTATTTAGGTTAAATCATTCTTTTATATTCGATTGCATTGTGAAGTACCAATGAAACCCTATCCTCATCTTTTTTTCTTATTTCTTTGGATTGTTTAACATTGGCCAATTACCATTTCAAACAAAAAATAAAAAAAATAAAAAAATAAAAAAATAAAAAAAGAATATCTTTTACTAGTTATGATTGTTAAATTATATTTTAAGCTCTAATTTGTTATTAATAAAAAAAATGTATGATTTTTAATTTTAAACTCTAATATTATCAAAACAGAACTTTGTTTCGCATGCATTTGAACTTTATGGAGATTGTATATCGTATTGTAGGTTGAATTGAGGTGGATTTTATGTGTAAAAATATGAAATATATATATATTTATGACTAAGGGTGTTCGGGTTAGTTCGTACGCACCTTAACTAATCCCCCAAGATCTTAGAATTAGAGGTCGAGTAAGAGCTTTAGTGGTTACCTTTATTAGGGGCTATGTGGACTTGAACTCGGAAAACTATGTTAGATCCTCCTCTTGCTCTTTTACTATCAGGTCACTCCGTTGTGGTTAATATAAAATAGTTATTTAAAAAAAAAAATCTTTTATATTTATTTTTATAACGTTCTAAAGGGATAATAAAAGAGATAAAAGAGTATATTTATCTTACAAGTAACAAATTCCGGAAAAGTTATACAGAATTTATATAGAGATGGAATTTTGACTTGGTAGTCATTTATGTTCCTTTAATGAGCTTGAGCAAATTAAGAACAAACTATAAATAGGTTCCATATATATATATTTTTTCTATACGCTTCTGAAATCTGCATAATTACTGAAAATAATGAAAAACAAAACAAAAATTATGCAATATCTATGGCCATGGGACTTGTAACAGTGTGTAAATCACATTCATCCAACTGTACGACCCAAAGCCATACAGAGTTTTGAGATACTCGCTTGCCATTCCACCTTCTGCTCTTACTGTAATGGTGAAGCTCAATTTGTCGCCAACATGGTTGAAGCTCAAGACACTCGGAGATGCGGTAACCAAACACTACTTTTGGTGGTTTTGGTTTTGCATTAAATATGTACACATCGACAAGAGTGACTGTCTTGTTAACCACGGCAGTGCCATTAAGCTTAGCAATTGCCAGAGATGGATAATTGAGGTTATAGATAAAAATAAGAGCAAACAGCATATTCTCACTCGAGGTTTTGTAAAATCCTAGGTTGATATCATTGATTGTATTTATTTTAGATTCATAACCTTAAATGAACATCATTGAAAATAGTGAATAGGGTCGGCAAGTGAAGGTATGAATTTTGTAGAAGAAATTATGGGGAGTTTAACGGTGGTCTTGAAAGTGATTTTAGACTTCGGAATTGGCCGAAAAAAGTCAAAAAGCGTCAGTTTGAACGCTAATAATAGAGCCATTTTTTTGTTAATATAAACTTGTCTTCTGCCAAAAAAAAGTGTCAATGCACTTTAGCGTGCTAACATGTATTGCGTTACAGTGACAAGTTAGGAATATGTTAAAATAAAAAAAACGACGTTACTTAAGAGTGAGAATCTAGAATAAATATAATCAAAGGTATTAACTTAGAATTTCGCTAAACATCTGGTGGAAATATGCCGTTTGCTCTAAAATTATTTTCCATTAAGTTATAGATGGTCAATAGTCACTAATCATCCCATCCCACGCATTTAGGGAATCACTTATCTTCTCCGAGTCTTTGGTCTTCACGAGCTTAAAACTCTTCAAATCATATCATTAACTCTGTCTATCAATTCTTTCATTAATCCAATCGAGATGCAGCAAGATCAAACGAACTCTTAATATGATGTGAGTCAAAATAATCGAGGAGAGTAAAGATAAAAACCAATTCATTAAATGAACATGAATAATATGTCAATTATAGGACAACTACATATTTTGTATACATAGACCTAGCTTGAAACCCAATTTGGCAAAAAGGAAGAGAAAACACCAATTTGCAACAGTTAGTAAAATGAAATAATCTTTTTCTTATTTTCTTTTCCCCTCCAAATATGAATGTAATATGCAATACTTACAATTGATGCCAATGCTTGAAACACATCCAAAAAGAGAGGCTCGCAGCTTATTTTGGAGAACAGATAGGTGTGTGTAAAATAGTGGACTGGGAACAAAAATTTAGTATGTTGTTTGCGAACAATCTTGCAACTGCTACACAATCACTACGGTGCTCAAATCTTCTGCATTCACCTAGTTAGTAAACACTCTGCCAGCTCCTTTAAAAGTAAGACGACGTCACTAGATGATCCAAGCAAATATCTTGCATGCGATCGCTTCCTTGAAACGGCACAAGAGAAGTAATTGTCACCCTTGAGTTCAAGTACCGAAGAACCTTCATTCACTATCATTCTATCATGCTTGGTAGGCCGCCAAATACCACCGGCCAAGTAATTCGTGACTTTTCTTTCTATGGAAGACAAGGACCGTTGCTTCTTAAAATGAACCCTGGACTCACTTCTACCCGTTGGTAACTGTGGAACTGATGTCCCGAAATGATCAGCCACCTTGAGTCTTGTTAAAGGAGGCGATTCGAAAGGAAGCTCTGGCTCAAAAAATGTATAGACATCTTCATCCTGAATCAACAAAGTAAAATACAACTGTTTAGATTTTCAGGTTTATAATCAATCATCTATTGTGTCTGGGCACGTTCCTGTTGTGAGTCAAAAAGGCTAAAGGCTAAACCTATAATTGACTTGACTTAGTCAATTGTTTGATAACCAAAACTCCACCGTTTTGGTCTTATTTTTTGTTAAGTGTATGTTAGTCAAAACTCCACCTTTTTGGAGTTTTAGTCTTCTTCTTAAATCGTACAAAAGAAGCTTTACTCTCTGTAAAGTTTTATCAGATCTGTTAATAAGAATTGTTCTTCTCTTCAACTGTTTTTCGTCTTGTTTCTTGCATGTTCACACCTGTGGCTTTGGACTTACTTTCGAATTTAGTCTAACTAAAACACAATGAAACCAGTGCATCTCTTTCAAGATCATGTTTAACTAACTCCACCAAAATTCAGTGTCCAACATAAAGGTACACCTCTCGAGTATTAGACAACTATAAAGGAAAATCTGAATCTTCCAAGTCCATGACCAGATAAAGAACTGCTTCTAGTGTCTTAAAAAAATGTATATGTAATAGTTAAAGAAATGCAGGATAAGAAAAGATGCGGTCCAAGCCTGTTTTCTTCTAAAACCTTGATTGAAATAATATTTACAATGGGCAGAGCTGCTAAAAATTTAAGCCAAGAAAAACACACCTTCTGTAGAAAGTGTCCAATGCACACTTTATATGATCATCATGACATGCAAGATAAGATTATAGATGTAATTAAAATGGGTGCAATTGCATCCCATGCTTCTCTAAATGAAATTAATTCTCCTGTTCCTAGGTTCTCATTACAACTTTTTGGGCTTTTGCTTTGGTACACAAGAAATCACATCTATGGTATGAAGTATACTTTCTTGGTACATGCAGGTATTTGCAGACATGGAGGAGCTGGTTATATGTGATGGCACTTGGTTGACTACTTCTTCTTTTTTTTTTTTTTTTTTTTGTGAGAAGCTTGCGTGCTCTTTTGTGTAGTTTGTGGCTTTTGTGGATTTTTCCATGTTTGCTTGAGACTTTTGGTCTTTGCTTGGAGTATGTTTTTGTATCTTTGTATATTGATTTTGTTCCATATATTTAATTTTAAAAAAAAAAGTTGAGAACATTTTGTTATGAAAGCCCCAAAAATTACATAAAGATGTCAGAATTTTACTTTGAAAGGGCACCATATCTCCTCTGTTTCTCTAATTTGGACAATTACGGTAAACAATTTAAAAAAAAAGCCACTTTATGCTAAAGCTATAGCCATGGGACTTCTAACATTGTGGAGTCCATCATTCCACGAGTACCACCCATAGCCATACTCATTTTTGAGATACTTTCTCGCCATTCCACCTCTTGCTTTCACTTTAATAGTAAAGCTCTTTTTCTGGCCGACATGGTTGAAGAACAGCACACTCGGAGTGGCCTTAACAGAGATTCCCAACGGTGGTTTTGAACTAAAGAAGTAGACACTCTTGCCATCACCACCAACATTAGTGACTGTCCTTTTAACAATCACAGTGCCATTGAGTTTAGGAATAGCAAGTGATGGATAATTGAGGTTGACTGGTAAGGGTGGATTTTGTGGACACTTGAATTTTGGTTCTGGTTTATCTGTTCCGATGCTGCAAAGGTACAGAAGGTAGTCTTCGTGTGAAGCATCGTATACAAGACCAGGGTCTACTGCTTTTGTAGGACGAAAATGGCCTGATCCGAACATAAAAGGAGTTGCGATTTTGCCCAGTTGATCTGTTATTGGCTTGCCCTCGTTGTTTCTCAATCCAGCTGCAACATTAATTGGCCATTTTAGAGTTAAAACATAGTTTGGTTCACATGAGAAATCTATTAATGTGATAAAGTGTGTAAATTTACCAGTGGTCATGATGGCAGATCTTACAGCGGCATTGCTCCATTCGGGATGCACAACTTTGAGAAGTGCAGCAACAGCAGCCACATGAGGGGTAGCCATAGAAGTTCCTGAATCAAAATTATACTTAACAAATTGCTTATCGAAAGATAATTTTGTAACTGAATCTCCCTCGCTCCATGCTGCCAATATATTCAATCCTGGAGTCGTGATGTCAGGCTGCACAGAGAAACTGAAAATTAACAGAGTAAAGAGATACATCAACTTAAAACAAATTCAATGTCCCAACTTTTATTACCTTGAGAAGATTAGGATCAATTGGATTAGGACCCCTACTAGTGAAAGAAGCCATGGATGGGGCAGGCTGAGAGTTGAACACTGTTTTTCCACGACTGATAATCGCTGTTGGATTCTTGGTAGCTTTGATGTATTGAATAATTTTATTGGCATCATTGGAGGACACTGCAGTTCCTGGAAGGACATGAAAATCAAAGGGCAGTTCATCTCCAAAAGCTGCAGTGTTTCCTAATATATAACCTGCACCTCTAGCCCTCTTCACTTCTCTCCCCTTTCCAACTCTCATTCCAAGCCCTCTCATGCACAAAACCACTTTTCCTTTTACCTTTTTAGGATCAAGAGAACCCGGGAGGCATTGCCTGGAACCACAATCAAACATATTTTTATCAGAATCAATGTGTATTGATTAAAGCATCATACAAAATAATACAAGGAAAGGAAAGATTACGCTGATTCATTTTTGGCAACTCTAGGAACAACCACATCTGGTGCGTATACTAATGGATGTTTCTTCTCAAGCCCGTAAGGAGTTGTTTCTCCCTAAAATTAAATGACATATATTCAAGTTAAGAAAAGCATATATGAAAGCATAAGAATCAAACTTAGTCAATAGAAAACATTGGCTAATCACCATGATTTTCAAGCCATTTCCTAACACGAGAGGCCCCAAGATATCACGGTCCAAGGAGCTAGCACCAACTGTGATCATCCACGGATAATAGTTGGACAATGTAGCCGGGGCAGGACCTGAATTTCCAGCTGCACAAGCGACCACAATGTTCTGTTTGGTCGCATGTAATGCACCATTAGCTATAGCATCTTCAACAAAAGCGAGAGGTCTTGAGGACCCAATTAAGATACTCATCACATCAACTCCATCTCTAATGGCATCGTCTATGCCCGCCAACATATCTTCTGTAAGACGTGTTGCCAACCACCTTCTCTTCCTGAGGGATAGCCCAATAGGCTTTGTATATGGCTAGGCGGGCCAACGGGGCGCCCCCGGAGGCAGTGCCACGTGCAAGCCCGAAAACAGAAACGTTAGCGACACGGCAGCCAGCCACCGTGGATGCCGTGTGGGTGCCATGGCCGTCCATGTCACGTGGCGAACGGTAGTCCAATGTGTCATTAAGGCGCCCCCCAATGCATGCTCATAACCTTTCAAGTAGTACCTAGCTCCAATGATCTTGCTGTAAAAACGTAAAAATAAAGAGTAATGTGAAATTACAATAGAATTGATTAAATTCTTAATTTTAATTTCACCATTTTCCCTGTTTATTGCAAATTGCAGCAATAATTGAAAAAGGAAAGAGACATACAGGGACAAAGTGATTTAACACAACAAATGCAGGGGATGGGGGCATCCAAGTAATAGACAATTACAATAGGTGAAAAAGAAGCCAAGAATAATAATAAGAGTGATGCTATGGGTACTAATGGATGAGTACTAATATGTGTACTAACTAAAGCATAGTATCCGTACTATGCGTATAGTACGGATACTATGCTTTAGTTAGTACACATATTAGTACTCATCCATTAGTACCCAAAGTATTATTCTAATAATAATGGATGGTCAGATACTTTGTATAATACTGATAAAGTCGTCTTTTTTATTATACAAAATTATTATAAGAATCCAAAAAGATCCATGCTGTCACTGAAAATGCCCACTTTGGCGCTTTGGAAATGGCCAACAAAAAGGACCTGATGGTCAAGTCGACAATCTAAAAGTTTATGGCTTAATTAACATTGAAAAAGTAATCCTTACAAAGAAGCCTACAAAAAAGTTTACAAAGTGAAGCCCAAAAAAAAAAAAAAAAAACGAAGAAAGAGAGAAAGAGAAAGAGAAATGATGAAGGTGAAGGATGGAGGTTGTCTTTGTATGCCTCCTTTGTAGACTTCATTATAAAACTAGCACTTTGATTAACATTCCCATTTTCCAGTCTCAAACCCATCACATGTAAATTCAGTAGATATTACAATTTCTTTTTCTCGGTTGAGAGGTAAAGATTCCAAAAACTTTAGCAAAGGAATTTAGTCAAAAAGTTGTTAATTGCACTAGGGTTCAGGGATGACAATGATTAAGGTTTAGTGTATATGTAGACCCCAAAATATCATACTTTTTCCTAATTATTATCTAAACTCTAAACCCATTATTATGGGTTTGTACCAAACTCTATGGGTTTGTAACAAACTCATCACCATTATTTATTATTATTTTTTTTTTATGATCAGGGTTTCAAGCCAGTTTGCATGTACCTCTATTAGTTCCCATAGACAATTAAATACCTTACAAGTCTAGTGTTCCAAGTGTAACAAATCCCACATTGAAAGCGTATTGGGGAGGTCTTGGGCTTATAAATGGGGGGAGTCCTTTCACCTAATAGGTTAGCCTTTTGGGTGTGAAACTCCCAGTCTGTGACAAGTGGTATCAGAGCAGACCCAATCCGTCTTTCGATGTCCCGTCAAGCGCCCACGCAGGGGCGTCCACGTGTGATTGTGGGTCCACACGAGAGTGAGGTGGATGGGTAGGCAGGGGGCCCCACCTGTGACGAGGGCGTCACAGAATTGGGTGGGAGAGAATGTAACAAATCCCACATTGAAAGCGTATTGGGGAGGTCTTGGGCTTATAAATGGGGGGAGTCCCTCCACCTAATAGGTTAGCCTTTTGGGTGTGAAACTCCCAGCCCGTGACATAAGGTAAGCTACAAATGTAGTAACTGACTACAAGATTCAAATCCAGGAAGTCAATTAAATAAACAAACCTTCTTAACTACCAGACCAACCATTTGGGGTATACCAAACTCATCTCAAACCATTACCAAACCTTCCGATTAGATATTGGTATTCTCGGATTTAAGGGTCAAATTATCTTCCCTATTCACTTTTAGACTATATGGTTAACACGTTTACCAATGAAATGAGAACATATTTGATTCCATAAGTAATGGTCCCTTCAAAAGCAAGGGAGATATGACTTTCTTTATTCTATCAATGGCACTTCCTTTGTCAGCACATTTTAAATAAAAAACTGACGATAAATAAAGACATAAAATAACTTGTTTCTTGTTCCATTGATATCTTTAATCTGAAGATCCTTCTGAAATAATAGGTTTCATCCCTCCTCACATATTCACATGCAGATACTTTATTTATTGCAGTAAAGTAAATAAAATAAAAGAAGACAAAGGAAAAAGAAATTGGAACACTTACCCATTGCAGTGAGAAGAGTCAAAAGCAACCCCAGTTTGGCAGATTCCCTTCCAAGATTTTGGAACAGGTCCCATTCCTTCGTCATTAAAGCTCTCTGATTCTGGCCATATACCTAATTATAATAATAATAAACAAACTAACTTTCACGTGTAATCATATTTCTTAAAAAAACATCATAAAATACAGAAATCGGAGCAAATTTTTTCTAGAAAATTGCAAAGAAGAGAAGAGAAAGTCACATGTAAAACAGAACATATGCAAACAAATTCAGCTTGATTTCAAATTAGTTTATAGTTTTTACCACTATCCAAGACGCCAACTATTACTTCTTGTCCGTATTTGGCTTTTGATAAGAGGCCTTCTCCCATCTGGTAGTCATGTCTTCCTCTTCCTCCTTCTCCCTCTTTTAATCCTTCTCCACCCTCGTTTAAGCCTACAAATTCCCATGATCTTGTTGTCTGTAATGTGTACAATCCTGGTTCGCTTTTAAACACTGATACAACTTCTTCCAATTCTGTCAAATAATCATATACATATCAATTGTTTGCTGTGAGTGTCACAACAAAGAGAAAGTAAAACAAATTAAGAGATTAATTTGATTCCAACTTACCTGAAAGTTTGGAGGCTTCATCTGAAGTGAGCACTGCGGCCAAGCCATTGATGCTGTATTGGTAACTGTAAAGACGAGAAGCCTTAGCTTCTTCCTCATTGTTTTTCACAGAGACCAAATATGAATGGTGGGTGTCTTCTATCTCATGCAATGCTTTTTCTCCATTGTGTCCACGAAACTGAACTATGTAGACCTGTCATCATTCAAATTAACCATATTAAGTATATATTCATATACACAATAATCAAACACTTCTTTGGCTAAAAACAAGCAAAAAAAAAAAAAAAAGAGACTGCAAAAGACTTACGTTTTTTTCTTCACAAGAGGCTAATAGAGGAAGAAGAAAAAGAGCGAATAGAAAGATATTGATATTGTTCATGGTTGGTAATTATATATCTTTTAGTTCTGATGATGAGTATTTATACTTGCGTAAAGTATATCTTAACAATTCAAAAAATTCAAAACGGTCCCCCTTTTATCAAGTAGGGTATGGCTAATTTTTTTTTTTTTTTCCCATGACTAGGGTTAGCATGACCGAGGGTGTTTAGGTCAACTTACGCGTACCTCAACTAATCTTCCGAGACCCTGGAAGTATCGGTCGGATAAGAGCTCTCTTAAGTAATACATCTAAGAGTTCCTATCGAATCATTTGGCCACCTAGAAGTAGTTGGTACCGCCAAGTGTCCTTTCAAAGTTAGTTAAAAATGTTAAGGTCAATGTATATGACATAGGATTAATTCTAAGATTACATAACTTCTCATGTGTTGGAATACTACACTCATTACCAATTTACCATCCTTAAAGCGTTAAGTTAGGTACAATTATAAAATAATTATTCAGAAAATATGTATGAGTTATTGATTAAACATCTATTTAATCAAATAAAGAGTTTTGTGTGGATTGCACACAATTATAATGGGATATTACTGTTTTAGATTTCAATTTTTAAATATGGTTTGAATAATCAAGAGATTGATACAAACACCAACAGGATAAAGAGATAACTTGGTCCAAACTCATGATTGGAGAAGGAATCAATCACCGATATTTGTGGTCTTTTACCTTTAAAATTAAGTGTATGCAAATTATATTATGATCCTGTTGTAAAGGATGTCAAAAAACAAGTATGATCTTGTAGGGTATTCCGTTACCCTGAGGATTAGACAGTCTTTAACATGAGTCTCGATACCTTAAAAAAAAAATCCTGAGCTTGGATTATTATCATTATATAATTAAATTTGGCAATGGGACTTCTATTTAAAGAAAATTAAAAAGTTTTTCAAATTATTAATTAAAAAAACAACTGTCGTGAAGTGTCCCTCTGATTGGTCCAATCTATTGTGTCGATAGAGTTAAGAGGGTCTACCATCAAAAGTGAGAGCAAAACATGGCAATAGGAGTAAAATATGTCAACTTTAAAGAGAAATCAATTCAGGATAATGTTTGTAAAAGAAAAGAATCATATCCCATCATCCATGTAACGTTGAATTTTAACTACAGTACAGGGTCAAAGTAGCTATTTGGAAGCACTTTTATATAACTTCCAAAGCTTGAGGTTTTGGGTGGAAGATGATGGAATAGAAACGACAACAGCTCGAATCTAAGGCATGAACTAGAGATTTTGCTTTGACCCTATGCGCAATTGTTTATATAATGTCAAATTAATTGCTTAGGTCCTTATCCCAAGTCCCCAGACATTATATATGATATGTCTCTAACACTTTACATATAATATTAGCTAATCTCACCCCCAACAATGGACCACTATGTTATATTCTTTCCATTATATATATATATAGTAAACGACTTTTTCCTACCCAAACAATGACTTAATGATACTTTTTCACCTACCGACTTTTAAAATATCATTTTATTATTCAAATTTATATTTCCTTTTTGATTTCGATATCGTTGCGACCTCTCACTACCACCATTCTCTTTCCCAATCATCACTCACTAAAACCTCTCACACCTTACTCCCATTGATCTCCCCAATCACTGGCAATTAAGTGATTAGGGTTTGTGCAGTTGTCTCTCCCAATTAGAATTCCAATTAATCATAACTACCAAAATCTAGCCTTCTACTACTAAAAGACTCGTCGCCTTCCTCTCTTCAAAAACCACAACAGTCTGGATTGAGTTTACTCGCTTTTTGTCGTCTGAATATAAATTTAGGTAGTAAAATAGTACTTTAAAAGTCTGTGGGTAGAAAAGTGTTATTTAAGCCATTATTTGGGTCGAAAAAAGTTATATATATAGTCCTCCATACAAAAGATTACATACTGATTGGATGCATTTTGTGGATTATTTTTTTTTAATATTATGAGCAATGACATAATTAAAATGCTAAATTGAGATAATAGGTTTGGTCCAACATCTACGTCGAGTGTTGAGAGCAACTAGCAAATTCCATGCATTATATGGATTATGTAGTCACTATATATATAAATCGCTACTTATCCGACGTATCAAGACACCTCCTCTCTTTTTCAACTCATCTGTCTTCATGTTCTTCTTTATTAACTGTATCTTTCATGCCACTGACATAAATGTAAACCTCTTTATTCTTTTAGATGAATACGTTATAATGTATTCATATATATAAGACAAGGGATGATAGAATATCCAACTGCAAAAGAACAAAAAACACAAACCCCTTCAAATTGTCAAAACCGTGGGCTGTTCCATTTTGGAAATTGGTTTGCTCTATCGCTACATATTATAGCCAGCCATACACCAAAATGCTATACAGATTCTACTGTTTTGGAGAGAGATACTTTTCTGGCTATTAACATCTATAGTATAATGTCATACAAATAAAGGTGATATATAATTAATGCCTAAACAAAGAATGCTGAAAACCAGAACGAAGACTTGTAAATATTCCTCATAGTGCCCAGCTCTTGAAAATAACCTTTACTCAGCAAGAAAAATATCCGTTTTGGGAAAATTTATTATAGTGTCACTATGCATTATATATTCCAAACGCCAAATTGTTGTGAACAGCTTACAGCTAATGAATCCATTACAATCTTATAGTCCCCAACCCAAAAAGAAGTCCACACAAAAGATGAAGGGCGAAATTGGGTTTACATTACCAGGCTGGTAAGACCAAACCAATAGCCTCTCTCTGAGGTCCATGTATATTCTGATCAACATATTTGCTTATTGTTATCACCATACACCATTTCAAGGAAAAAGAACTCTTGACTGAAACTTTTCGGCAAGAAGTTGTTTAATGGGTAGTCCAATGATAAGGACGAGAATTGTCTATAGCCTCAACCCATGATTTACCTAGAACTATGGCATAATTTTCCCCAGTTAACAAAAAAAATTGTGAACCTTGGCAGTTTGATAGGCAAAAAAAATTGTGAACCTTGGCAATTTGAACCTTGGCCACATGCTTGGCCATGAAACGGCCATAGATCTGGCTTTTTCAACCATGGATCTGTAATCCATGGTCGGAAAAAGCCTCACCGACGCCCGACCGGCCATATATGGCCGGTTGTATGCCATTATGACAACTTTTGGCAACCTTCGGTGGCGATCGACGGTGGCTAGTGATGGTGGCTAGTTAAGGGTATAAAGGCATTTCTGTAAATAATGATAATAACAAGGGCAATGTCGTCCGAAAAATTTAAAAAGCGAGGACAAAAGTGTCAGCATGAGTGATTAGGTGTTTTGTAAATATTAATAAATATAAGGTTAATTTGGGCTTAACTATTTATGGGCAATATGGGAAAAAAATTGTAATACCACGGTAAGTCTTAATAACTCGGAATTTACCCTCCAAATGCTACTGTTTGTCATAAAATATTTCGGAAATAATTTTTTACAAACCAACCAAACATCGTCATTTACACAATTTAAAAAATATTACCCTAGTTGTCTAATATTAACTCGATCTAAATGGCCCCATAGTATTATACTATTATTCATTTTTCAAATATACAAAAGAAGAATACATTTACCCATACCTCTACTTAAAATTATTCCAACCTTAAAAGGTTTTATACGTCTCTTTGCTTCTGTAAGAAAAATTATGTTAAAGCTATTGCCATGGGACTTACAACACTTAGATTACCACTAGTCCAAGAGTACGAGCCAAAGCCATAGTTAGATTTCAGATACTCACTTCCAGCTACCGCTCTTGTTGTAAGGGTGAAGCTTAAACTCTGGCCAACTTGCCGAATTGCAAAAATTATGTATGATTTGTGTTATGTAGTTAGCTTTTCATAATTATATATTTTTAGCAATATATGATGACAATATATTCCAGACCATTTGGTTGTTGATTTCTATCTCACACATGTATAAATATTGGTGTAACTGGTCTGGATGTCATATAAGTTTACTTATTGCTAATTCTCAGGTAGCAAAATGGATGTTGAGCAAAGGTCAAGGAGCTATGTTAAATAAGTGAAGCCTTCAACGTCGTTTTGGCCAGGGAACAAAATGCTGTTGTTTTGCCTATTAGTCCAAATCAATCACAGCCATCAAAGTTAAAGAGAATCCGACGGCTCCAATTCAATCACAAGTCAACAGTATAAAAGGGGAACTTTTTCATGCGTTTTGGCAACTGTTCCTATATTAGGGTTTTCTCTTTTTTCTCTGTAAATACGTTTTGTATCCTGGTTAGGGTTTGTGCTTTCATATGGTTCTTCTTTGTGTAAATCATTCTAGAGTCTTATTTTTGAGGGCGGGGTGTTCCTTAAAGGGTATAGAGTACTCTAGTGTTAGGATTTGCGGGATAAAAGAGAAGTGAATGAGTGTGTGAACGTTTGGTTGACAGTGAAGGAGATTGATCTGTAATCTATAATCTTTAGAGTGATTAATCCTAGTGCAGCGAGCTCCATATTCTAGAGTTCAACGTGGATGTAACTTGTTCTATATTGAACAAGGGAACTATGGAAGATCTTGTGTTGTGTGATTTTCTTTGTTCTTGCATTTTTCTGTTTTTGTTCTGTGACTAATCTTGCAGGTTGAGGAATTAGTATTGATTTACAACAGTGGTATCAGAGCACTAGGTCCTAAGGCGTATCTAGGGTTAGAAATCATTCAATTCTTGACGAATTCAAAAATTAGGGTTTGTCAGATTTTGGGGGTTTTTCAATTTAAAGGTCCCTAGATCATTAGGCTATCAAATCTTGCAGAGTCTTGGGATTAATTAATGAGATTAGGTCACAAACACAAGGGATCGACAAAAATAGGACAAAATCAAAATTAGGGTTTTGTTAAAATTTAGGGGTTTTCTTTTTGAATTAGGGTTTCGAATAGTTCTAAATCTGTTTAAGGGTATTTAGGCTGGAACACCAGTAACCACCTTAAAAACTGTCTAGCAGTACTTGACAACCTCTGGTATAACAACGCCACGTACTCCTTAGACTGGATTGCCCTATCATTACAATAAAATGAGCACTACTCATATGGAGATCTCCCAATACGATGGAAAGATCGATTTTAATACGTGGAAAAAGAAAATGAAGGCATTGTTATCCCACAATAAGGTGGGAATTGCATTGGAAAAGGATGAAACCAAATGGTCTGAGGAAAAGGTGAAAAAGAAAGCAGAGATAGACGAAGAAGCATACAATCTGATAATCATAAATTTATCAGATAATGTACTGCGAAAGGTGGATGGCTTGGACACACCGCTTGAACTCTGAGGTAAACTCGAAACTTTGTATGCATTAAAGTCTGCTCCTAATTTAGCATTCTTGAAAGGTGCTATGTTTTCTTATAGAATGGATGTCTCTAAGTCATTAGAAGAAAACCTAGATGAATTTCTTAAAATGACACTAGTGCTAAAAGGAACTGATCGGGAATTAGGGGATTCGAGTCTTGCAATGATTTTATTAAATTTGTTACCAGATGAATACTTAGTAGTGAAAAATGCATTGCAGTATACTGGAACAGTCCCTAGTGTTGATCTTATAATAGCTGGTATAAAATCCAGAGAACTTGAGTTAAAGATGCAAAAAAGAAATGGTAGTAATTCTTTGTAAAAGGAAAACAAGAATCTGGTCACTTTAGTAAAGATACTGGAAAGGGGGTTTAACAAAACATAGGGCCAAAGAATAAGAAGAAAGGGAAAGTCTATAATAATAATAAAGCTAAGTCAGAGACCAAGAAGTGCTTCCATTGTAACAAACCTGGTCACCTCAAAAAAAAAAAAAAAAACTGTTATGATTGTATTAGGAAACAAAAACAAAACAGTACTGAAAGCAACTTAGCATCCTCTAGTAATAACATTGAAGTTATAGAAGCCCTTACTGTCTCTAGTTTTGAAATGGCCAATGAATAGGTACTAGACTCAGAGTGTTCTTTCCATATGAGTCCCAATAAAACCTGGTTCCAGAATCTAACAAATGGTGAACCTGAAATAGTGTTTATGGGCAATAATCACTCATGTAGGGTCCAAGGTATAGGCAATATCACCATTAGACTTAAAGGTGGCAAACTCATAATGTTAATAAGAGTAAGGTACATATCAGAGCTTAAACGCAACCTGATCTCTTTAGGCACATTGGATGAAGCTGGCTGTAGCTACAGGGCTAAAAATGGATGCATCACTGTATACAAAAATGATCAAATGCTTTTTGAAGGTGTTAAAAGGAATGGGTTGTACATATTATGTGGGCAATATCATCAAATGATGTTAACTTTGCTTTTATATCTACTAACATTTCAACTGCAGAAAAATGGCACCTGAGGATGGGCCATATAGGCCAAACTGGTATGAGCAATCTCAAACAGCAGGGGTACTTTGGTAATGACAATGTATCAGACTTAGATTTTTGTGAGATTTGTGTCATGGGCAAACAGCACAGGCTGAGCTTCCCAAAAGGAACTCACCTGTCTGTGGGATGTTTGGATTATCTTTATGCTGATCTTTGGGGTCCAAAAAGAGTCAAAACACATGGGGGTAGTAGTTATTTTCTAGCTATAGTAGATGACTTTAGTAGGAAGGTGTGGGTTTACCTACTTAGATCCAAGGATGAGGCTCTAATTAAGTTTAAAGGTTGGAAGTCTTTAGTAGAAAACCAACTGGAGAAAAAAGTGAAAACACTTAGAATTGACAATGGATTGGAGTTCTGTAACAACGAGCTTGACACTTACTATAGAGACCAGGGAATTGAGAGACATAGGACAGTGAAGGGAACCCTTAAGCAAAATGGAGTTGCTGAAAGGATGAATATGACACTTTTAGAGAAAGTGAGATGCCTCTTTTTCACAGATGGGCTACCTAAGTCTTTTTAGGGGGAGGCTTTAACCACTGTTGCCTATTTAGTTAATAGGACTCCATCTAGTGCAACTGGTTACACTATCCTGAAGAAAGATGGTCAGGTAGAAAACCTTCCATAAACCATTTAAGAGTTTTTGGATGTGCAGCCTATGCACATACCAAAGATGGGAAATTAGAACCGAGGTCCCTAAGATGTGTGTTCTTAGGATATCAAGAAGGGACAAAGGGATATAGGTTATGGGAGAGAGAGGCTCCAGGAATTAAGGTCATTATCAGTAGAGATGTGGTATTTAATGAATGTGTGTTTCCTTGCAGGGTTACCAACACTAATGTAGGTACCTCAAGCCATCAAGTGGAGAATCCACAACAAGCTGAAAGTACTCAGTTAGAAGTGGAGTTAACCAACCAACAAGAACCTGAAATCAACACTGATGGACCAGGAGCTGAACCTGTACAAAATACCAATGATACTGATCCTGATGGTGAAAATGAGGATGAAGAAAACAATGATGATGCCCAACAAGAGGACTTGGCTCATTACCAACTTACTAGAGACAGAACTAGAAGGGAAATAAGAGCACCTCCAAGGTTCAGCTATGCTAAACTTATCTACACAACACTACTTGCTGGTGTAGAGATACAAAGGACAAAGCCTGAGTCTTATGAAGAAGCCATAAAATCAAAGGATAGTAAGAAATGGCTCACTGCCATGAATGAGGAAATGGACTCCCTAAGGCAGAACAAGACTCGGACTCTAGTTCCAAAACCCAAAGACTCAAAACCAGTTGAATGCAAGTGGTTATACAAGCTGAAGGAGGGCATAAACAATACTGATCCACCAAGGTATAAGGCCAGACTAGTGGCCAAAGGCTACACCCAAAGGACAGGTATAGACTTCACTGAGATTTTTTCCCCTGTTGTTAAATTTAAAACTATTAGAGTGATGTTATCCTTAGTAGCACATCATGATTTAGAGTTAGAGCAGTTAGATGTAAAAACTGCATTTTTGCATGGGGAAGTAGAAGAACAGATATATATGAGTCAGCCCATGGGATTTAAGGATAAACAGTTTTCTAATCATGTATGCTTGCTGCATAAATCATTGTATGGACTCAAACAATCACCTAGGCAATGGTACAAGAGGTTTGACTCCTTCATAGTAGGGATAGGCTTCACTAAAAGTGATCATGATACCTGTTTTTATTTTGCACATGTGGATACAAATCCATTATATTTGTTACTGTATATTGATGACATGCTTTTAATCAGTAAGTCTAAAGCTTAGATTGATGTGTTGAAGGGAAAATTACATGCTGAATTTGAAATGAAGGATTTATGCTGTGCAAAGAAAAATATTAGGCATGCTAATAGAAAGAAATAGAAAAACTTACAGTTTAAAACTCCATCAGATGTCCTATCTATAGAAACTGATAGTTAGATTTGGAATGAATGACTCTAAATATGCCTCAATGCCCCTAGCTAGCCATTTCATCCTTAGTAAAGCCCAAAGTCCACAAACAGAATCTGAAATATTAAAAATGGAATTCATACCTTATGCAAATGCTATTGGCTCTATCATGTATTCCATGATCAGTACAAGACCTGACTTGTCATACTCTATATCACTGTTAAGTAGGTATATGTCTAATCCTAGATGGGAACATTGTAATGCTCTTAAATGGCTTCTTAGATACATTAAGAACACTGTGCATGTAGGGTTAAATTTCTATAAAAGAAACTCCTCACTTGATCTGGTTGGGTATGTAGACTCGGATTTTGCAGGTGATAGAGACTCTCGGAAGTCTACAACAGCATACCATTTTACTTTGGGAGGAAACTGTATCAGTTGGAAGTCCCAATTACAGCCACTGGTAGCTTTGTCCACAATTGAAGCAGAATATGTGGTTGTAACCGACGCATTCAAAAAAGCTATATGGCTTCAAGGGTTCTTGAAAGAAGCCAAGCTGCTAGATGGAACTGTGACTGTCTATTCAGACAATCAGAGTGCTATTCATTTGGGGAAGAATCCCGTGTACCATGAGAGGACCAAACACGTAGATGTATGGTACCATTTTGTGAGGGACCTGATCTCAAAAGGAGAGGTGAAACTGATGAAAGTCCTAACTGAAAACAACCCGACAGACATGGGAACCAAGGTTGTGACACTTGCAAAGTTCAAGCACTGCTTGAACTTATTGCATATGGGATAACCAAATTAGAACTAAGAAGGAATATGGAAATGCTTGCTGCACAACTGATCTGACATTGCTGGAACGACCGCCACAGACTTCAAGGTGGAGATTATTAAATAAGTGAAGCCTACGACGTCATTTAGGCCAGGGAACAAAACGTTGTCGTTTTGCCTATTAGTCCAAATCAATCATAGCCATCAAAGTTAAAGAGAATCCGACGGCTCCAATTCAATCACAAGTCAACAGTATAAAAGGGGAACTTTTTCACGCGTTTTGGCAACTGTTCCTGTATTAGGGTTTTCTCTTTTTTCTCTGTAAATATGTTTTGTATCCTGGTTAGGGTTTGTGCTTTCATTATGGTTCTTCTCTATGTAAATCATTCTAGAGTCTTATTTTTTAGGGCGAGGTGTTCCTTAAAGGGTATAGAGTACTCTAGTGTTAGGATTTGCGAGATAAAAGAGAAGTGAATGAGTGTGTGAACGTTTGGTTGACAGTGAAGGAGATTGATATGTAATTTGTAATCTTTGGAGTGATTAATCCTAGTGCAGCGAGCTCCATATTCTGGAGTTCAACGTGGATGTAACTTGTTCTATATTGAACAAGCGAACCACGGAAGATCTTGTGTTTTGTGATTTTCTTTGTTCTTGCGTTTTTCTGTTTTTGTTCTGTGACTAATCTTGCAGGTTGAGGAATTAGTATTGATTTACAACAAGCTACAATGGGTACTTATGACACACTTTTACTAGCATTTGACAAGGATCAGAGGGCAGATGAGGCTGAATCATTATGGAACTTGATTTTGCATACGCACTCCCGATCTATTTCAAAGCGGTTGTTTTCAAGGATGATCTCTTTATATGATCATCATGACATGCAAGATAAGATTATAGATGTAATTAAAATGGGTGCAATTGCATCCCGCGCTTCTTTAAATGAAATTAATTCTCCTGTTCCTAAGTTCTCATTACAACTTTTTGGGCTTTTGCTTTGGTACACAAGAAATCACATCTATGGTATGAAGTATATTTTCTTGGTTCATGCAGGTATTTGCAGACATGGAGGAGCTGGGTGTAAAACCAGATGAAGATACTGTCCAGAGGGTTGCTCTTGCCTTTCAAAAACTAGGTGAAGAAGAGAAACGGAAGTTGGTTCTTGAAAAATACCAGTGTAGATGGAAGTACATACATTTTAAAGGGGAAAGAGTGAAAGTGAGAAGAGATGTATGGGATTATAATGATTCGACAAACTGAAGCACTAGGGGCTTTCTATTTCCTACCATCTTTTCTTCGGATTTGACAGGGAAAATTTTGGAAACCTGGCTGTTGCTAACTTGCTACTGTTTGAAATTTAACTTGAAATCTCTTCAATACCCATGACTTTTTCTGTAAGAAATATTATCTGGTCTCAGGAGATTCCTTGTCTGTAAACCTAAAGAGTAGTAGCCTCTTTCACAAGAAGTTTCAACTTTTTCTTCCCTAGTCAAGGGAATATGTAAAGAAATTTCTGAGGACTAATGTAATCACAACAAAATAAAGTTATATTTAAGATATGGCTTATACCAATTACTAGTGTATCCTAGGATCGTTCTTTATATCTCGAGAATGTATTTTAGGGGTTGTGTTTTTTATCAACATTGCAGCTCTCGCAGAGATATTGGATTGGTTATATGTGATGGCAGTGGCGGATCCAGTCACTTTTTGGATGGGCCCTCAAATTTTTTTTTTTTAATATTAATATGTATAATTTATATATTTTGGCCCACTCTAACAAAAATATTAATGGACAAAAATAGTAATGTATAATAAATTTTTATTTTGGCCCACCCTAAAATAAATTCTTGGATCCGCTACTGTGTGATGGCACTTGGTTGACTACTTTTTTTTTGTTGTAAGGAGTCTACGTGCTCTTTTGTGCCGTTTGTGGCTTTTGTGGATTTTTTCATGTTTGCTTGAGACTTTTGGTCTTTGCTTGGGCTATGCTTTTTGTATCTTTGTATATTGATTTTGTTTCATATGTTTAATTCTTACCTTATAAAAAAAAAAAAAAAGATAATTAAGTCCATTTTATTATGGAAGCCCCAAAAATTACATAAAGATGTCGGAAGACGCTGTTTTCCTTTGCAAGGGCTCCATATCTCCTCTGTTTCTCTAATTTGGACAATTACGGTAAACAATTTTTTTTTAAAAAATAAAAAGCTACTTTATGCTAAAGCTATAGCCATGGGACTTCTAACATTGTGGAGTCCATCATTCCAGGAGTACCACCCAAAGCCATACTCATTTTTGAGATACTTTCTCGCCATTCCACCTCTTGCTTTCACTTTAATAGTCAAGCTCTTTTTCTGGCCGACATGGTTGAAGAACAGCACACTCGGAGTGGCCTTAACAGAGATTCCCATCGGTGGTTTTGAACTAAAGAAGTAGACACTCTTGCCATCACCACCAATATTAGTGACTATCCTTTTAACAATCACAGTGCCATTGAGTTTAGGAATAGCAAGCGATGGATAATTGAGGTTGACTGGTGAGGGTGGATTTTGTGGACACTTGAATTTTGGTTCTGGTTTATCTGTTCCGATGCTGCAAAGGTAAAGAAGGTAGTCTTCGTGTGAAGCATCGTATACAAGGCCAGGGTCTACTGCTTTTGTAGGACGAAAATGGCCTGATCCGAACATAAAAGGAGTTGCGATTTTGCCCAGTTGATCTGTTATTGGCTTGCCCTTGTTATTCCTCAATCCGGCTGTAACATTAATTGGCCATTTTAGAGTTAAACATAGTTTGGTGCACATGAGAAAATCTATTAATGTGATAAAATGAGTGAATTTACCAGTGGTCATGATGGCAGATCTTATAGCGGCACTGCTCCATTTAGGATGCACAGCTTTGAGAAGTGCAGCAACAGCAGCCACATGAGGGGTAGCCATAGAAGTTCCTGAATCAAAATTATACTTAACAAATCGCTTATCGAAAGATAATTTCGTAACTGAATCTCCCTCGCTCCATGCTGCCAATATATTCAATCCCGGAGCCGTGATGTCAGGCTGGAAAGAGAAACTGAAAATCAACAGAGTAAAGAGATGCATCTACTTAAACAAATTCAATGTTCCAACTTTTGTTACCTTGAGAAGATTAGGATCAATTGGATTAGGACCCCTACTAGTGAAAGAAGCCATGGATGGGGCAGGCCGAGAGTTGAACACTGTTTTTCCATGATTGATAATCGTTGTTGGATTCTTGGTAGATTTGATGTATTGAATAATTTTATTGGCATCATTGGAAGACACTGCAGTTCCTGGAAGGACATGAAAATCAAAGGGCAGTTCATCTCCAGAAGCTGCAGTGTTTCCTAATATATAACCTGCACCTCCAGCCCTCTTCACTTCTCTCCCCTTTCCAACTCTCATTCCAAGCCCTCTCATGCACAAAACCACTTTTCCTTTTACCTTTTTAGGATCAAGAGAACCTGGGAGGCATTGCCTGGAACCACAATCAATCATATTTTTATCAGAATCAATGTGTATTGATTAAAGCATCATACAAAACAATTTTAGGAAAGGAAAGATTACGCTGATTCATTCTTGGCAACTCCAGGAAAAACCACATCTGGTGCATATACTAATGGATGTTTCTTCTCGAGCCCGTAAGGAGTTGTTGCTCCCTAAAATTAAATGACATATATTCAAGTTAAGAAAGGCATATATGAAAGCATGAGAATCAAACTAAGTCATTAGAAAACATTGGCTAATCACCATGATTTTCAAGCCATTTCCTAACATGAGAGGCCCCAAGATATCACGGTCCAAGGAGCTAGCACCAGCTGTGATAATCCACGGATAATAGTTGGACAATGTAGCCGGGGCAGGACCTGAATTTCCAGCTGCACAAGCGACCACAATGTTCTTTTTGGCCGCATGTAATGCACCATTAGCTATAGCATCTTCAGCAAAAGCGAGAGGTCTTGAGGACACAATTGAGATACTCATCACATCAACTCCATCTCTAATGGCATCGTCTATGCCCGCCAACATATCTTCTGTAAGACATGTGTTGCCAACCACCATCTCTTCCTGAGGGATAGCCCAACAGGCTTTGTATATGGCTAGGCGGGCCAACGGGGCACCCCCGGAGGCAGTGCCACGTGCAAGCCCGAAAACAGAAACGTTAGCAACACGGCGGCCAGCCACCGTTGACGCCGTGTGGGTGCCATGGCCGTCCATGTCACGTGGCGAACGGTAGTCCAATGTGTCATTAAGGCGCCCCCCCAATGCATGCTCATAACCTTTCAAGTAGTACCTAGCTCCAATGATCTTGCTATAAAAACGTAAAAATAAAGAGTAATGTGAAATTACAATAAAGAGTAATGTGAAATGATCTTAATTTTAATTTCCCCATTTTCCCTTTTTATTGCAAATTGCAGCAATAATTGAAAAAGGAAGGAGACAGACATGGACAGAGTGATTTAACACTCCAAATGCATGGGGATGGGGCCATCCAAATAATAGACAATTTCAATAGGTGAAAAAGAAGCCAAGAATAATAATGGAAGGTCAGATATTTCGTATAATACTGATAAAGTCATCTTTTTTATTATACAAAATTTGTATTAGAATCCAAAAGGATCCATTCTGTCACTGAAAATACCCACTTTGGCGCCTTGGAAATGGGCAAATGGCCAACAAAAAGAAGATCAACAATCTAAAAGTTTATGGCTCAATTAATCCCATCACATGTAAATTCAGTAGATATTTCAATTTCTTTTTCTTGGTTGAGAGGTAAAGATTCCCAAACTTATTGAAAGGAATTTAGTCAAAAAGTTGTTAATTGCACTAGGGTCCAGGGATGACAATGAATAAGGTTTGCTTTATATGTAGACCCAAAAATATCATACTTTTACCTAATTATTATCTAAACTCTAAACCCATTATTATGGGTATTATGGGTTTGTACCAAACTCATCTCTTGTTTTTGGGGTAAGTATTTTTTTTTTTAATGATCGAGGCGTTTGTGCCAGCTTGTGTGTACCTCGACTAATATTTGAAGACTATTAAACACCTTAGTTTAATGTTCCAAAATAACTACAAATGTGATAGATAATCCTAAGATTCGAACAAAAAAAATCAATAAAAGAAACAAACATTTTTTACCCTCATGCCAACCTCGTAGGATTATCAAACTCATCTCCCACTCATTAATTTCAAACCATTACCAAACTTTCCAATTAGATACTAGTCTTTTCGGATTTACGGTCAATTATCATCCCTATTCCTTGAAAATCAAACACGTTTATCAATGAAATGAGAACATATTTGATTCCATGGATGATTGGGTCCCAGTAATGGTCCCTTCAAAAGCAAGGGAGATATCACTTTCTTTATTCTATCAATGGCACTTCCTTTGTCAGCACATTTTAAATAAAAAATGACGATAAATAAAGACATAAAATAACTTGTTTCTTGTTCCATTGATTTCTTTAATCTGAAGATCCTTCTGAAATAATAGGTTTGATCCCCTCACATATTCACATGCAGATCTTTTATTTATTGCAGTAAAGTAAATAAAATAAAAGAAGACAAATGAGAAAGAAATTGAAACACTCACCCGTTGCAGTGAGAAGAGTCAAAAGCAACCCCAGTTTGGCAGATTCCCTTCCATGATTTTGGAACAGGTCCCATTCCTTCGTCATTAAAGCTCTCTGATTCTGGCCATATACCTAATTATAATAATAATAACCAAACTCACTTTCACTTGTAATCATATTTCTTAAAAAAACATCATAAAATACAGAAATCGAAGCAAGTTTTTTCTAGAAAATTGCAAAGAAGAGAAGAGAAAGTCACATGTAAAACAGAACATATGCAAACAAATTCAACTTAGTTTATAGTTTTAACCACTATCCAAGACGCCAACTATTACTTCTTGTCCGTATTTGGCTTTTGATAAGAGGCCTTCTCCCATCTTGTAGTTATGTCTTCCTCTTCCTCCTTCTTCTCCCTCTTTTAATCCTTCTCCACCCTCGTTTAAGCCTACAAATTCCCATGATCTTGTTGTCTGTAATGTGTACAATCCTGGTTCGCTTTTATACACTGATACAACTTCTTCCAATTCTGTCAAATAATCACATACATATCAATTGTTTGCTGTGAGTGTCACAACAAAGAGAAAGTAAAACAAATTAAGAGATTAATTTGATTCCAACTTACCTGAAAGTTTGGAGGCTTCATCAGGAGTGAGCACTGCGGCGAAGCCATTGATGCTGTATTGGTAACTGTAAAGACGAGAAGCCTTAGCCTCTTCCTCATTGTTTTTCACAGAGAGCAAATATGAATGGTGGGTGTCTTCTATCTCATGCAATGTTTTTTCTCCATTGTGTCCACGAAACTGAACTATGTAGACCTGTCATCATTCAAATGAACCATATTAAATATATACTCATATAAACATTCATCAAAAACTTCTGTGGCTAAAAACAACAACAACAACAACAACAACAAAAAAAAAAAAAAAAAAAAGAGACTGCAAAAGACTTACGTTTTTTTCTTCACAAGAGGCTAATAGAGGAAGAAGAAAAAGAACGAATAGAAAGATATTGATATTGCTCATGGTTGGTAATTATATATCTTGTAGTTCAGATGATGAGTATTTATACTTGCCTAAAGTATATCTTAACAATTCAAAAAGGTTCCCCTTTTATCAAGTAGCGTGTGGCTAATTTTTTTTTTCCCATGACCAGGGTTAGCATGACCGGGGGTGTTCAGGTTAACTTACGTACACCTCAACTAATCTCCCGAGACCCTGGAATAATCGGTCGGATAAGAGCTCTCTTAAGTAATATACCTAAGAGTCCCTATCGAATCACTCGGTCACCCAGAAATAGTTGGTACCGCCAAGTGTCCTTTCAAAGTTAGTTTTCTAAGATTACATAACTTCTCCTGTGTTGGACTACTACACTCATTACCAATTTACCATCCTTAAAGCGTTAAGTTAGGTACAATTATAAAATAATTATCATCATTATATAATTAAGTTTGGCAACGAGACTTCTATTTAAAGAAAACTAAGAAGTTTTTCAAATTATTAATAAAAAAAAAACTGTCGTGAAGTGTCCCTATGATTGGTCCAATCCAATTGCTATTGTGTGGATAGAGTTAAGGGGGTGTACCATCAAAAGTGAGAGTAAAACAAGCAAAACATGTCAACTTTAAAGAAAAATCAATTCAAGATAATGTTTGTAAAAGAAAGAATCCTATCCCAACATCTATGTAACATTGAATTTTAACTACAGCACAGGGTCAAAGTAGTTATTTGGAAGCACTTTTATATAACTTCCAAAGCTTGAGGTTTTGGGTGGAAGATGGTGGACTGAAGTTGTTAATTTGAGGGTCTATGTCCAATGGTGGCTGAGAAACGACAACATATCAAATCTAAGGCGTGAACTAGAGATTTTGCTTTGACCCTTCTACGCAATTGTTAATATAATGTCAAATTAATTACTTAGGTCCTGTTAAATGGTGAAGTCTGCGACAACGTTTAAAGCCAAGTGAAACGTTGCTGTTTTGTTCAGTAAACTCAAATTAATCTCAGCCCTTTGATGAATGCAAGATCCAACTGCTCCAGTTCACTTAGCAGTCAAAGGTATAAAGGAACCTCTGATTTGTCATTTTATGCAACAGTCTCAATTTTTCTTCTCTCTATAGAACGCGATTGTAACCTGGTTTTTAGGGTTTGTCACTCGATTGTTCTTCTTGTGTGAATTTTCCTAGAGTCTTGTTAAGGGTTGTGAGTTCCTTCAAGGGTAGTGAGTTCTCTAGTGATTGTTCAGGTTTGCAGTGAAAAAGGGGAAAGGTGAGTTAATGATTGTGTTGATTGCAATGAGTGTGGTTTGATTGTAATCTGTAACATTGAGGCTTTATAGTGCAGCGAGTCTCCATATTCTGGAGCCCAACATGGGCGTAGCTTGTTCGATATTGAATAAGTGGACCACGGTATATTGTGGTGTTGATTCTTGATTCTTTACTATTGGTTTGTGTTTGAGTAATTGGTGTTTAGGTTTGAGCAATTAGGCTTAGTTTACAACAGTGGTATCAGAGCCAGTACTTTAGGGTTTAGATATTCTTGAAATCGATCCAAAATTGGCAGAGTCACGAATTAGGGTTTTTGTCATATTTGGGGGTTTTCGATTTAGGGAAGTCCTTGACCTCTAGGGTCCTGAATCTTGAACACCAGAGGTCAATTTTGGTCTCAAAGGGTCAAATCAAAGAAAGTCAGTGAAGATCAAGGTAGTGAATCTTTTGGGTGCTGAACAAAATGATGAGCACTACAACAGGTGTAAAGATATCCTAGTACGATGGGAAGATGGATTTCAATACTTGGAAGCAGAAGATGAAGGCTCTTCTATCTCACAATAAGGTAGGAATAACACTGGAGAAGGATGCAATCAAGTGGTCCGAAGAAAAGGTGAAAAAGAAGGCAGAGATAGACGAAGAAGCATACAACCTGATCATCATGAACTTATCTAATAGCGTTCTATGAAAAGTGGATAGTTTGGACACACCGATCGAACTTTGGAGTAAACTCGAAACTTTATATGCATTACGGTCTGCTCCTAATTTAGCTTTTTTGAAAGGTGCCCTGTTTTCTTACAAAATGGATGTTTCTAATTCATTAGAAGAAAACCTAGATGAATTCCTAAAAATGACATTAGTACTAAAAGGAACTGATCAGGAATTAGGGGATTCGAGTCTTGCAATGATTTTATTAAATTCGTTATCTGATGAATACTTAGTGGTAAAGAATGCATTGCAAAACACTGGAACTATTCCCAGTGTTGATTTGATAATAGATGGATTGAAATCTAGAGAACTTGAGTTGAAAATTCTAAAAAGAAATGGGAATAATCTCTTTGTGAAGGGCAAACCAGGTACTAGACTTTTAGGAAAAGAGAGTGGAAAAAATATCCAACAAAATGTAGGTTTAAGGAATAAGAAGAAAAGGAAAGCCTATAACAATAAACCTAAATCAGAGACAAGAAAATTTTTTTGTTGTAATGAGCCTGGACACATTAAAAAGAATTGTTATGATTGGATTAAGAAGCAAAAACAGTCTAGTACCGAGAGTAACATAGTATCCTCTAGTGATAGCATTAAGATTACTAAAGCACTCACTGTATCTAGTTCTGAAATTGCAAATGAATAGGTGTTACACTTAGGGTGTTCATTCCATATGAGTAATATTAAAAGCTGGTTTCGAAATTTGATAAATGGTGAACCTGAAACTATTTTTATGGGTAATAACCACTCCTGTAGTGTCCAAGGTGTAGGAAATATCACCATTAGACTCAATAGTGGTAAACTCATAATGTTAATAAGAGTAAGATATAGACTTGAGCTTAAGCGTAGCCTGATTTCATTGGGCACACTAGATGAAGCTGGCTATAGCTATAGGGCTAAAAATTGTTGCATTTCTGTTTACAAGAATGATCAAATTTTGCTTGAAGGAGTTAAAAGGCATGGCTTGTATATTTTGTGTGGTCAGTATTATCAAATGGCTGTTAATTCTACTTTTATATCTACTAATGTCTCTATTGTAGAAAAATGGCACCTAAGGATGGGCCATATAGGCCAAACATGTATGAATTCCCTTAAACAGCAAGGGTATTTCAGAAATAATAATGTGTCAGATCTTAGTTTCTGTGAAACATGTATCGTAGGTAAACAACATAGGATGAGTTCCCAAAAAGAACTCACCTGGTTGTAAACTGTCTAGAATATTTACATGCTGATCTATGGGGTCTAGAGAGAGTCAAATCACATAGGGGCAATAGTTACTTCCTAGCAATAGTGGATGATTACAGTAGAAATGTGTGAGTATACCTTCTTGGATCCAAGGATGAGGCTCTAAGTAAGTTCAAGGGCTGGAAAACTTTGGTAGAAAACCAAGTGAAGAAAAAAGTAAAAGCCCTTAGAACAGATAATGACTTGGTGTTTTGTAATACTGAGTTTGATACATACTATAGAGACTAGGGAATTTTAAGACATAGGACAGTTAGAAGAACTCCCCAGCAAAATGGAGTTGTTGAGAGGATGAATAGAACCCTGTTAGAGAAGGTCAGGTGTCTTTTATTCACAGCTGGTTTGCCTAAGTCGTTTTTGGGGGGAGGCTTTAACCACTACTACCTATTTAGTGAATAGGTCACCCTCTAGTGCAATAGGTTTTAAATGCCTTGAAGAAAGATGGTCAGGAAGAAAACCATCCCTTAACCACCTAAAAGTTTTCAGATGTGCAGCTTATGCACACACCATAGATGGGAAATTGGAACCAAGGTCCCTTAGATGTATTTTTAGGGTATCAAGATGGGACCAAGGGATATAGGTTGTGGGGGAGAGATGCTCTAGGGATCAAGGTCATCATCAGTAGGGATGTGGTCTTTAACAAGTGTATGTTTCCTTGCAGGGTTACTAACACTAATACAGGTACCTTAAGCCACCAAAACTCACATCAAACCGAGAGCACTCAGTTTGAGGTGGAGTCAACCAACCAACAGGAACCTGAAACCATTACTGATGGACCAGAACCAGAACCTGAGCACCCACTTATTGACATTGACCATAATGGTGAATGTGAGAATGAGGATAACATTGAGGATGCCCAACACGAGGACTTGGCTTAATACCAACTAGTTAAAGATAGAGCAAGGAGGGAAATAAGACTCTTTGCAAGGTTCAACTATGCTAATCTCATCTACACAGCATTGCTTGCTGGTGTAGAGATTCAGAGGATAGAACCTGATTCTTATAAGGATGCCATAAACTCAAAGGATAGCAAGAAATGGCTCACTGCCATAAATGAGGAGATGGATTCCCTAAGGCAAAACAAAACCTGGACTTTAGTTCCAAAACCCAAAGACAAAAAGCTAGTGGAATGCAAATGGCTGTATAAGCTAAAGGAGGGCATCAACAAGACCGACCCACCAAGATATAAGGCCAGGTTGGTGGTCAAAGGCTACACACAAAGGGCAGATATCGACTTTATTGAAAATTTCTCACCTATTGTTAAATTTAAAACTATAAGGCTGATGTTATCTATAGTAGCACATTACAATCTAGAGTTAGAGCAGTTAGATGTAAAAACTATATTTTTGCATGGGGAATTAGAAGAGCAGATTTATATGAGTCAACCTATGGGGTTTAGGGATAAATACCTTCCTAACCATGTATGTTTGTTGCATAAATCTTTGTATGGACTGAAACAATCACCTAGGCAGAGGTACAAGAGATTTGACTCTTTCATAGTGGGTATAGATTTCACTAGGAGTGATTATGATAACTATTTCTATTTTGCATATTTTGATAACAATCCTATATATCTGCTCTTGTATGTTGATGACATGCTATTAATTAGTAAATCCAAGGCCCATATTGATGAATTGAAGGGAAAATCGAATGTTGAATTTGACATGCTGTGCAAAGAAGATATTAGGAATGCTAATAGAAAGAAACAAGAAAAATTATAGCTTAAAACTCCATCAATTGCCTTACCTAAAAAAAATAGTGCTAAAGTTTGGAATGAATGACTCTAAATGTGCAACCATGCCCCTAGCTAGCCATTTCATCCTTAGTAAGTCTCAAAGCCCAAAAACTGAAGCTGAAATGTTAAAGATGGAATCTATACTGTATGCAAATGCAATAGACTCTATCATGTATGCTATGATTAGTACAAGACCTAACTTATCCTATTCAATATCCCTGTTAAGTAGATTCATGTCAAACCCTCGATGTGAACACTGAAGTGCTTTAAAATGGCTACTCAGATACATTAGAAGCACTGTGCATGTTGGTTTGAGTTTCTATAAAAGAAACTCCTACTTGATCTGGTTGGGTATGTAGACTCTGATTTTGCAGGTGATAGGGATTCAAGGAAGTCCAAAACAGCCTACCATTTTACCTTGGGAGGAAACTGTATCAGCTGGAAGTCTCAATTATAGCCACTGGTAGCACTGTCCACAATTGAAGCAGAATATGTGGTTGTAACCGATACATTCAAAGAAGCCATATGGCTTCAAGGATTCTTAAGAGAGGCCAAGCTACTGAATGGAATAATGACTATCTATTCAGACAGTCAGAGTGCCATTCACTTGGGAAAGAATATCGTATACCATGAAAGGATAAACACGTAGATGTAAGATACCATTTTGTAAGGGATATGATCTCAAAAAGAGAGGTGAACCTTATGAAGATCCCCACTGAAAATAACCCTACAGACATGGGAACAAAGGTTGTAACACTTACAAAGTTCAAGCATTGCTTGAACTTATTGCATGTGGTATAACCAATTAGAGCTAAGAAGGAATATGGAAAATACTTGCTGCACTGAAGAAGATTCTGCTAGAGAAATAGCCACAGACTTTAAGGTAGAGATTATTAAATGGTGAAGTCTGCAACACCGTTTATAGCCAAGTGAAACGTTGCCGTTTTGTTCAGTAAACTCAAATTAATCGCAGCCCTTCGATGAATGCAAGATCTGACGGCTCCAATTCACTCAGCAATCAAAGGTATAAAAGAACCTCTTATTTGTCATTTTAAGCAACAGTCTCAATTTTTCTTCTCTCTTTAGAACACGATTGTAACCTAGTTGTTAGGGTTTGTCACTCGATTGTTCTTCTTGTGTGAATCTACCTAGAGTCTTGTTGAGGGTTATGAGTTCCTTCAAGGGTAGTGAGTTCTCTAGTGATTGTTCAGGTTTGCGGTGAAAAAAGGGAAAGGTGAGTGAATGATTGTGTTGATTGCAGTGAGTGTGGTTTGATTGTAATCTGTAACATTGAGGCTTTAATCATGGTGCAGCGAGTCTCCATATTCTGGAGCTCACTGTGGAAGTAACTTGTTTGATATTGAACAAGTGGACCATGTTATATTGTGGTGTTGATTCTTGATTCTTTACTGTTGGTTTGTGTTTGAGTAGTTAGTGTTTAGGTTTGAGAAATTAGTCTTAGTTTACAACAGGTCCTTATCCCAAGTCCCCAGGTATTATATATGATATGTCTTTAACACTTTATATATAATGTTTGCTAATCTTACCTCCAATAATGAATCAATTGTTGGACTAAAGAACAAAACTGCACCGTTTAAGAATAAGTGATACAGCAGCGTTTTCTGTATGTTAGAGTGTTACTTTAGGCAGCTCAGCTAAGACACTTATCGTGTCTTTCTTCTTTATAAGAAATATAGGTATAAAGTGTACTGTATCAGAAACACTTTACTAATTTGAAAAATCAGATACAAACTTTGTTCGTTCTTTCTCCTCTGTTTTTCTTCTACTCCCTACTGTTGTTCATATAGTTCACACATGGTATCAGAGCTTTGATTAACGTCAATGGCTGATAACTTCAATCCTTCTATGTGCTTCAAGGTGCAGGAAAAGTTTTGAAGCACTCTGCTCAACTAATTCTGTTCCTTGACTTTTTATCGAGGTTTACAAGTTGTGAACCCTAAACTTACGCGCGACAACTATCGATTCTGGAGGTCGCAGATTCTTTTTGCTGTTGGAGCTCACGAGTTGGAAGACTACTTAATTGGTAATATACCTTGTCCTTCTCCAATAATTGTTACTAAACAGAATGTTACTGAGTCAATTCATGGTTCTAAAGATAAAGAAAATGAAATTAAGGAAGAAATAAATCCAGCCTATGTGAGTTGGAAACGTACAGATAAGTTCTTAGTGACCTGGTTATTAGCTTCAATTTCTGAGAGCATGTTCGATTATGTATCAAAATGTCGCTATTCACATGAAATTTGGTCTGCTCTTGAGCATGAATTTGAGATTGACTCTAGAGCTAGAGCACTTCACTTAAAAAAATTTGCTGCAAACAACTCAGAAGAAAGACCTTAGTATTGAGATTATGTTAAGAAAATGAAAGAAATAGCCTCAAGTCCTGCGCAAGTGGGCCAGATTGTATCGGATGAAGATCTTCTTCGGTATGTTCTTGATGGACTTGGTCCAGAATATGATGCAGCAGTTGTTAATCTCACTTCAAGAATTGAGTCTAAATCAGACTCTGTGAGTTTACAAGAAGCAAAGTTTCTGTTGCAAAAGTATGAGGTTAGGCTAGAAAAGTTCAACACGTTGGAATTCTCTAACAATTCAGCAAACATAGCAACTACTAATCAGCAGACTAACCTCTCTGGAAAACGTGAAAATACTGGTCCCTCACTCAATCTGATGCAGCATCAGACTCATCACTCTGCTTATCCAGTACCTATGAGTTCATCAACTCAGTCTGGATCTTCTAGCACCTATAATCAGATGCCTCCTTTTTTCATATGAAGGTTCTTGGAACAATTATAGACCTGCTGTGAATACAAATTTTGGCAGAGGTAGAGGTAAGTTCAATAATAGAGGGAGACCAATTTGCCAAGTCTGTGGAAAACCGGGACACACTGCTGTTCAGTGTTACCACCGATATGATTCATCCTACAGTGGGGGTTTTCAATCTGGAAACCGCTTTGTCAGTGGACTGGTGTTGGAGGTTTTCAATCAGAACGCTTTTAGTCTGGTGTTGGAGGTTTTCAGAACAGTTTTCGACCTGGTGGAACTGGTGAAGTTGCTGGTTTTCAGTCTAGAAACAATTATCAGGCTGGCATCATTCATCCACCATCACAGGTTGCTAATGTCATGAATGGTCCTCAGTATAATTCCTCTGTCTCAGTTGGTGGTGCTAATCAAGTTGCAAGGACTTTCTCAGTTGATCAACCTGTTTATACCGGCTTACCAAGTCAACAGTCATCTGCTGGTTTTCAACTTGGCCCGCAAGCACATATAGCTATGCATCCACAATAGTATTCAAATATTCCCTTTGCAAATGCAAACACTCCCTACTGATCCAGTCTGGTACATGGATTCAGGGGCTACTGATCACATTGCATCTGATCCAGCTCACCTGAATGTTAGCAAGCCATATGAAGGGACAGATCAGTTGCAAGTGGGCAATGGTGAGTTGTTGCACATCTCTCACACTGGTACCTCTTCTTTACCCAACAATTTACATTCCAAATGTCTATATCTCAAGAATATTTTATGTGTTCCAAAAATTACAAAAAATCTACTTAGTATTTCTAAATTTACAAAGGATAACAATGTAGTTGTGGAGTTTAATTCTCATTGCTGTGTTGTAAAGGACAAAGTTACCGTGGCAACATCGACCGCAAGGGATCTTGGCATGGTGGGCTTTATCATTGGTGATACCTCCAAATCTTTCAGTTCAACCCTCTGTTCCCTTTGAAAACTCTTCCTTAAGGTCACCCTCTGGAAACCTAGTATTGTCTCACATTCATGATGCTAGTTCCTTAAGTTCATCATTAGATCCTGTTTTTAGGAATAAAGTTGGCAGTGACAAACTTAATAACAGTCAGCCTGTCTGCTCTAGTGCTACTGAATCAGAGCAACAACAACATGATCTTTCTTCTATTTCAGTCTTTAATAAACAACATATCTCTTCTTGTACTTCAGATTTTAGCAATAAAAACAGTGATATTACTAACTCTGATGTTTCCTTTATTTGTAATAATCAGAATATCAATAGAGCTGATTGTGATGTTGATTGTTGTGCTCATAATGAATCTTCTATTTGTGTGGTTAATGATAATCAAGAATGTGCAAATTCTATCCATAAATGCATCAGTCATGAAAAATCTATCTCTCATTGTGCATATCATACTGAACCAATGTCAACATGTGCTTTAACTGTGAATAATTGTTCCGATTCTATGATTTGGCATAAAAAGTTAGGACATCCACACATCAAAGCATATCAACATATTATGAGCTCCTTACTAAAGAAATCACATCTGAATTCTGTTGAGTTTTGTGATGCTTGTCAAATAGGAAAAATGCATCACACTACTTTTCCTAGGTCAGCATTTCGAGCCAGTTCACCTCTTGAACACATTCATAGTGATGTGTGGGGACCTGCCCTTATTCCTTCAACTGAAGGTTTTAGATATTATGTTTCTTTCTTGGATGATTATAGTAGATTTACATGGCTTTTTCCACTTAGAACCAAGGCTGAAGTCAGATCTGTTTTTATTAAGTTTCATCACTTAGCCGAAAGACAATTTAACCATAAACTTAAATGCATTCAATCTGATCAAGGAGGTGAATATAAAAGCTTAATTCCTTACTTAACTAGTGAAGGTATTCAATTTAGACATTCATGTTCTTATGTGCATCAACAAAATGGTCGAAGTGAGAGGAAACATCAACATATAGTAGAAACCGGCTTAACCTTATTAGCTCATGCATTTATGCCATTGCATTTTTGGTGGCTAGCCTTTGAAACTGCAGTGTATTTGATCAACAGAATGCCAACTAAAATTTTACAGTGGGTTTCACCCTATCAAGTGTTGTTTAAGTTTGCACCTTTGTATGATACTTTAAAAGTTTTTTGATGTGCTTGTTTCCCTTTTTTAAGAGTCTTCAACCAACATAAGTTTAGCTATCACTCTCAAAAATGTGTCTTTGTAGGATATAGTCTGGTTCACAAAGGGTACAAATGTCTCACTTTAGATGGCAAAATCTTTGTCACTCCAAGTGTTAAGTTCAATGAAAAAGAGTTCCCTTTTTCTTCTGGTTTTTCAAATATTAGTTCAACTACTTTACCATCAGTAGAGCCTTCTAATCCTACACCACAATTTTTTCCTTTTGTGTCACCAAATCACCCAAAAGTCCCGTATCAATCAGCTGAATCTGGTCCTGCTAAATTTACCCCTGCATTGGCTAGCTCTTCTAACGATTCTCCTTCAGCTAGTATATGGAATAAAAACTGCATACTTGTTGATAATCCTACACACCCTCACTCATCCAAATCCATTTCTTCACCTCACCAACAAATACATCCATCAAAATCATCACATCTGCCTGGAACAATTAAGATTGATTTTACAGCCTATTCAAGACCATTGTTGTCCTCTACATCAGCTCCTTTCACAACCAAATCCAATCAATTACCTATACAAACCAGCACAACAATCTCTACCAATCCATCACCATATCCTTCAATCAAATCCAGCCAGTTACCTACACAGACCACCATAATCATTTCAAAAAATTCAGCACCAGATTCTGTAACCAGAACAGCACCCTTACCTACATCAACTACCATGATTACATCCTCTTTACAATCAATACCACAATTGCCAACAATCAGACCTATACCAACTGCAACAACTGCACCATCATGCTCTCTTGAAGTTGATCTGACTCCTTCACGGTTTGTTAGCATTCCATATGTCTTAAATACTTCCACCAATGTTCATCCAATCTTACACAAGGTCTAAAGCTTAAGTGATACACTCTTTCCCTGAAAAATCATCAATTCAGCCTACACATCAAATTACAGGTTCAACTCCACCTAAAAATCACCATACAGCTCTTATACTTACTGGATCAGTTATACCAGAACCAAATTCAGTTCAAGAAGCCTTGAAGAATACTGAATGGAAAACTGCAATGCAGTGTGAATATGAGGCTCTAATTTCAAATAACACGTGGACACTTGTACCTTTTTCATCAGAAATGAATGTTGTTGGAAACAAGTGGGTTTTTAGAGTAAAGTATAATGCTGATGGTTCTCTTCAAAAGTATAAAGCTCGGTTGGTCGCCAAGGGGTTTCAACAAACCCTGGGATTGGACTACTTCGATACTTTTAGTCCAGTTATTAAACCTTCAACAATTAGAATTATCCTCACCTTGGCTGTCACCTACAATTGGGATGTTCAACAAATTGATGTGAACAATGCTTTTCTCAATGGAACTCTAAATGAAGTTGTTTACATGGTGCAACCTCCTGGTTTTGAAGATACTATGAAACCACAGCATGTGTGCCAATTAAACAAAGCTTTATATGGGCTCAAACAGGCCCCTAGAGCCTGGTTTGATAGACTGAAACAAGCACTCCAGAACAAGGGATTCAGAAATTCTATATCGATTCAAGTCTATTCATTCTCAACCAAGATGCACACATCACTTATGTTTTGGTGTATGTTGATGATATCTTACTAACTGGATCTAATATGACATATGTGAGTACTCTTGTGCAAGAACTTAATGATCAATTTTCATTGAAAACACTTGGGTCTTTAAAGTATTTTTTAGGCCTTGAAGTTACCAGGACAGCCACTGAAATTCATCTAAGACAGACCAAGTATGCCAATGATTTGCTACAAAAAACAAAGATGATGGAAGCAAATTCATGTGTCACTCCTATGACCACAGGATCAAAGTTGTTTCCAATGGATAGTGAACTGTTTTTGGATCCCAGTTTGTATAGGAATACCGTGGGTGCTCTTCAATATCTCACTTTAACAAGACCTGATCTCAGCTTCACAGTGAACAAGTTAAGTCAATTTCTGCAGTCTCCTACTGATCTACATTAGCAGGCTTGTAAAAAGGTCTTACGGTACATTCAAGGCACAAAAGATTATGGCCTTAAGTTCACACCAGTTGCCTCTTTGGAGATTGAGTGTTATGCTGATGCGGATTGGGGCAGTAACATAGAAGACAGAAGGTCCACAAAAGGGTATTGTGTCTACTTAGGACCCAATCTAATCCAATGGAGCTCTAGAAAACAGAAGGTAGTAGCTCTATCCTCTCTTGCCGAGTACAGAGCTTTGGCACATACAGCCACTGAAATAGCCTGGTTAAACAGTGTGTTCAATAAATTGGGTCTATCAATTACTAAAATTCCTGTAATATGGTGTGACAATGTGAGTGCTGGAGCATTGGCTTCTAATCCCGTATTTCATGCTAGAACCAAGCACATAGAAATTGACACACACTACATCAGAGAACAGGTTTTAGCCAACAAAATTGTTGCGCAATATGTTCCCTCAAAGCTACAGATTGCTGATATTTTAATGAAGGCTCTTCCGGCTGCTCAATTTGGAGAATTGAGAGCAAAACTAAATGTTGTTTCTTATTGTTGTAGCCAATAACTTGCAGTTGTTTTGAGGATATCCAATTGCAGAAAATCGAGGGAGTAAACTGCAGTGTTGCAGAGGAGAAAATTCAGCAGTAGTATTGAGGAAGTTAAACTGCAGTAGCTTGGGGTCAGTTAAACTATAGTAGCTTGGAAAGCATATTGAAGTATTGCAGAGCAGTTTTTTTTTAGAGGATATTCAACTGCAGAAAATTGAGGGAGTAAACTGCAGTGTTGCAGAGGAGAAAATTCAGCAAGTAGTATTGAGGAAGTTAAATCATAGCACAGACATCCGCAGAGCTTGGGGACATATGAAGTATCAGAGTGACGTACAGAGTTGGAAAACATATTGAAGATTGCAGAGCTTGATTGAATGAAGTAAAGGTTTTGTTACTGTCTTTGTTTACAGTAGCTTGAGGAAGCATATTGAAGTATTGCAAAGCTGTTGATAAAATGAGTAAAGGTTTTTGTTGATAGAATTAATTTGCAAAAGCTTGAAAGTAAATTGAAGTGTCACAAAACTGTTGACAGAATTAAAAGCAGAAAGCTGGAGCAGAGTGTCTTTGTTTGCAGTAGCTTGAGGAAGCATATTGAAGTATTGCAAAGCTGTTGATAAAATTGAGTAAAGGTTTTTGTTGATAGAATTAATTTGCAGAAGCTTGAAAGTAAATTGAAGTGTCACAAAGCTGTTGACAGAATTAAAAGCAGAAAGCTAGAGCAGAGTGTCTTTGTTTGATTTTTTTTTTTTTTTTTGTGGTTGTTATTGTTGTTTTGCACAAGCTTAAACTGCAGAGCTTCACTTGAGGGAGGTGTTGGATCAAGAACAAAAGCGCACCGTTTAAGAATAAGTGATCCGCGTTTTACGTATGTTAGAGTGTTACTTTAGGCAGCTCAGCTAAGACACTTATCGTGTCTTTCTTCTTTATAAGAAATATGGGTGTAAAGTGTACTGTATCAGAAACACTTTACTAATTTGAAAAATCAAATACAAACTTTGTTCGTTCTTTCTCCTCTGTTTTTCTTCTACTCCCTACTATTGTTCATATAGTTCACACATCAATATGTTATATTCTTACCATTATTGGTGATATATATTGTAATTATATATCTTGTAGTTCTAATGATGAGTATTTACACTTGCGTAAAGTATATCTTAACAATTCAAAAAATTCAAAACGGTCCTCCTTTTATCCGGTAGGGGATGGCTAATTTTTTTTTTTTTTTTTAATGATCAGGGGTGTTCAAGTCAACTTACGCGCACCTCAACTAATCTCCTGAAACCCTGAAAGTATCAGTCAGATAAGAACTCTCTTGAATAATACACCCAAGAGTCTCTATTGAATCACTCGGCTACCCAGAAGTAGTTGGTACCGCCAAGTGTCCTTTCAAAGTTAGTTAAAAATGTTAAGGTCAATGTATATGACATAGGATTAATTCTAAGATTACATAACTTCTCATGTGTTGGACTACTACACTCATTACCAATTTACGATCCTTAAAGCGTTAAGTTAGGTACAATTATAAAATAATTATTCAGAAAATTTTTATGGGTTATTAATTAAACATCTATTTAATAAAATAAAGAGTTTTGTGTGGATTGCACACAATTATAATGGGATATTTCTGTTTTAGATTTCAGTTTTTAAATATGGTTTGGCTAATCAAGAGATTGATATAGACACCAACAAGATAAAGAGATAAACTTTGTCCAAACTCATGATTGGAGAAGGAATCAATCACCGATATTTGTGGTCTTTTACCGTTAAAATTAAGAGTATGCAAATTATATTATGATCCACAGAGGATGTCAAAAAACAAGTATGATCTTTTAGGGTATTTCATTACCCTGAGGATTAGAAAGTCTCCAATGTGAGTCTCGATACCTTAAAAAAAATACCTGAGCTTGGATTATTATCATTATATAATTAAATTTGGCAATGGGACTTCTATTTAAAGAAAATTAAAAAGTTTTTCAAATTATTAATACAAAAAACAACTGTCGTGAAGTGTCCCTCTGATTGGTCCAATCCAATTGCTATTGTGTGGATAGGGTTAAGAGGGTCTGCCATCAAAAGTGAGAGCAAAACATGGCAATAGGAGTAAAACATGTCAACTTTAAAGAGAAATCCATTCAGGATAATGTTTGTAAAAGGAAAGAATCCTATCCCATCATCTATGTAACGTTGATTAATTTGAGGGTCTAGGTCCAATGGTGGCTTAGAAACAACAACAGATCGAATCTAAGGCGTGAACTAGAGATTTTGCTTTGACCCTATGCGCAACTATTTATATAATGTCAAATTAATTGCTTAGGTCCTTATCCCAAGTCCCCAGATATTATATGTGATATGTCTCAAACACTATTTTATTATCCAAATTTATATTCTATTTCTGATTTTGACATCGTTGAGATCTCCTACCACCACCATTTTCTTTTCCGATCATCACTTATTAAAACCGCTTAAACCCTACTTCTATTGATCCCACCAATCGCTAACAATTAAGTAATTAGAGTTTGTGCAGCCGCTTCTCCCAATTGAAATTTTGATTAATCCTAGCCACCAAAATCTAATCTTTCACCACTAAAAGACTCATCGCCCTTCTCTCTTCAAAAGTCCTAACAGTCTGGATCGAGTTTACTCTCTTTTCGTTACCTAAATATAAATTTAGGTAGTAAAATAGTATTTTAAAAGTCTATGAATAGAAAAGTATCATTTAAACCATTATTTGGGTTGAAAAGAAGTTATATATATATATATATTTATAGTCATCGATACAAAAGATTACATACTGATTCGATGCATTTTGTGGATTTTTTTTTTTTTTTTTAATGTTATGAGCAATGACATAATTAAAATGCTAAATTGGGACAATAGGTTTGGTCCAACATCTACGTTGAGAGTTGAGAGCAACTAGCAAATTCCATGCATTTTATGGATTTAGTAGTCACTATATATATAAATCGCTACTTATCCGACGTATCAAGACACCTCCTCTCTTTTTCAACTCATCTGTCTTCATGTTCTTCTTTATTAACTGTATCTTTCATGCCATTGACATAAATGTAAACCTCTTTATTCTTTTAGATGCATGCGTTATAATGTATTCATATATATAAGACAAGGGATGATAGAATATCTAACTGCAAATTCTTTTAGATGCATGCGTTATAATGTATACATATATATAAGACAAGGGATGATAGAATATCCAACTGCAAAAGAACAAAAAAGCAAAACCCTTCAAATTGTCAAAACCGTGGGCTGTTCCATTTTGGAAATTGGTTTACTCTATCGCTACATATTATAGCCAGCCATACACCAAAATGCTATACAGATTCTACTGTTTTGGAGAGAGATACTTTTCTGGCTATTAACATCTATAGTATAATGTCATGCAAATAAAGGTGATATATAATTAATGCCTAAACAAAGAATGCTGAAAACCAGAACGAAGACTTGTAAATATTCCTCACAGTGCCCAGCTGTTGAAAATAACCATTACTCAGCAAGAAAAATATCCGTTTTGGGAAAATTTATTATAGTGTCAATATCCATTATATATTCCAATCGCGAAATTATTGTGAACAGCTTAGAGCTAATGAATCCAGTACAATCTTATCAACACATTTGCTTATTGTTATCACCATACACCATTTCAAGGAAAAAGAACTCTTAACTGAAACTTTTCGCCAAGAAGTTTGTTAATAGGCAGTCCAATGATAAGGACGAGGATTGTCCATAGCCTCAACCCATGATTTACCCAGAAGGTCAGGAAAGTGGGTTGCTATATATATATATATATATATATATATATATATATATATATTATGTTAGAACTTTTAGAACTATTTCGATTAGTTTTGATGCTTGATTTGTGTGTTGTATACTTATAATTTAATCATAAATGTCATTACTCATTATATATATATATATATATATATATATATATATATATATATATAATTTTTCAAATATAGAAAAGAAGAATACATTTACCCATACCTCTACTTAAAATTATTCCAACCTTTAAAGGTTTCATACGTCTCTATGCTTCTGTAAGAAAAATTATTTTAAAGATATTGCCATGGGACTTACAACACTTAGATTACCACTAGTCCAAGAGTACGAGCCAAAGCCATAGTTAGATTTCAGATACTCGCTTCCAGCTACCGCTCTTATTGTAAGTGTGAAGCTTAAAATCTGGCCAACTTGCTGAAATCGTAAAACATTTGGAGTGGCATCTACAGTGATTCCCTTTGGTGGTTTCGCAATGAAGTTGTACACAGTATTGGCAACACTGCCAACATGAGTAACTCTCCTGTTAACAACTGCAGTGCCTGTAAGACCACGAATAGCAAGTGATGGATAATTGAGGTTGAACGATGGTTCTTGTGGACACTTATATGATGGATCAATTGCTTCAGTGGATCCGCCGAGGTTGCAAATGTAATGAAGGTAGTCATCATATGAGGCGTCGTATATAAGACCAGGGTCTGCTGCCTCTACAGGACGGAACTGCCCGCATCCCATCATAAAAGGACTGGCAAGATTGCCATGTTCATCAGTTATTGACGAGCCGTGGTTGTTTATCGTTGAGGCTGCAAGATAAGATGTATCATTTTAATGTAAAAGATCCGCGAAATGACTATTTTCGTATAATTAAGCTGTTTTCTCTTAAGTTTACCTGTGGTCATAATGGCGGATCTTATGGCGGCACTACTCCAATCAGGATGCAAAGCTTTAATAAGTGTGGCTGAAGCAGCAATATGAGGGGCAGCCATAGAAGTTCCTGATTGTAAATTATAAGTGACATTACGGTTATCAAATACATCTCCTGAAACTGATGTCCCCTCGCTCCACGCTGCCAATATATTCAATCCTGGAGCCGCGATGTCAGGCTGTAAAGAAAAAAATTAAAATTAGAGAATATAGTGAAACAAAGAGTGAATCTTAACAGTGTAAAATAGATATAAGCCAAGCCAGTTTCCGAAGTTATATTACCTTGAGAATATTAGGATCAAAGGGATTAGGTCCTCTGCTAGAGAAGGAAGTCACGTTGGGTGCTACCCCGTATAACATTGTCATTGTTTTATTGAATAAAACTGCCTGTGGATTCTTGGTAGACCTGATGTATTGAATAATTTTTAGCACATCGGAGGAGGAGACTTCAGTTGCTGGAAGAACATGAGTGTCGTATACTGCTCTATCTCCCATTACTGGAAGGTTTCCTAAAATTAAACCTACACCTCCCGCTCTCTTCACTTCCATCCCCTGCGCAATTCTCGATTCTATAGTCCCTACCATGCACACCACTATATTTCCTTTTACTTTCTCAGGTGCAAGAGAACCAGGGAGGCAATTTCTGCAATATTTATTAATAAACAATTGTATTACATAGTGTGTGACAAAATTTAATTTGAACTAATAAAAAGTAGGTGTAAAAATTACGCTGCTAAATTCTTGTCAACTCCGGGAACAACCACATCTGCTGCATATACTAGTGTTCTATTTTGATCATCAAGCTCGTAATTAGGAGTGGCTGTTCGTCCCTAAAATTAATTCGTTCCAAAAGAAAAGAAAAATTAAAACAAACACAACCATGAACAAGAAATCAAGCAATCGCAACACGTTAAAAATAATTTAAATTCTTTACTATAACTGCGACGCCATTTGCCAGAATAACAGCCCGAAGAAAATCACGATCGATGGAGCTAGCAGCAACTGTTATAACCCACGGGTGGTAATTGGACACTGTTTCCCAGGCTGGACCTGCATTTCCAGCTGCACATGCGACAACAATATTGTTTTTCACCGCCATTAAAGCTCCAATTGCTATAGGATCTTTCTCTATAGGAAGAGGTTGTGAACTCCCAAGGCCAAGGGAGATACTCAGCACGTCAACTTTATCACCAATGGCATCATCTATGGCTGCTAGTATATCTTCCTCAAAACAAGCATTCTCCTCGGAATTCTCTCTGTTAGGGACTAACCAACATACTTTATAGATGGCTAGGCGGGCCAATGGCGCCCCGCCGGTGGCTGTGCCACCTGCTAACCCCATTAGAGAAGCATTCACAACTTGGCGGCCGGCCACCGTGGACGCTGTGTGAGTGCCATGGCCAATCATGTCACGTGGCGAACGGGATTCCAACGTCTCGTTGAGGCGCCCGTAGTGTTTCTCATAACCTTTCAAGTAGTACCTTGCTCCAATGATCTTGCTAAAAAACGTTAATAGAGTAATTCAAGATTAATTATAATCATGACGGATTTAAGCTGATTCATTGAAATGTAATCACTGTGTTAACAGTTAATACAAGATCTCATAGAAATAAAAGGTTATATAATCACAGATTATCATGGAAAGTGAAGAAAAATCACTTACTTACTACAATGGAATCTGTCATAGTAAATGCCAGCTTGACAGACTCCCCCCCATGATGGTGAACCGGGTTTCATGTCTTGGTCACTAAAACTCTTTGATTCTGGCCATATACCTAATAAAAAATCAACATTATCAAGTTTCCGAGAAAACTAAGCAGGGATCCGAGTCAAATGAGGAAAAATCATATGAAAACAAAGACGATAAGTAGTTGTTTGTAAGTATAGAAAAAAGTCAGGATATTATTGGAAATTACAACCCTTTAATGAATTTATGTCATTTATGAATTTTTTCTCTTTTATATCTTTAAATTAATTGTGTTTGATATGCATGCACTGTCTTTGTAATAGTACGTTAGCAATAACTTTGTAATAACACCAACATGTGACGAACATGGTTTTTTTTTTTTATGTTTATGTTTTTGTTCTTAACCTAGGACATATCCTAAGGTAGGATGGTCGATTTTTTTATGACTCCTCTGTATATTCTTTCTCTCTTCTTATGATACTATTTACTTACAAATAATAATAAAATAACACCTTAATATTATAGACTTTCTTGTAAATATATGTTGATGTTAGTTTTTTTACGTACCAGTATCCACGACCCCAACTATGATATCTTGGCCATAATCGGTTTTGTTTAAGATGTTTTTCTTATTTGGGATTGGATCAACACCATCATCGGGTAAGCCTACGAATTCCCATGATCTTGTAGTCAGCAACTTGTACTTCTGTGGGTCGCTTTTATACACTGATGCCACTCCTTCAATTTCTGTCCAATATAATTAAACATACTTGTTATATATGAGTTCAAACTAAGAGCTTTGAGAAAGATGATGGTCTGGTTTTGTTTACCAGAAAGCTTGGAAGCCTCGTCAGGGGTGAGCTCTGCCGCGAAGCCATTGAAGCTGTATTTGTAACTGTAAAGACGAGAAGCCTTAGCTTCTCCCTCGTCGTTTTTCACAGAGAGCAAATATGAGTGGTGGGTATCCTCTATCTCATGCAATGATTTTTGTTCACGAATGCGCACTATATAGACCTGTGATTGATTCAAATCATATTTATTATTCATATGAATTAACATTCATTAAAATTCTTTTTCTCAAAATGAACTAAAGAGATGCAATAGTAATGTGAGTGAAATTAACCTGTTTTTGATCAGCACATAAGACCAACAGAGGGAGAAGACACAGAAGATATGCAAAGACACTCCCCATGGTTGTAATCGTAAGGGTGAATTAACTTGTAATGATCATGGCGTATTTATATTTGAGATTAAAACAAATTTTGCATACCGAAATGCCAAAAAAAAAACAAAACTGAAATAATTTCCCATTGTGATCCATTGATTTCTTTTAGAAAAATTATAAGTAGGTTTCCTATTGTAGTATTGTTACTGTAGTATTGTTAAGTAACTCCTTTTTGTTCCTGGTTATTAAAATTAGAATATCAACCACCCATTTGTGATCGAATCCGGTCTTGAATTCAAGTTATATCAAAGAGTTGGCCAATTACCATATCTATAAAAAAAATAAAAAAATAAAAAAATTAGAATATCTTTTACTAGTTATGATTGTTAAATTATTTTTAAGCTCTAATTTGTTATTAATAAAAAATGTATGATTTTTAATTTCAAACTCTAATATTACCAAAACAGAACTTTGTTTTGCATGCATTTGAACTTTATGGAGATTGTATCTCGTATTGTAGCTTGAATTGAGGTGGATTTTATGTGTAAAAATATGAAATATATATATATATATATATATATATTTTTTTTTTTTTTTATGACTATGGGTGTTTAGGTTAGTTCGTACGTATTTTTACTAATCCCTCAGGATCTTGAAATTAGAGATCAGAAAAAGCTCTAGTAACTACCTTTATTAGGGGTCATGTGGACTCGAACTCGAAAAACTATGTTAAATCATCATCTTGTTCTTTTACCATCAAGGAGACTTGAACTTGGAAGATCATATTAGATCATTCTTTGCTATCAAACCACCAAGTTATGGTTAATATGAAATAGTTATTTTTTTTTTTTTAATTTTTTTATATTTATTTTTACAAACGTTCTACAGGGATAATAAAAGAGATAAAAGGTTAAAAAAAAGTTCTTTTATATTTATTTTTACAACGTTCTACAGGGATAATAAAAGAGATAAAAGGGTATATTTATCTTACAAGTAACAAATTCCGGAAAAGTTATACAGAATTTATATAGAGATGGAATTTTGACTTGGAAGTCATTTATGTTCCTTTAATGAGCTTGAGCAAATTAAGACCAAACTATAAATAGGTTCCATATATATATATTTTTTCTATATGCTTCTGAAATCTGCATAATTACTGAAAATAATGAAAAACAAAACAAAAATTATGCAATAGCTATGGCCATGGGACTTGTAACAGTGTGTAAATCACATTCATCCAACTGTACGACCCAAAGCCATACTGAGTTTTGAGATACTCGCTTGCCATTCCACCTTCTGCTCTTACTATAATGGTGAAGCTCAATTTGTCGCTAACATGGTTGAAGCTCAAAACACTCGGAGATGCGGTAACCAAACACTCCTTTTGGTGGTTTTGGTTTTGCATTAAATATGTACACATACTTGCCTTCACTACCGACAAGAGTGACTGTCCGGTTAACCACGGCAGTGCCATTAAGCTTAGCAATTGCCAGAGATGGATAATTGAGGTTGTAGATAAAAATAAGAGCAAACGGCATATTCTCACCCAAGATTTAGCGAAATCCCAAGTTGATACCTTTGATTACATTTATTCTAGATTCACAACCTTAAACTAACATCGTTGAAAACGGCGAGTAGGGTTAACAAGTGAAGGTATGAGTTTTGTAGAGAAGGTTATGAGAAGTCCAAAGGCGGTCTTAAAAGTGATTTTAGACTTCATAATTGGTCGGAAAAAACCAAAAAGCGTTGGTTTGAACGCTAATAATAGAGCAGTTTTTTTGTTAATATGAGTCTGTCTTCTGCCAAAAAAAGCATCAACACACTTTAACGTGTTAACATGTGTTGCATTACAGTGAAAAGTTAAAAATATGTTAAAATAAAAGAAACGATATTACTTAAAGGTGAGAATTTAGAATAAATACAATTAAAGATATCAACTTAGAATTTCGCTAAACGTCTGTTGGGAATATGCCGTTTGCTCTAAAAATATTTTCCATTAAGTTATAGATGGTCAATAGTCACCAATCAGCCCATCCCGCGCATTAAGGGAATCACTTATCTTCTCCGAGTCTTTGATCTTCACAAGCTTAAAACTCTTCAAATCATATCATTAACCCTGTCTATCAATTCTTTCTTTAATCCAATCGAGATGCAGCAAGATCAAACAAACTCTTAAATAGTCTTAATATGATGTGAGTCAAAATATTGGAGGAGATTAAAGATAAAAATCAATTCATTAAATGAACATGAATAATAAATAGTCTTAATATGATGTGAGTCAAAATAATCGAGGAGATTAAAGATAAAAACCAATTCATTAAATGAACATGAATAATATGTCAATTATAGGACAACCACATATTTTGTATACATAGACCTAGCTTGAAACCCAATTTGGCAAAAAGGAAGAGAAAACACCAATTTGCAACAGTTAGTAAAATGAAATAATCTTTTTCTTATTTTCTTTTCCCCTCCAAATATGAATGTAATATGCAATACTTACAATTGATGCCAATGCTTGAAACACATCCAAAAAGAGAGGCTCACAACTTATTTTGGAGAACAGATTGGTGTGTGTAAAATAGTGGACTGGGAACAAAAATTTAGTATGTTGTTTGCAAACAATCTTGCAACTGCTACACAATCACTACGGTGCTCAAATCTTCAGCATTCACCTAGTTAGTAAACACTCTGCCAGCTCCTTTAAAAGTAAGACGACGTCACTAGACGATCCAAGCAAATATCTTGCATGCGATCGCTTCCTTGAAACGGCACAAGAGAAGTAATTGTCACCCTTGAGGTCAAGTACCGAAGAACCTTCATTCACTATCATTCTATCATGCTTGGTAGGCCGCCAAATACCACCGGCCAAGTAATTCGTGACTTTTCTTTCTATGGAAGACAAGGACCGTTGCTTCTTAAAATGAACCTTGGACTCACTTCCACCCGTTGGTAACTGTGGAACTGATGTCCTGAAATGATCAGCCACCTTGAGTCTTGTTACAGGAGGTGATTCGAAAGGAAGCTCTGGCTCAAAAAATGTATAGACATCTTCATCCTGAATCAACAAAGTAAAATACAACTGTTTAGATTTTCAGGTTTATAATCAATCATCTATTGTGTCTGGGCACGTTCCTGTGGCTTTGGACTTACTTTCGAATTTAGTCTAACTAGAACACAATGAAACCAGCATCTCTTTCAAGATCATGTTTAACTAACTCCACCAAAATTCAGTGTCCAACATAAAGGTACACCTCTTGAGTATTAGACAACTATAAAGGAAAATCTGAATCTTGCAAGTCCATGACCAGATAAAGAACTGCTTCTAGTGTCTTAAAAAAATGTATTTGTAATAGTTAAAGAAATGCAGGATAAGAAAAGATGCGGTCCAAGCCTGTTTTCTTCTAAAATCTTCATTGAAATAATATTTACAACGGGCGGAACTGCTAAAAGTTTAAGCCAAGAAAAACACACCTTCTGTAGAAAGTGTCCAATGCACAGCACATAATCAATAGGTGCCTTCATGCCTGTGTTATGAACTATTTCTCCTAGGATACGATCAATTGCTGCACCCTGATGATTAAATGATAAAGTGTGAAAGAAATCCAAGTGTGATTCTAATTGTAACAGAGAAAGCATGTAAAACTTGCAGCTAGACCAAGTGCATGTACCTTTGTAACACCAACAGCCCGGACCTCGACAGATCGGCCACCTTGAACAACATCAACAGATGCATTTGAGATTGGGCCTGACCATAGGTGCTGCAACATATCCCTAGCTTGAAGCCTTCCAAACTCTAGGTCTAATTGAAGGTAAAGTATTCCAGAAAATAAATGAATAAATCCTTGAAACAATATCAGCAAGTGTCATTGGTTTTTCTATATCAAAATATAAAAGAAAAAAGAACATGAAATTATCAAATACCTGCATACTTATAGTTCCATACAATTGATGTTTCACGGACCTCAAAATGTGATCTTGGTGTCCTTTCAGTAAAATACTCAAAAACATGCTGAAATTATGAAAGCCATCAATGGCTTAGTGTGTGGACAGAAGTTTACATAGAAACTTAGTTTTCACATACTAATTAATGTTATAAACCTTGACACTGTCAACCCAATCCATATTCAGATTTTCTGGCATTGTTGTCATCCACTCTCCTGCTGTAAGACGTAAAAACATCCCATTTTCTGCTGCCAGCCACATGTTGTATTCACCAAAATTCTGTAAAAAGAAGTTGTTAGTTCAAAGCAATATATGCAAATGGCAGAAAACATATCATCTGGGGAACAACAGTACTTCATCTAGGGCACTTCTGTCACTTCCGCTGAGGACAACGACTGTTGTCATTGGATCATCACAAAGCTTCTTCAAGGGACCTTCTAAATCTGGATGCAATTTAAGCTCCATTTCTCTAATGTGACCACCCCTTCTTCCCAGGGAGTCCATTGGTGCAGTTAAAGCTGCGTTGAATCCCTGTAAAATGGAAGCATTTTGATGATGGAGATCGTGAATCTAAAACATGAATTGTTGGGCACACATTGTCGCTTAGACACTTGATTTCCCAGTGTTACACAACACATCACCAGAGTTTTTGAACAATGGTGTTTGATCAAGAAGCGGCATTAAGCTCTTCCACGTCCTCTCACATGAACTTGCTCATGGACCAAATATATAAAAATCACAAACACAAATTATTATAATTTAACTAATAAAAGAAGCTCTACATTGTCACCTCACATGCACTAGCTTGTGGATCCAACATAATAAAAATCACAAGAGATTTATTATGTATAACATCCCTTTCCTGTGCCTCGCTCATTTAATTGGAAAAAGAAAAAAGACAGCAATTAACTTGCAACACTTTGTATGTGCCTCAACTATTTAAAAATTAAGAACAAAGAATTGACAATAAGGAATATTTGGAGTTGTACAATGATAATTGGTAGCCAGATTGCCCAAGATTCAACATCCAGAGGCAAAAAGGAAGAGCATACCAGTATAAGCAATCGATTCTTGGACTGCAAAAAGCTATCAACCGCAGCTTTGATAGGAAGTAAAGGTGGAACTTGTCTAGTTCTCAGTTGAGCTTCTACAGTGGTATCATTGAGTTCACTACATAGCAGAAAATTTCTGGATTAGTGTATCGTATGAAAAGGAAAAACTTCCAGTTATGTCACAAATGGTATAGAAAAGTTTGCTTAATGAATAGAACAACAAACTAAAGCTTGTATGAGGAAATATCTTCTTCCTATTTTTCCAGCCCAGGTGAATAACGTTAATTAAATTCATCTTAAAAAAACTAGCAAAATATACCCAATCCTAATCTAAGGAAATGTGTCTTAAATCTAATCTGCATATAGAAATAAAGTTTATAGGGGCTCACTTTTTGGTAATAATTCATAAAGAGGTCCCCCACTATAGATTCAAAACCAACTTAAAAAATTTTGTGATTTGGAAAAGAAGGATTATGCTCATTCTCTGATCTCTCTTTCTGGAGAACAACTAAATATCTAACATCAAGAAAACATTGAAAGCAACCATTTTCTTATCTCTGTCTATTGAAAAAACAAAGATATATATATATATATATATACACATATTTTCTCAAATATGGGTATGAAAGGTGGGTGGGTGTATTTGGCAGGGTGGACAGCACTGAGTAAAAGAAAAAAGTAGGACATATGCCACTTATGACCTCCATGAAACAAATATATAAGCTTTGACTGAAGTTCAAACTCACCAAATAAGAAAAATATTAAAGAGGAAATAGTGAACACCTTACAAAAGTTGCAGCCCATTCTTGAGATGTGTGAGTGGTTACATGCATAAAGTTGTGGTGGTGCCGCTTTTCTCTTTCATCAGCTGGCATGTTCAAAGCATAACCAATTGAAGCAGCAACTTCTGTGATATTCCATGGATTTACCAATACGGCCCCAGCACCAAGAGACTGTGCTGCACCTGCAAACTAGAAATAAAAAGAATTTTTTAACAGAACCTAATGATAGTGATAACATCAATAACTAAAATTCTAAACATGTGAACAATGACCTGATTGGTGGCCAAACGATATCTGATTACAGTATATTCATTTTAACAATAGCTAACTCTCTTTGTCATCTAACAATGAGTTAATCATATATAAACTTAAAGAGATTAAAAAAAAAAAAACTTAGTTACCTCACTCAGAATCAGGACTCCTTTCTTTGAATCTTGGCAGGCAACAAACTCATAGCTGACAAGGTTCATTCCATCCCTTAAAGATGTAACAAGTGCTACATCTAAACAAGAAAAAATTCCAGGAAGACACGGAATTATAAGCCTCCAGGCTTCTACGCAGCCATATTTATTTGTAAAATAAAGAGAATATAATGGCTAGCCTGCTATGGACTACAGTTCAATTAAATGCTTATTTCCACTATATTGTAAACCTTGGAACAAGTAAGATTTCTTTATTTACAAATTATGGCAAAGAACCATACATAAATTGTGTTCACATTTGAGAAGCATGCGATAAAGTAACTAGTCTTCAGTTTCTGATAAATGTATTTGTGGATGCTTGGAAATAATCAAATTTGTATTTTAATTGAAAAAAATGTTCATATTGACAAATGATCATTACTTGCCCTTCTGGAACTGTTAATTTCCAATACCTAGCTAGCATAACAAAAAAGTTTGAAGCACTACTAATTTTCAAGAAATAGAAAGTTGCATAGGAACATACAAATGATAATCAATTAAAAAAGAAAACTTTTAAGAGGACTCGAAGAAACAAGCTCACATGATTTAACAGCAATAGAACCAGTAACTAGCTAAATCCTTCAGTTAACACATAACGATGAACAATCTTGCCTATCAATTACAATTCCCGAAAATGAAGACTTGAAGAAAGTAGCTCATATGATTTAAAAGCAATAGAAGCAGAAACTAGCTACAAACTTTCCTTACAATAAACACATAAAGATGAACAATCTTGCCTATCAATTACAACTCCTTGAAATTAGTTTGTTTATGCTTTCCATGTAAAGGCCATCCATCTTAAATATTGTAGGTATAAGTGGTCAATTACTGATTTGGCAAAAATTGACAGTACTTACGACAGAGTATTAATTGATAAAGACAATAATGATTAAAGACTCTGAGTGTTACAGCACGAAATGAGTACCAGTAACAGCATAAAGTGCACATAATGCGTGAAATTCAAGAGATCGATCCTGTAAATAAAGAGGAAATGCTTTAGAAACCTTCAGCTAACCAATCAACAGAATTAGTTGAATGAAAAACTAAAGGGGAACAAAGAAAGTTCAGAGAAAATTAGCTGAAAACCTCTTGCAGTATGGTCAAAGACAAATTAATGCATGCAAAGCCATATATTGCTTTGACTAATTTTTCTAACTTTTTATTTCTGAATTGATGCCAAAAATCACAAAAATGACAACATTTCATCTTATATTGCCCCTGAAAGTCATTTAGCAAGATACTGTTTTTGAAGACCATAGAAAAAGTTCTCAATCTAAAAACCACTTTATTAAATGAAATTATAACATAGCTTCTACTTTAAAATTTAATAAATAATTCAGCAACTGAATACAGAAATATTGCTAAATATTTTTCCATATAGGCCAATGCTATATTTGAAAGGAATTTGTAAATTGCAGAAAATGAGTAAACAGAAATCATGGATTTATATGTATGTTATTGTGATATAGTATTAACAGATAGTGAAATTACAAGGTAATGACTAACCAGATGATGTATTGGAACAGTAGTAAGCGATCCAAATCTTCCATTAATGCGCCCAACAATCTCATGAACCTGGCTAGTAAGCCTCTGATCTGCAAGGAAGCCAAATAGGAGGAAAAAATTAATGAATAAAACTGTCAGTACTTCAAGAAAAAATAAATTTTTTGAAAGTAAAATAGTTTAACTATCCATAAAAGCAAAGCAACAGCTTCTTGAGTAACATATACTTCCATTTGGAAAAAAACCTCAGGGTCAGATGCATATATAAATAGATAAGAACATGAATAATACATACACAAGTCATGCAACAAGGCAAAGCAATAAAAGACAGGCGAAGGAGAGTGCATAAGCACCTTGCATCTAGTCAACCAAACCGAATAAACTCAATCAAGCCTTAATCCCAAACTATTCCGAGTCATTAAATCAATCCTCTTCCTCAATTTCATACTATCTAAAGTCCAATAATGTTAAGTCCACAACCTTCTCTTACAACTTTCTCTCACAACCCCGGTCGTGACAGCTCGTTATTGGTTAGCTCGCATATGGACAGGTGGAACCCATACAAGTGGGTGAAACCTATTTTGCGAGCTAACCAATGACGAGTTGCCACGTCGGGGGTTATGAGAAAAGGTTGTAAGATTGGGTTGTGGACCTAGCATTACTCATCTGAAGTCATAACTTTTCTAACTTCTTTAGAAATCCGGTCTCTTTTCACTACTTCTACCTATATAAATTTTTGAACTTGATCCTTCTTTTCATCCCAACCACCTAAACTAACTCTTCTAACACAAAGAATCCAAAAGTCGAAATTATACATTATCAAACCATTTTGGTCAAGCTTCTCTTAATCTATCCTAGATCAGTGAGCATACCTTCCGGCGAATTAACACATGTGACAACACGATTCTAACCTAAGCACATGAAGAGAAGGCTAAATTAAACTAAGGCTAAATTAAACTTTAATTATGATGCTAGTAACTATTTAAACTAATGACCTACATGAGCAAGTGATAAAAAAACATTAATATGGCATTACTATCACATGATGAAAACACCAGCTAGTGGGGAGAAGTGTGTTTAAGGAGCTTACAGTCAGGAACGTCTGTCCTTGTTGGTACAGCAATTTGAATTAGAACTACTTTATCACGCCAATTTGGATTTTCCTCAAGGTATTTTTCAAAAGCCAAAATCTTTTGAGGTATTCCCTTAATCATATCCAGGCGATCAACACCTAACATAACCTGTCCATAGTTGAAAAGTAACAATAGGTAATCATATATGAAAAAAAATAGATAGTAGAAAGCATGTCAAGAATGACTATATAAATTTAACGCCAGTATATCAATGCAGTAAGCATGGACAAGTTTAATAAAGGGTGTAAATTTATATCACTCAAGTTGGTTATTCCTTTTAGTTGAAAATCATCTTATGTGTTGCAAAAAAATATAGACACACACCATTACAGAAGTCAATAAAAGATGGCTATATATATATTGCTTCATCATGAAATAAGCAGCTCCCACCTTTCGGCCTGCAAATCTGTCTTGCAATTCTTTAATGTGATCCTTGACTTGAGGGAGTTCAAGAGCTCGAATGAACCGATCAGAATCTATCCCAATTGGAAACTGTAATTTCAATCTCCGAAATAAAAAAAGGTTTGCATCATGAAAAAGAATTCAAAGAGTTCATATTGATAAATATTCTTAATACTGTGCAGCATCACAATTAAATCTCCAGTTGTGTAGCTGTATATGGAACAAAAAATGAGAAAGTTATCAGCCAATATGTACCGCAGCCACACGAGTCAGCCTTCCTTGATCCTCTACTCCTTCAGGTGTGCCCTCAAGCCCAAGAATACGAGTACAAGCACTAACAAAATGTCTTGCATAATCATATGTGTGAAAGCTGCAAAGATGAAAAACCAAATCTAAATAATAGTCAAAGCAATCTTCAGAACCTGGCATTGCAAAAGAAATTAAATAAATCCTGTAGTAAAAGCCAGATCAGAACTTGATAGCACATAGAATTAATATTGCCACATCATACTTCTACAGTAGGTAACTAGTTCACAAGCATGCTAAAACAGGCCATACATGCACCATGGTCTGTAATACCAAGAGGCCTTTTTTTTTTAGTTTATTTGTGCTCCTCACTATCACCTTATCGGATTCCTAATTATCTTGAAGGTGACAACTTTAGAGTTCATTTCATAAAGACATTATCAACTTAGTGGAACTAGAATACTATCTTTGTTAAACTAGAAAATAGGATCATTGATTAGAGTGTCTAAAACTGAAAGAATAATTCATTTTGTTTAGATTCACAGGTGCATACTTATGAGCCATTCAAGTAGTTGATAGATTTTGTAAAACTTTGATAAGAACCCACCCCAACAACTCAAACAAATGGGTTGGGTCATGGGTCTGTTATGAGCTTGGGTAAAATTCTCCTTGGAAAACCGGCTTGCCAAGGGAGGATGCCGAAGCCTTTTATAACCCACAGGCCCACCCCTTTCCCTTCCAATGTGAGATCCTAACATTTTATCACGTTTCTGCAACCGATGTCCACATCGGCCTCTTTACCCCTTAGGTGACTACGCGGATCCCCTTTCCCTTGGGCCTCTATACCCTTTCTCAGGGTAGCAACCCGGGCCCAAGGTTAACCTGCCACGTAGGTGCAGGATCATGCTCTGATACCAATGATAAAAACCCACCCCAATAACTCAAACAATTGGGTTAGGCCATGGGTCTTTCATGAGCTTGAATAAAACTCTCCTTGAAAAAAGGGCTTGCCAAGGGAGAATGCCCAAGCCCTTTATAACCCACATGCCCACCCCTTTCCCTTCCAATGTGAGATCTTAACAAACTTCCAAAAATTCAAGGAGAATCTGGATACCTTCCAAATTTTACAGACTATAAGTGTCATTATCATTCCTCTAAACATACGTAGCAGAACACGGACAAGAAATAAAAACATAATTAACAAGTAATGCAAACATGTTATTAGAAGTATCTTGCCAAAAATTACATGACCTTACCCAACTAAATCAGCAGCAAGAACAGATCTCAGAAGCTCTGATCTAGAAGGCAACATCCTATGTATTTCTGAGGAAGGAAAGGGTGTATGAAGAAACCAACCTACTTTTATGTTGCTGTTATAATCTTTTAGACATTTTGGAAGAAACATTAAGTGATAATCATGGCACCAAACAACATCTCCCTCCTCATAAATATTGTTCACCACATCAGCAAACAGTTGGTTTGCCTTTTTATATGCATCAAACTGAGATTGGAAACTGCGAGTGGTTGCCAAACGATCTTCCTGTGGGAGCCCAAGATAATGAAAAAGAGGCCACAAAATGTTATTACAATAACCATTGTAATATTGGTGGACAATTTCTTCATCAAGGAACACTGGGATGCACCTCTGCAATCAAATGGAGCAAGGTGAGGAAAAAGGAAAATGGTGCTGTGTGCATGCACAATGCACAGGGTAAAGTTGGTTGTTAAACACCAATACCATAATCCAAGATGGTAGCTGATCCACAAGTTTTAACATTAATTGAACTTTAAGTTCAAGATATAGAGACAAATTTCAAACCTTTTCTGCAAGGGCTGTAGTTAGTGCTTTTTGACCAATATCATCAGGTACATTTACACCAGCCCAGCCAATCCATCTGGCCTCAAACTCCTTCACGCCTTAGGAAAATAACCATGATTCAATCAGCCTTCACTTCAAAAATGGAAACCCAAACTATGAACTAACCATACAAATTCAAGAAAAGACACATTGCAGGCAACATCATCATTAGAATAGCAATTCATGTGATCATTCAGAAAAGACTTAGTTACTGCTTACCAAGAAGTGCACTGACTAATCCCCCAACACTCATCTCAAGTTGCCACGAGTCATCCCCCCTCCTAATGGCGGACACGGGTAACCTGTTGGCAACCACCAATAAACGCTGTTTAGACCGCCCTTCTTGCCTTTCAGCGCTATCACTTAAAGCTCTTGCTGCTGCAATAAACTCTTCCTCATCAAGTACACTCCAATTTTCACCATCACTAAAACATGAGTCACTCCCAGAGAAAGCTGGCTCTACATCATTCAATTGTGCTGACCGGTTTTTCCGTAATTCTCTTTCTCTCAAAAGCCTTTCCAGTCTCGTTCTAGGCGTGCCAGGACTGCTGTTATACTTGTTTCCTGGCACACGCTTCGTCTGCAACAGAGGCTACAAGTTGCAAATCCCCATTGATCATTTCAACAGAATATACTACCAACTATAGTACACAATTTCAAACAATTACTTCACTCATCCACTTAATTAACAGAGTAACAAACACAAACACCAGATTTGTACAGTTAATTATTAAACTAGTAACCATAGAGTAATTCCAATTCGTATTGATAATTCACAAAAACCTAGCGTTTTTCTTGGTAAAATAAATCAAAACAGAGCAAGTCGAAGTGAAAATAATGATCAAAATTCAAGAAAAAAAATTAATCCAAGACTAGGCATGAACATAAACAAAGATGAGAATCTGATACAACACCTATTTAAACATTAAAACGACAAAATTAAAGAAAGAGTGGGAAAGAAATACCGGCTTGTTTTGCAAAATGCAGATATCTTGATCTTGAAAAGAATTGAAATTCATCACAAAGAAAGAGTGGGAGTGAGTGAGGTTTTGGTTCTGTTTGGTAAACGAAACAAAATGGAAATGGAAATGGAAATGGAAAGAAACGAAGGCAAGCCATATGGAGACGAGGGAGCTAGTTGTCGAACCGATATTTTGGGAGGCTATGGTCAGGGCTCCGTACCTGTGATACACAAAATTCTCACAATCATAGTCTTAATTATTATATTAATTTAAAGCTTCACATTTGCATATGTCATTTCATCAAACCTGGAAACCATACCTTATTCAAATATGTTGCCATTTATATTCCAAACTTTTAATTATAATTTAATTTCTCTTTAAAGTTATATTATTAATGAGGGGTTTGGCAGGCTTTTGTCTAAAAATAGCTCTAAAGTATTTAATCGTCTGATATTATTATTTAAAGTTTATTATAAAATTGTGTGCCGTTAAATGAATGCTCCTCCGATCTGAAATTGGAAATCATAGACGGTTTGTTTGCAATTGCAGCCAAACTGAAGAAAGGTTTTATCCAAATTCATGCGATTAAGTCAAGACTTTCATGAACTCCACGTGTCAAAAGAGGCGATAAAAAGGGTAGTTTTGATTTTTTTAATGCTCTCAGAAACCCTAGAGATCTTTTCTCCTTTTCCCGTTTCTCTTTCTTCTATTTTTTCCTCCATCTTCTTCCTCCCTTCTCACCGCCGCAACGGTGTGCAACGACACCAGATCAGGCCTCAATCTCCGCCCCTAGGTCCAATCAGGCCTCTGATTGCGCCGATCTGGCCTCTATCTGCACTGAGAGGACCGATCTAGCCTTTACGGCGCCACTAGAGCCAAGTCCGGCCTCGGCGGATGCCGAGAGCTCTGATCTGGCCTCAATCCGCGCCGCCGCAAAGCCTCCATGGCTTTCGCGGTTGCCGCAAGGCCTCTCATGGCTTCAAGTGGCTGCCGCGAGGGCTCCAGTGGCCTCAAGCAGCTTCCACGAGGCCTCGGTAGGCCTCCAGCAAGGTAGCAACCCCGAAATCCGTTGCAGGTTGTCCGCGGCGGCTCTGATATTTGGCGATGGTGGGGGTTTTCTGATATTTGGCGATAGTGAGGGTTCGGGTAGCTTTACAGTAAATTGACTAAGGGCAGGAAAGGCATTTTGGATTATAACTGATTTTTATTAACAGAATTCAACGGAATGGGCCTACTATATATAACGAAATTAGTGGGTTACGCATTTGATTAGGCAAAATCTATGGGGGTTTACCATAAGTAACCCATTAAATTTATTCATAAGATTATAATCTAATTAATTAACCCATCTTTAAAATTATTTTTATATGGTTTTTAAAAAATTAAGATAAGATCGACATAATTTAATTGAATTTACGAAATCACAATGATTTTATTAAAATATTTTATTGTTTAATTTTAAATTAAATAAACCTTTTCTAGATGGAAAATCAAATAATAATATATTTTTTTATTTTTAAGTTTAGCCAAAGGATTAAGGGAAAAAAACCATAGGGTTTGCAAATTGGGGCCTTATCGTTAAAAGGAAGGAAAATGATAGAGTTATCGAAAATTACACACCAAATTAGTGGATCAAATAATGTGGCAAAATCCTGACCGTTGATTAATATTAACTTATAATGAATCAACGGTCAGGATTTTGCTACGTCATTCAGTGTATAAATTCGGTGCACACCCTTTGGTAACTGTAGCATTGCTCTAAAAGGAAAAGGGATTAGTGACGGTAAAAAAGAAGGACCCTGTTGTGGAATAATTAACTTTGATGAGGAAATAAACTAACGAACAAAAGATAGAATGAATAAATAAAGAGAATTGAGAGTTGTGAGACTTAATTGATATCACTTAAAAGTTAAAACCTCTCAAATATTTTGCATTGCTTTCAATTGAAAATGATCATTGCATGAAAGGGATGGGGGTATTTTACATAATACACCCCCAACTTTTCACCACCTCAAGTAAAGGGAGTAGATGGCCACCAAAGTTTTACAACACTCTCTCTTGGACATTCACCGCTTATAGATAAGTGTATTTAACCTTACTCAAGAAAAACCCAATGGAAAAAAACCTAAGTAAAAAAATACAACTGTAACGTAAAGTTGGACGCGCTTTAGTGGGACAAAATACATGTTTAATCTCATTCCAATGTCGGCGAGTTGGTGTAGGGCTAAATCTTGTCAACTGATTCATTGCAAATGTTATGTTTGGTCTCGTACATTGTATCAAATATAATAATGCACATATTGTATTTAGATACTGTATTTTAGGACCAAGTACCTTTTCGTCGTCTTCTTTAGGACGAAATAGATCATTGTTAAGATCAAGAGACCGAACTACCATTGGGGTACTCAAAGGGTGAGATTTATCCATATAAAATCGCTTAAGGATCTTTTCAGTATAATTTGATTGATGGAGCAAAATTCCATCTGAACATTGCTTGATCTGCAGGCTGAGACAATACTTTGTTTTCCCTAGATCCTTCATTTCAAATTCTCTTTTTAAGTACTCAACAACTTTTGTGAGCTTTTCAGGAGTCCCTATTAAGTTCATGTCATCGACATATATTGCCACAATTGCAAATCCTGATTCTGACCTTTTTATAAAGACACACAGGCATACAGGATCATTGATGGATCATTTCTTCATCAAATATTCACTGAGAAGATCATACCATATTCGTCCTGATTGTTTCAACCCATATAACGATTTTTGCAATTTTATTAAATACATGTTCCTTTTATGAATACATGTTCCTTTTATTTGCTTCTTGCACTTTGAATCCTTCAAGGATTTTCATATGGATATCAATATCTAGTGTACCGTGTAATTACGCAGTGACAACGTCCATGAGACACATATCAAGTCCTTTTAAGACTGATAAACTAATCAAGTATCTAAATATGATAACATCCATCACTAGTGAATACGTCTCATCAAAGTCAATTCCGAGTCTTTTCAAGAAACCTTGAGCCACTAGTCTAGCCTTATAACTAGCAATCTCATTTTTCTCATTTTGTTTCCTTGTGAATTCCCACTTGTATCCTATGGCTTTCACGTTTTCAAGCGTTTGAACTACATGTCCAAATACATTATGTTTTGCTAGAGAGGTTAATCCTGCCTGAATTACCTCTTCCCTATTTGGCCAATCACGTCTTTGTCGACATTCATCAACAAAACATGGTTCAAACTCATCATTCATAATTTCAATAGCTACTACGTATGAAAATATGTTATCGACAATAATTGTTTCACGATTCCACATTTATTTACTATGAGCATAGTTTATAGAAATTTCTTCATTTCTATGTTCTTGCATTCCTTCAGGGATTTGTTCCTCTTCAGGAGCTTGTGTCTTTTCAAGGACTATTAACTCTTCTGGAGTTAGTTTAGAAGATGTGGAATTATCTATTATTCTAGTGTTGTCAACATTAGCACCTATTTGGTTCTAAGCCTTTCATTTCCCTAAGAATAGTATCCTTGGCTCCAATAGACCTATCACGCTTCTGGCGTGTAACTGATGAATTGATCGTTGCCCACATGGATTGTTCATTGGTAGCATTAATCATTGCTGGTGTATTAATAGCATGAATGTATGACCTCGTTATTCTTACTGCATCTGTAAATGCATCAAACATTTGATTGACAATATTTTGCAAATGTGTTATTCTTTGCACTTCAATTTCAGATTGAGATGTGCGAGATCTAAATGAGACATAGAATTCACTTTCTAGGAAAGTTCAAGCCTAACTTCAGGAGGTTTTACCTTTTTCCCTAAAGATGGGAATGTTGTCTCATCAAAATGGCAATCCATAAAACGTGTGGTAAACAAATTGCTTGTTAGGGGCTTAAGATATCTGATGATAGATTGTGAGTCATAGCCAACATATATTCCCAAACGACATTGGGGTCCCATTTTGGTGCGTTGAGAGGATACAATTGGAACTTGCACAACACAACCGAAAGTTCTTAAATGAGATATATTATGCTGATGTCAAATACAAGTTGTATTAGAAAGTATTGATGGTATGCAGTAGGGTCTTAGGTGAATTAATGCCGCAGCATGTAAAACAGCATGAGCCTAGACAGAAGTCGATAATTGCATACGTAATAGCAAAGTTCTTGCAATTAATAGGATACGCTTTATAAATGACTCTACCATACCATTCTGGGTATGTACATGTGGTATTAGGTGCTCAACATCAATTCTCATTACTATACAATAATCATCAAATGTCTTTGACGTAAACTCACCAGCATTGTCCAGATGGATTGCTTTAATTAGGGTAATCTGGAAAGTGTGCCTGTAATATGATAATTTGTGTGAGCAATCTAGCAAATGCAACATTACAGATAGATAGTAGACAAACATGTGACCATCATGCTGATGTGTCAATCAGTATCATAAAGTAGTGGAAATGTCCACTTGATGGATGAAAAGGTCCACATATGTTCCCTTGAATTCTTTGTAAAAATGATGAGGATTCTACACCAACTTTAGTGATGGATGACTTAAGCGCCAATTTGTCTTGTGACAAGCAATACAAGCACTCTCATTAGGTGACAGAATCTTTAGGTTCTTTAATGAGTGCCCATGTGAGTTTTCTATAATTCTACACATCATAGTAGACCTTGGATGATCAAAAAGGTAGTGCAAAATTTTAAAAAGTTCAGGATCAGTGAACTTCTAGTTCATAACTGCATTGACTTCAATATTATTCAAGAATGTGTAATATAACCCTAATGAGAAAGCAGGGAGTTTCTCCAGTACATGCTTCTGACATGAAATATTAGCAGTGATGCATAGAAACTCTCCATCATTTTCACTTAAAGTTTCAATGTGGTATCCATTGAGTCATATATCTTTGAAACTAAGCAAATTTCTTCTGGATTTGTTAGAATATAAAGCATCATGTATACTTAATTTAATTCTACTTGGTAACACGAGTATTGCTCTTCCGGAGCCCTCAATTATGTTTGAAATTGCTAATATGATATTTATTTTAGCCTCAATAAAGGTCAAACCTGAGAAATATTTTCTATCCTAAAAGAGGGTGTGCGTTGTTGCATTATCTACTATACAAATGTCTCCACGATTACTGGATATCGATGCCTCAGTTTCGAAGTCCATCTTCCAATAGAGATGCACTGTTACACTTGTTAAGCTCTTCGTGTTGATAACGTGTTGTGGAATAATTAACTCAGATAAGGAAATAAACTAACGAATAAAAAATAGAATGAATAAATCAAGAGAATTGAGAGTTGTGGGACTTAATTAATATTACTTAAAACCTCTCAAATATTTTGCTTTGGTTTCAATTGAAAAGGATGGGGGGTATTTATAGATAATACACTCCCCCATTTTTACCGCCTCATAAAAGCGGTGGTTGACCACCAAAGTTTTACAACAGACCCCCATTTTTCAAAATGGAACATTTACACTATTGTAATTGATGAGCATTTGTGAAAAATAACACCATAAAGGTGAAATAGACAACACAATATAAAATACAAGTTTTTTTTTTTTTTTTTCAAATATCTTATATAGATAGAATAAAGGTATTAAGGTATATTAATCGATAAATTTATTTGCAAAGTACGGAAGATTAAAATGACATATTTAACTCCCCTGAAAATAATTTAGAGTAAACGACATATTGCCACCCAAGGTTTGACGCAATCTCAAGTGGGTACCACAGGTTCAATTTATTCCAGATTCCCACCCTTAAAGTGACGGAAAAACGTTTGATATAACGGTAAAGGGGTAAATTGGTCATTTTACATGGGCGGCGCACGTTAGCAGACCACCGCCGGTAAACTTTTTCGCTCTTTTTCCGGCGATTTTTCCACCCAAAATCACCCTTGTCACCACCATTTGACTCCTCCAATCCTCGCCTACAAAACCCCTAACGTTTCCAGCCACGCTACTCACCGTTGCCGTCCACCGCTTCATCGAAAAACGGCCGAAGAACACGAACTCTCGGCCGGCGAATGACGATGAGACGGCTGCTGGGGACATGGGGAATTTATAGATCTGGATACGGTGGTTTCATTGGTGGTGTCCAATTGGATTTTCACCGCCGGAATCGACCGGAATCCGGTGAAGAACGTCAAAACCCTAAGTCTAACGGTGCCGGCGATTGAGGGGCAAATGAGTCGGGAATGAGAGGGGTTTTGGACGATGGAATACGGGAAGGTGATGGAGTGACCAGGACGTTCGTCGCAGCGAAACGTCGAGCATCGGGCGTTTCATGAGGGTGTGTAATGACCGGGGGTGTTTTTGATATAATTTGAAAATAAAATGGTAAGTTTTATAATTCTAATAAATTAGGGGTTAAAACATAATTTATTAATTTAGGGTTAGGGGCATTATAGTAATTGCACGTCCTAAACCCTAAAAGTTCATAACACTGTTACTTTAAGGGTGTGAATATGGAATAAATGAAACCTGTGGTACTCACCTAGGATTTCGTCAAACCTTGGGTGGGAATATGTCGTTTACTCAATAATTTATAATAATTAAATTATATTTTGATATGTATTTAATAAATATTACAACATATATTAAAAATAGTTTATATTAATTAAAATATTATTCAATTAGATATTTTAAAAACATTCAAATTAAAATAGGGTTGTCTGCCGCTAACCACTGGCAACTAGCCACCAGAATCTTACCATTGCCAACAAGGCACGTCGGCTTCACAATTGGTCCTCCAGTGTGAGCCAATCTTGTCGATAACTGATGGAATATTCCATTACATTCTGTTAAGTTATTTGGCCGTAGAAGACAACAAAATGTTTCACTACATTATGTAGCCAAATGGTTCTAGTGAATTTTGATATACCGATTCACATTAGTCTTTAGAGGAGTGGTTGTGACACCGACGTGCCTTGTCAACAATCATCGGATTTTGACAGTTGACAACTATATCTATCGATTCCAATAGCTCTCATAGGGTACCAATCCAATTTTATTAGTTAAAAAAATAATATATTTTTATTTAAATTTATTTAAGTTTATTTTGTAATTAGATAAATTCTTTAAGGGCATACTTATGGTTTTAATATTGCAAAATCAACTTAAAAGATTAATCTAATTTTCAAAAGATAAATTTTCAAATTATTTTATAATTGATTTCTAAAGATGTTTACCAAATACTTGTTATGTTGTATCTTCATACTTAATTCTTAAAATATAACAACTCCAACAAAATAAAAAATAAAAAATAAAAAATTTAAATATTTAAATATCCACGGCGGATCTGGCCGAAAAAGGCTATATCGGTGCACTATCGGCTATGTCCAGCTGGTAGTGCGTCATTACAGCAGATTTTGGCTACCTTCCGGTGGTGGTAGTCGAAATCTAGCAAATGTGGGTGGGTGGGGGAGTTTTTGTCAATGTATAAACTTTTATTGTTGGGAGTTTTTAGTTAAATTAACAAACCTAGGGGGCCGGGGTGCATTTGTTTTAATATTTTCTACCCTATTTCTTATCCCATTTTCAGAGTAAGTGTTTGTTTTATTATTCAGAAAACACAATCTTCAAAATTCGATTCTGACAATTGTGACCGTTGTCTGTCTATTTTGCAGTGCTTTCTTCTTCTTCTTTCTTCACTTTTTTTGTCTTTCTTTTGTTCTGTCTTCACTCCTTCACCATAGTCACAAACGATCTTCCTCTCAATTCCCAAATCTATCTCCAAACGATCTTCCACCTGAATAAAAAAACAAACCCAAGATCTTGCAACTCTCTTTCCCCAAGATCTCTGTCCCAAAAGCGGCCATATAAATTAAATATGTTCCACCCACTGCACATTGTCTGTCTTCCGCCACCACTTATCACCGGAATCTCTCTTCCTCCTCCACGATCGTTGAATCTCTTGCAACGCCCACACACTTCAGCCTTGGACCACCACCGTCGCACGATCTTCAAGATCCACCACCATCGTCGGCCATCCTCCTCCAACCCCAGGCCACCGGCTTCAATCACCACTCATCACCGTCATACTGTCTTCCAAACACACCACCATTCAAGATCCACCCATTGCCTAAACGTTTCAGGCTTCGAGGTCCATCCGTCGCACGATCTTGAACAACCACCACCATCGTTGGGCACCCTCCTCCAACTCTATCTCCATAGGCAAGTTTCTTTGCTGGATCTAGGCACCTATCTCTTTCACTTACTTTTTACACCGGTTGGTACCTATCTCTTTCATTTTCTTTTTACACAGGTTGGCACCTAAAAATACAGGCAACAGGATGATTTTTTAGCTTGAAAATTAAACATAAATGTACCTATCTTAAAGTGGGCAAAAACTGGTTAATTAGGTCCAATTCCACCAATTTGTTCCTAGAATTCATTAAAAATACAAACAACAAATTGATGAAAATCTTGAAAGGGACTAACAACTTGTACATTTTATATTCATGTGTTATATTTTAATTCTAATTCTTTATAAACTCCATGTTATAAAGTGGTAACTAGATGTGGACATGCTAGGGCTAGACGAGAATTCCACTTTCGAGCTTAGATTTGTAAAGCAAGAGTTTTACTTTATTTATTACTGTCTTAAGGTAGCTTAGAACAACCAAATCTTGGGATTGAGATTGGTTTATAGGTTAGGACAACTGATTATGATATCAATGAAGTAGGTAGTTAAACAAAACTTGCTTGTGCCACCGTTCATGTTCCTATCATTGAAGCTTTGTTATATGAATCGGCTATATTTTATTAATTATTACTACTAGTTGGTGTGTGGATATGAAATGGTGGATCAACATCTTCTCATGAAAACCCACTTGTCTGAAAGAGCCCACCGATACTCTTGTATAGGTAATGAAAAAAGAAAAAAGAAAAAAGAAAAAAGAAAAAAGAAAAAAGAAAAAAGAAAAAGAAGAGTGTGTGGTGAGTGTTGTGTGGCGAGTTCATGGAGAAATTTTAGAAGCAAATTTTTTTGGGATTATTCCAAATATTTTTTTGAGATTTGTCTAACTTATATATTTGTTTTGCAGATTCGGCATCGTTATTTGATCGTAAGAACAAATTATGATCATATGAACAAATGTCAGTATAATTTGGCCCACCGTTGTAGGATCGATTACTACTTTTAATAGAAGAGGAAGTTTCGACGTTTTTCTAGACTTGAAATTCGTCATACACCTTGTTGGTCAACATTGCCCGTATCTTCCCCTGCATTGACGGCTTCAAGTAATGTTGGATCGAACGAGGTAACGATTTATCTATGTTTAGTTTATGAGGTTTAAATGTGCGTATGTGTGTTGGTAATGTGTTTGCTGATTAGTATGGTGTCCCAATCTTGGTTGTCGTTCTCACTGTACTGTTATTAGATGAGTGATAATGTGAACTAGTCCGCTGAGATGACCCACAAATTTCTGATCCGGTTGTCTGAGCGGGCGAAAACTTCCCACGGTACTTCAATAAAAACAACAGATTACTAGGAAATGTTGGATGACTTATCATCATTGGCTGGGAGGAGACTCAACATGACGCAATTAACCTCTAAGTACTTTCGCCTGAGAAAAGTATATCAAGCATGGCAGAAATTGCTTCAACACACGGGCTTTAGTTAGGATCATGAGTCACAAACTCCAACATGTCCCTTACAGGTTTGGCAAGAATATATCAAGGTAAATTTTAAAATTTAAAATTCATATTAATCAACAACACCGTATTTTTATGAATTTTTTTTGGGGACTGACAGATATTAATATATGCTTATTTTTCATTACTAGCAAAACCCACTAGCATAACAATTCTTCCACAAGGGACTTCCTCACAAGGAGCTTTATAAAGTCATATTTGAGAAGCAAACTGCCACAAGGAGATATGCGTACACATCTACGTCTCAACCGGTAGAGAACTTCACTTCTTCCAATCAGGGATAGGTTGACATTGATGATAGTGACTTCGAACCTGATCCAGATCGGACGACAGGGGAAAAACGGTCAAACACATTTGGTCATGCAAGACCGAGAAATATGAGGAAGATAAGCGGCCTAGGATAGGCAATTGTAGATGTCATTGGCAGATTGACGGATGTGCCTATGGAGAGGAGGAGTATGAGATCGAGGGCTACCAATCGCAGTGGAGATGAGGGGGACGAAGAGAACACCAATGCTCCATCTGATCCGTTTTTCATGAGCCATTGTATTGACATCTTGACGGCCATGCAAGTACCTATAGAGTTTTACATACCGATTGTCAAGTGCTTATATCAAAATCCAGAGTGGCGGGAGGTATTCATAAAACTTCCGCCCGAGGAAAAGGCTAATTGGATTTATAATGACTTTTGTAATTTGTAGATGACCCTGTATATCCTAAGTGTTTGCCCATAGTTTTGTATGTGCCAATGGGCACTTATCCTTTTATGGCTAAACCAAACTTTTTTTTTAGCACCTTGATTTGAAAATGTCCCCAAATGTTTGCTACTGTATAAACTTATTCATTGTGCTATTGTTTTATGTGAGATAACATGTTTCATATGAGTTTGGGATTGTAATTAGAATTAAAAATTGACTGTTATATTTTGCTAAGTACTACAACAACTGTTAAATGTCAATTCAATGTTTTGCAAATGTGCAGGTTTAAATGGCATCGTCTAGGCGTACAGGAAAAAGACAATGTACTGCAGATAACGAAGAAGAAATACTGACTGATATAACCATTGCATTGTGCGTTGTTGCCGCGTTAGAAACAAATGGGCATCAACTACGACATACATCCATATTAACTGGTCATGATTACATGTTGGAAGTACTCAATGGCCATGATGACAAAATCTTTGACAAGTGTCGCATGGACAAAGACTATTTTACATACTTATTTTACATTTTGGCATAGCAAGGGAAATTGCGACCAACCAGGAGGATGAGTGTTAAAGAACAAGTTATGATATTTTTAACAATCGTTGGTAAAAACGAGACAATCAGAACGATGATGGAAGATTTCTAACATTCGGGTGAGACGATTTCTAGATATGTTGGCAAAGTTTGCGAGACAGTATGTGAGTTGAAGACAGAGTTTATCAGGCCACTTGACTTTAGTGATGGTCCACTGGAAATATCAACCAACCGAAAATATTACCCTTTCTTTAAAGTACTTCTTCATTATGTTTTATTTTAGTGGATAGTTAAGTTCATTGTGTTATTAATACTGATAGTTGGTTAATATTACTAAAATTCAATTTTGATGATAGGATTGTATTGGAGCCATTGATGGCACACATGTATATGCTTCGGTTCCACAGGAATTTGGCGATAGGTACCGAAATCGCAAAGGAACGTTGTCACAGAATGTAATAGCTGTATGCGACTTTAGGATGATGTTCACTTATGTTGTCACTGGGTGGGAATGATATGTGCATGATTCAAGAGTTTTAAATTCAATTCTTGATGATCTTAATTCTGGATTCCCACATCCTCCACCAAATATAAGTATTTTCTTGACGTATTATAGCGTATTGGCTCTACTTTTGAGGCCTTGTAATTCAAATAGCAAGTGTGATTTTATTACAAGAAAATACTATTTGGTTGATGCAAGTTATCCAAATAGAGAGGGGTTCCTCGCCCCTCGTAGGCGAGTGACTTACCATATTTCTGATCACCGCCGTAACCAAAGGGGGTCACAAGAGTTGTTTAACTACAGATATGCATCACTCCGCAATGTTGTCAAGAGAACCTTTGGTGTTTTAAAAAGAAGGTTTCGTATTCTCAATGGAATGAACAATTACCCATTGGACAAACAAGGGAAGTTGTTATGGCATGTTGTGTACTTCATAATTTTATCATAATGTACAATATGGAGAACCTTATCTTCCAACGATATACTGAAAATACGGGTAATGAGCAAGTATATTTTGATGGCCAAAATGGGGCAGAAGATGACGGAAATGGAGAGCGCAACAAGGTATTATAGACAATATGACGATTGTATGAGATAATATAACGACTGAACTGTGGGCAGTACATATGACCATGTCGTAGTTGTTAATGGAGTATATGTGTATAAACAATTCTAAGAGTTGATAATTAGTAGCTTTGTCATATATGTATTAATGTGGTGTTTTTAAACAGTTGGATTAGTACTTGAAATTAATATGAGGTTTTTTTTTTTTTTTATTTAGTGGTTACGAAATTACCAATCAAATGCTTAATATTATTAGAATGTAAATTGATAAGTTTTTAGGTTATAATAATAAATTATTTTAATAAAATACACCAAAATATTATATTAATAAATCATTTATAAAAAATATATCAAACAAATATTCAACAATTTATTCAATACAAATAACAAGGTAAAAATACTCTTCCAAACACATTTTATTCAAATCATATTTTCATAATAATAAATTAACTCAACTCCCCAATACTATTTCAAAAATCTTATCCAAAATAACAAAACAAACTCTCTAAATATTTTGAGTTGAATAGAATAGTATTGCATTTTGAAGAGACTTTTGAATATTGAAACAAATGTGTATTTGGATAGAATTGAATAGGATAGTAGAATAAGATAGGGTAAAACTAGCGAAACAAAGGGGCCTTAGTTTTGTTTCTAAATAATGTTACGGACATCGAATTTTTGTATCAAATGACGTGGCATCTAGTGAGACGTGGCCATGTTAGAGACAAAACACGTCATCCATAAATGAACGACTATCCAACAATTATGGACGCTCGTCCATATTTGATGGACGGCCACAAAAAAATCAATGGACTCCTGTCCATATTATACGGGCGGGTGTCCATTTACTATGGACGGGAGCCCATATAAGATGGACGCCTGTCCAGGAAATTTAAAAAACAAAACAATGGACGCCCATCCATCTTATATGGATGGCCATTCATATACATTGGGTAATTGATAGACGAGCGTCCATCTTATATGGAAGGCCGTCCATATACAGTAAATGAAATTTCTATTACTCAATGTATGCGCAATACCGATTAATAATTCCATTTTATTTGTCCTCTTGCTCAATTCAATACAATTTCTATTTTTATATTACACTATTACCATAGCTCAATGTTGATCTTGAAATACTCTTTATTGACTAGAGACCATATGAGAGACCAATAAAAACCTGTTATTATTATTATTGAAAATGGATGCCCCTTGGTATCTGTACGAGGCAAATAAAAATTTTATTTGTCAATGGACGATCGTCCATATTCAATAGACGACTTCCCATTTTAAATGGACACTAGTCTATATCGTATAGACGAGTGTCCATTATTATACTTTTATAAATTTATGATCGAGCGTCCATTTGAGATGGACGCCCGTCCATATAATATGAACGAGAGTCCATTGTTATTTTCATTTGAGATTGATGAACGGAAGCCCATTTGAAATGAACGGCTGTCCAACAATCATGGACGCTCTTTCATATTTGATGGATGACCGTTCATTTATGAAAGACGTGTGTTGTCTCTGATATGACCGTGTCTGACTAGATGCCTTGTATGTCGGTATAAAAATTCGATACAAATTATCGGTATTCATAGCATTATTCTTTCTAAATAATTAAGTATTTAGAATTAGAAAACAAAAAGGACAAAAAGAAATTTTTTTTTGGGCCTTTCGAGTTTTGATTTTACGGAAGTTTTAAAACAGCCCACCACTGATTTAACAAAACCAACCCAATGTAGCCTCCGATCAATCGATCATCACTTCTCAGAATCAATGGTCAAGATGACACCATATTTCAAAACCCTATTTCTTCTCATCCTCCTCACCGCCACCGCACCACATCCCATCCACTCCGTCTCCATCTCCCAATACCGTTCCCTCCTCTCCCTCTCCCACTCGCTCCTCACGCGCGTCGCCAACCTACGGGCCGAACGTGGCGACATATCTGGCGCGAACCGGGCCAAACTAATGGCTCAAAAGCTGGAGCCAGGGCTCGGGTTAGGCTTCCTGGGGCTCGCCTGGTCAGTGGGATGGGACTACGCGAAAAAATTACGCGTGGAGGGAGTTGGATTACCGGGAGCTATACGGTGCCGCTTCAGATTTGAACGATCTGAGGAGCTTTTTAACTGAGTTGATGAGATTTGACTCGGACCTTGACAAGGGCACTTGGATTCGCCGAAATTACGGGGATGTCCTGGAGGTTTCGAAACGGTTGTTTGTTAGACTGCTGGGCGTGTTTCGTCAATCGGTAAGTTCCCTTTCACTTTTCTTTTGTTTTAAATATGAATTTTTATTTATTTTTATTATAATTAGAATAGTGTAAAGAAAGGTTTGTTTGTTAAATGCAGGGTGCATTAAGAGAAGTGGTGGAAACAGTGCAGAAGGAAGTGGTGGAGGGAGGTTTATTAAGGGACTGTTTGGTGGTAAGCAGTAATGACTTGAAGGGCTTACTTGTAATTTTTGAAAGTTTGGTTTCCCAGTATTTTTCTACTCATCATGATCATGAGTATGACCTCTAAGGCTGTAACTATATGATTAACATACAACACAACTGATTTTGTTATTTATCTGTTGATTTTGTTACAGAATTAATTTCTCTCTATATATATTTATTTATTTATTGAGGGGAGGGATTGATCTTCCCAACTTATATGTATGTAAATTAATCTTTCTTTGGAGTTAAGCGGTTTAGTAAGCCTTCATTGATTACCCTTTATTAATAGTTAATTATATATGTTATTGAACGTGAATTGCTAATTTAAATATTTGATTGTCAATTAAGTATCCACTTACATTTAACAATTTACCCATGTTGGAAAATAGTTCAAATGAAAAGCCAAGAATAAAGTCCATCTAGGTATTTTCTTTAAATCAACTGTTGTTTATAATCATTTTATTATAAGGAATGTTATTACAATGAGTAATGTTATATCCACGATCTCTTCTCATAAACTTTTTTTTACAATCTTGACGTGATAATTCGTAATGAGTCTTTACTTAATGAATTGCAGTTGATCAATTACGAACTGTCATATCAAGATTGTAGAAGAAAATTTATAACAAGATTGTAGAAGAAAATTTATAAGAAGAGATTGTGGATATAATATTATTCTATACAATATACCTAACCAAACAAAGCATATCAGAAAATAACTTACTAAAGATTTGGTTGGGTACCCGGAGTTATACGAGTCCTTCTACCGCTGAAACTGAGGCCTTGCCCATGAGATTTGATGATACAATCCTCATAATAAATAACACGTGGTGGGTGATGATATATGAACATATATGGGCAAACCACCTGTTCCCACCCAAACTAAGCCCTGAGAACAAATTTCCATCCAAAAAATTTTAAAACAACAATTACCCACCAACTGTTACGATCGGTTAGACAGTTTCTCACCCACTGTTAAAATCTATTAGTGAAATTTGTTAATTAACATTGATAGTCACTGTAAAGACAAAAATATCATTTACGCTTTCAATCTAGATCCAAGATCTCATTTGGTCGAAATCGCATTTGGTCTAGTGTGATTTGGTCGAAATTGCATCCCAATTGGGTGTAATTCTGTTGGAATCACATTGGAGCTCCCAGTTCTGAACCTCCCACTAAAACCACCACATACTGCCATCACCAACGCCACAAATTTCAAACACTTTCAACCCAAATCAATAATCAATTAAACAATTTAATCACACAACAAAAAATACAAATCATCAAAGAATAAAAAACTGAGAATGAAAAAAATTTCAAATTCTTGATGCGATTCCGATGTCGGAATTGCACTTGGCCAGATGCGATTTCGGCAATGAGAAGCACATACAGAATGGGCAAGGAGAAAAATCAATGTGGAGGAGAAGCAATTGAGCTCATTCCTTTCGCTTCCTAGGCCCAAAGCAATGCAATCGGAATCATATTCGCCTAGAATCGCATCGACCAAATGCGATTCGACCGGAATTCGGCCAAATTGATGAGGAAGAAGATGAAGATGAGAGGAAGAGGGAGAGATGAAGAAGATGGAGATGGGATGAGGAGGGGGAGATGAAGAAGAATAAGAAGATGGGAGGAGGAGGAGGAGGAGGACTGGCCAAATCACATTCGATTGGGTGCGATTCGATCGGAATCGCATCGATCGGGTATGATTTGGTCGGATGAGGAAGAGATGATGAAGAAGATTGAGGAGTAGTTTACGGTTTTTTTGTTTATATATATAAGGGATAAAATGACATAATTACCCTTTGATTATTTTTGAATTTATTATCTTATTCTTTTTCCTGTTTAAGTTAACGAGTATATATTAATAGTTGATGGGTAATTGTTGTTTTTAAACTTTTTGGATAGTAAATTATCTTACTTAGGGTGGAAAGATGTCGTTCGGCCGACATATATCCATGAGTTGATGTTGAGCTAAGGGCCAGCCACCTTAATTTAATTGCCTGTCACACTCACACCTATCAAATCTTCATTCCGTACTTACTCAATAAACATGTTTCTACTTAATGCTTTGCATTTCATGTTAATCTTATCCTCCCCCCGGTTGTAACAAATTTCATTTAACAATTTCCTTTTTCAGATTATATTGGATTATTCACGAAAAATCAATCTTATTGGATGACATAAGTGAGTACATCATTTAAATAGCCCAAATTACATGGCTGCATTCTTTTATCACCTACGCAAAGGTCAACTACAAGTTGGCAAAATGACTTCCAAACACATGCAGGGAGCAAAATGTAATTTTTCTCCCAATTTATGTTGGGAAGATGAGAGGATATAAACTTGAACCTTAATTAAATGCATAAAGGTCGTCAATATATGCACACTCCATGTTAGCCTGGACTGTTGACTTCGAAACCAAACATTAAATTTCGCTACCAGCTCCCATTTAATGCTTGATAAAGATCAGAGTGTGCCTACAGTTCCTTTGCACAAATGCATTCACCGTCTAATCAATGAAAATTTCAGATCCTCAACTGCGGGTCCATGCTACATATTTCAACAAGTCTCTCTCAGTGGCTTTCTCTTTCAGGAGCGACAATGCTTCTTCATGATTTGCTGTAATGCATGCAATGCAAATTGCAAAATTTAGTATAGGCTCGTTGCATAAAGTTTGATATTTGCTGTAATGCATGAAAATTAAGTAAACGAAAATTGAATAAGAACTGGTGTGTTAGGACAACGAGTGTTATTGATGTTTGTTTACTTGAGCAAATATATTTCTTTATAGACAAGAAAGAATTGCTCATTTCAATATATATGTCAGAATGTTTGTGAGATGAACACATTAATGTTCAGAGTTGTAAATGAAAAATCTATGTACCGACAAGGGTCTGACATTGAACAATTCAATTTGCCTGTATTGGGATCCATTCCACAATAAACTCAGACTAGATGATTGAATGCAGCTTAGCTTGATCTGCTTTCAATTTTCACATTATCTCCGCGTGTAATTAATGTAGCTAGCTAACCTCTCAACTGTAAAAGTTATTATAACAATTGGTATTCATACTAGTGTTGACATCGTCTTTTGTTTCTCCTCTATATAAACAATGTAGGCAGCCTTTGTATTAGTCACGCAGCCCACCGTTCCTCTTAAGCTCACTTCCACAATATCCCTTCCTCTTTTGATAATCCTTTTTTAGGGTTTTTAATTTGATGGCGAGAGAAATAGGAAAATGTTGGGTGGTGGTACTGGTATTGGTTTTGAGTTTGCTTTATGGGGCTAAAGCAGCACCACAGGTTCCTTGTTACTTCATTTTTGGCGACTCATTGGTGGACAATGGGAACAATAATCAACTAACTTCATTGGCTAGAGCTAATTATTTGCCTTATGGGATTGACTTCGCTGGTGGACCGACTGGAAGATTTAGCAATGGAAGAACTACTGTTGATGTCATTGGTAATTAAGCTTCGATAATTTAAATGGATGTCACATCAAATTTAATTATCACTAATCCTTATTTGGTTTCCTAATATGCAGCTCAACTTTTGGGGTTTGATTCTTACATTCCTCCATTCTCAACTGCAACGGGTCAAGACATACTCAAAGGAGTGAACTATGCCTCAGCAGCTGCCGGAATAAGAGAAGAAACCGGTCGACAACTGGTGATGATAAATTATATACGAACTTTGCTTTTGTCAATTGATAACATTCGTGCAATAGTTTCTTAGATTTGGATATTGTATTTCTTCCAGGGCGATCGCATTAGTTTCAGTGGACAAGTAAGGAATTACAGAAACACAGTCCAGCAAGTAGTGAACTTACTCGGAGATGAAAATAAAGCGGCCAATTATCTAAGTCGTTGCATTTACTCAATTGGGTTGGGAAGCAATGACTATCTCAATAACTATTTCCAACCTCTGTATTATTCAACCGGTCAACAGTACACACCAGAACAATATGCGGATGCTCTTATTCAACAGTACACTCAGCAACTTAGTGTCAGTACTATATATTTAATTTCCATATGTTCTTATATGTACATTATTTCTTGGATTTTGTTTTCTAAGATAGCATTTGAATGTTGCAGGCCTTATACGACTATGGGGCAAGGAAGTTTGTGTTGATTGGAGTCGGGGCAGTGGGCTGCAGTCCCAGTGAGTTGGCTCAAAACAGTCAAGATGGTAGAACTTGTGTGGAGAGAATCAACTCTGCAAACCAAATTTTCAATAACAAGCTCAGATCTCTTGTTGATCAATTCAACAATCAACGATCTGATGCCAAGTTTATCTACATCAATGCGTATGGGATCTTTCAGGATATGATAAATAGGCCTGCTGCCTTTGGTAAGTGTTTTTGAATAAGCTCCATTTCATTAATGGTGCAATTATAATAAACTAACATGTTTATGTAATTGAAATTTGTTGATTACAGGTTTCAGGGTTACAAATACGGGGTGTTGTGGCGTAGGGAGAAATAATGGACAAATTACATGTCTACCGGCACAAACTCCATGCCCGAACAGGAGAGAATATGTGTTTTGGGATGCATTCCATCCAACTGATGCTGCAAATGAGATCATTGCAAGGAGATCATACAGTGCTCAGTCTGCATCGGATGCTTACCCAATGGATATCCGCCGCTTAGCTCAGCTCTGAAGATGGAGATTCGGAGTTGAAGTGGGCTCATTAAGATAAATTTTATATACCCTTTGTATTATTTTTCAGTGTATCATTGTTGTTGTCATAATTATGGTTGCCTATAAGGAATTGTGTAATCACAAAAAAAAACAGTTAAAATTCATGTTTTGGGGGTTTATTTTGCAATATTATGTGTATTTGTTTTAAGATAAGAAATGAGAATTGTAAGAGATTTTGGCTTTTACCGTATCTTCCATTTTAGTGGCTACTTTGGAATTTAGAAATTGTGAAATGTTTAAGAGTGACCATCATATTAATTAAGTTAAAAAGCCATTTCTGAACAAGAATAATTCACAAACATGAGGAATATTAACCACCATTGAGTGATCTTGATGGTTGAGGGTAAAGAAAGATCTAACATAGTCGCTCAAGTTAGAATCCCTTTAATATGAAAGAGTAAGATGATGATTTAACATTGTCTCTTGAGTTTGAGTCTTCATTACCCCTAATAAGGGTGACCATTAGAATTTTTACCTGATCAGTAGTTTCACGACTCCTAATAGGGATGATCATTGGAAGTTTCAGGATCTTTGGGGATTAGTTGAGGAACATTAATACTTCTCTTTCGTTGTCTCCAAACTAAACATATTTGTTTTTATCTCGTGGGTCATAATCATTAATATTTATTTCTTATAGCATAGTCTTTTACATATACATATATAATCTTTTCTCTTGTGGAGTTTTTATTAATGTATTAAATATATGTTTTTGACGAAGTCTTTATACAAAGATCTAGTAGATATTTGAACAATCTTTATCACATGATAGACCAGATTTCCAACTTCTACCAACTCTTTCGTACCAATCTTTACCGAAACAGTTGAAATAAGTTTGCAAAATATCTTCTTCTAACTTGAGTTAGATAATTAATGAAAAGAATTTACAAAATTTTACTCATATTTTGTGTGGCCAAAAAGAGTTTGAAGATGAAGTCAGTTCCAATTTCCAACATTATATATTGCTTCTTATATATATATATATCATGACAAAGAGAAAGTGTCGATACCAAAGTCCTACATTTGTTAGAAGATGAAGACTTTGGTCGCTTATATAGCATAAAGATACCCTCACCATACAAAGATACCTTTTTTTGGACAAAATCTTGCTAATCTCAAGGTCCAAAGCGAACAATACTTCTGATAACTTACATACCATGTGTCCGGATCTGGCGCTAGAGAGAGCTCTTAGGCCCTCTTGGAGGGTTGTGTTGGTGTCAAAGTCTCACATAGGTTAGGAGACCACCTAGATATGCCTTTTCAGGATAAAACCGAATGGTCCCAAAGACTCAAAACGGACAATACTTTTGATCTCAATAGTATTTGGTGAAATATGTAAGTCTTTTATGGCCCATATATGAAGTTAATTAAAAATATATCAAGCCCTCGCGATTTTGTTTGGCCAAAATGACCAACTAAGTCTTCCATAGACGAACTATGCTTTCTTGAAATTCTATTATCATGAAACATCAATTTGCTTCTACCAATTTTATATTAATGGCCAAAAAGTAGGCATGAAGTGTCCCTCTATCTACCAATATATATATATATATATATATTGTGTGACAAATTATAAATGAATTTTTCTTGAGAATTATAAAGAAATCACGTGGACAATATACTATGTCATTTGCATGATTCTTTGTAAAATTTGTCTGATAGCAATTTTAACATTGCTTTGTTTTTAGTATGGAAGGTCTCTTAAGTATGGGAGCATACAATGTACTTCTAGAAAATTATTTATTTATCTAATCTTTTGATATTCTATCTATTATTACAAATAAATATCGAATTTTCTATACTTATATTGAGTGACTATCAATAAAGAATTATATTATACATACAACATTTTCATACAACATGATGAGACAAAAGATGATTGATAAAAGTTTATTTTAATTTAAAATCAACCAATTATCTTTTGTCATATTATGCTGTATGAGAAATGTTATATAAAAATGTTGTATGTGTAGTATTATACTGATAATTTTATCTTTCAATGAATTTATTTAAAAAGATAAATAGAGTTTATCAAAATGTATATATTAACTTTTTGATCTCATAATTTAGGGATGATGATCCTCCAAATCCATAATTTAAGGAATCCATTATAATAAAATAATAAATAAATTGGATTAAATTGAATAATGAATAAATATAAATAATAAATTGAATAATAGATGAAATTGAAGAGAGTTTGAGAATTGGAGTAGAGAGAATGAGAATTGAGAGTTGTGAGGAAAATATTTAGGTGAAATTAGGCTTATTTATAGGCTAGGCATGGGGGGAAGTGCAAAAAAACAAAGTTCTTTTGCACTTCCCCCCTAGCAACAGTCAATTTAACCGTCGCCCAAGGTCTTATTTTTTAAATTTTTTTTCAAAATTAATTTTAACCTCTAAATTTTTTATGTATTACATATATTATAGGGGGCTTTGCACTTCCCCCCTAGCAACAGTCAATTTGACCGTTGCCCAAGGTCTTTTTTTTTTTAAATATTATTTTCAAAATTACATTTTAACCTCTAAATTTTTTATGTATTTCATATAATATAGGGGGTTTTAGATAGTTGTTAGGGGGCTTTAATAATTGAGCAAGTTGTTTTTAAAATTAATCGGGCTCGGGGCTCGGGCCCTGGAGGAGGGATCGCCTGGGCCCAATCCCTCCTCCTTTGAGCTTGGTCTAGTCTTGGGACCGGTTTCAAAGGGCTTGGGCTTTTTGCCCAACTCTAAAGATAAATTTTCTATATTCAGTGTCACAGTCTTTCAAGCACATTGATTATTTTCTTGCTACACATCACCTGTATCGCGAGAGACCAATTTTTTAGTAGAGCTTATTTCACAAAATGTAATACATATTACAACTCTCATCTATACTTTCCAACGTTACATATAATTAACAAACTAATGGTTCATTAACTTGGCTTGTAGAGAACAAGTTAATAGATTAATTAATATAGTTTTGACTATTGATCAACGTATTTATATTCAGTGGGGGATCCATGATTTTTGTTGAGGGGAGGCCTCCCCGGCTCTGTCATTGTTTGTTAAACAACTAGTAAAAACTTTAAAAAATCATGAAACTTTAAGTAAAGAAAATAATACAATATCAAGAACTTGAGAAAAAAGAATGCAATAACACAATACTTTCTTTTTTGAATAAATTCATGAGAAGCAAAATTTTGAGTAAATGTGTTAATTAAATCTTGAGCAAAACCTTCTTTTAATTTTTTCTTGAATAGTAAGATATAAATCCTCAAAGGGTCTATATATTAATATTTTTTTTCTAATTCCCTCAAAGGGGCATGCAACTCAAACCAATGCGATTACTAGCGAACGGTGGGGTAAACATGCGTGGAATGAGGGGGTTTTTGGTGGGGGGATAGTGGGGAGAAAAATGGTGGTGATAGGGAGGGTTGTCGACGACAGATTCCAACCAATTTGAGGGTCATCGAGGAGGTCATGGGTGGCAGTGCAAATCTGGTGCAATTGGGCCAAATTTTGGTCAAAGTGAAGTTGGGTGAGTTCCAACGGTGCTGGGGGAGTGATTCCTATAAGGTTTAGTGGATTTTTTGGCAAGGAAGCAACCTAAATGGCCGGGGATGATGTGAAGATTGAAAAAGAGGGTAAAGGTGGAGAGAAATTTGAGATGTGGGAGTTATTTTGACGTTTTAATTTCAAATCATGTCAATGACCATTTTAGCCTTTAATTCTTAAAAGAAATGAAATGGTGCTAATTTAAGGGCAAGAATCTAAAATATTTGAAACCAAGGGTGAAAACTTGCCATTTTGCTAATCTTTGAGTGGGAATGTGTCGTTTGCTTTTAGATATTTTGATGGTCAAATTAATTAGGACTTGGAAAATTAAATTCACCAATATGGCATCAACTATCACTCATCAGCTTGATAGCCTCTCCATATAAATTGCAAATAGCCCATGTGATAAGTAAATAAGTATATGCTTGACTTTCTGTGAGGTTAATTAATAGAAATGAATAATATTAAATATACAAAATTTTATACAAATTTGTATTAAGTAGACAATGAAAAAGTGAATATCAAAAGTCTACTTAATTAATAGTTATGTCATAGAGAAATACTAGACTTACAAGTCTTTGTACAAAGTGACGTGACAACTGATGTGACAATGCCACATTACCTATCATGTCATCACTTTTTCACATCAACATTAATAATTAAAATAATTTATTTAATCCAAAAAAAAAAAAAAAAGCCAAAATACATTACAAACCCCGTCCACTTTCTCCTCCATGCTTTTCTTCTAAAACCCATTTTCTCAAATCTATGTGCACAACAGCATTCGACAGTAGCTATGCACAATCACTGTGTGCGGTGACAATAAATAGGAATACATAGTTATGTATAAGAATACTTAACTATGTATACATAAATATGCATACATATGTATACATAGGTATGTGTAAATACCATAAGTATACATAAATGAAAAATGTATAAGTATGTGTAGATATACATAAGTATAAATAAATAGGTATACGTAGGTACACATAATGTTTAGATATACATATTTCATCTATGTATACCTAAGTATATCTATACATACCTATGTATACCTGTATACATAGGTACACATTATATTTACTTTTATAATTAATATATTTGTTTAGTTAACCCACAATAAAATCCTCAAATCTCTTTAATACAACTTTTGAACATATAACATTTTCAAGTACAATTTTTTTTTTTTTTTTTTTTTTTGGTGTAAATTAATTCACATCCTAATAATTACAACAAAAGATAAAATTATTCACTAACTTGAATTTTTTGAGTACAATTTCTATTGCAGAAACAAACTGTTAAATAATAAAGTCTGTGACGTCGTTTACAGCCAAATAAAACGCTACTGTTTTGCTTATTAATCCAAGATTGATCACAGCCCTTAAATTAAGGAAGATTCGACGGCTCCAGTTCACTCAGTAGTCAACGATATAAAAGAGGTCATTTCTCTCAGTTTGCTACAGTTCAGTTTTTAGGTTTTTTTCTTCTCTCTGTAAACACGATTGTAACTTGGGTTAGGGTTTGTCACTCATATTGATTCTTCTCTATGTGAATCTATCTAGAGTCTTGTTTAAGGTTGGGTGTTCCTTAAAGGGTATTGTGTACTCTAGTGGTTGTACAGGTTTACGGGGTATAAAGGGAAAAGAGGTGAGTGATTGATTGTGTGGTTGACAGAGAGGGTGAGTTGATTGTAATCTGTATCATTCAGAGTGATTAATCATAGTGTAATGAGCTCCATATTCTGGAGCTCAACGTGGATGTAACTTGTTCTACATTGAACAAGCGAACCACGGTATATTGTTGTGTGTTGTTTGATTTCTTGTTCTTGTTTAATTTGATCTGAGATCGGTGTTTTGGTTTGAAGATTTAGGATTAGTTTACAATAGTGGTAGTAGAGCCTACACTCTAGGGTTTAGATATTCTTGAAATCGATTCAAATTGGGTAGAATCGCGAAATTAGGGTTTTGTCAAATTTGGGGGTTTTCAATTTAGGGAATTTCTTGATCTCTAGGGTCTTGAATCTTGAGTCTTCGGTTAAATTCTTGAACATCCGAGGTTGTTTCGTGTCTCAAAAGGTCAGATCAAAGGAAGTTAGTCAAAATCAAGGAACCGAATCTTAGAGTTTTCACTGGACAAAACGATGAGCACTACCACGTGTGTCGAAATATCCCAGTACGATGGGAAGATGGATTTCAGTACTTGGAAAAAGAAGTTGAAGGCTCTTCTATCCCACAATAAGGTAGGAATAGCACTGAAGAAGGATGCAACAAAGTGGTCCGAAGAAAAGGTGAAAAAGAAAGCAGAGATAGACGAAGAAGCATACAATCTGATCATCATGAACTTATCAGATAATGTACTGCAAAAAGTGGATGGTCTGGACACACCGATATAGCTCTGGGGTAAACTCGAAACTTTATATGCATTACAGTCTGCTCATAATTTAGCATTCTTGAAAGGTGCTCTTTTTTCTTATAAAATTGATGTCTCTAAGTCATTAGAAGAAAACCTAGATGAATTTCTTAAAATGACACTAGTGCTAAAAGGAATTGATCAAGAATTAGGGGATTCGAGTCTTGCAATGATTTTATTAAATTCTTTACCTGATGAATACTTAGTAGTAAAAAATGCATTGCAGTACACTGGGACAGTCCCAAGTGTTGATATGATAATAGCTGGTTTAAAATCTAGAGAACTTGAGTTGAAAATACAAAAAAGAAATGGGAATAATCTTTTTGTAAAGGGCAGACAAGAAATTGGACACTTATGCAAAGAAATTGGAAAAACTGTTCAACAAAATTTAGGTTCTAAGAATAGGAAGAAAGGGAAAATCTATAATAATAAACCTCAATCAGAGACAAGAAAATGTTTCCATTGTAACAAGCCTGGTCATATTAAAAAAAAACTGTTATGAGTGGATCAAGAAGCAAAAACAGTCCGGTATTGAGAGTAACATAACATCCTCTAGTAATAACATTGAAATTACTGAAGCTCTCACTGTGTCTAGTTCTGAAATTGCTAATGAATGGTTGCTGGACTCAGTGTTCATTCCATATGAGTCCTAACAAAACCTGGTTCCAGAATCTGATAAATGGTGAACCTGAAACTGTGTTTATAGGCAATAACCACTCCTGTAGGGTCCAAGGTGTTGGTAATATTACCATTAGACTTAACAGTGGCAAACTCATAATGTTAACCAAAGTTAGATATATACCAGAGCTTAAACGTAATCTGATCTCACTGGGCACTCTAGATGAAGCTGATTGTAGCTATAGGGCTAAAAATGGTCGTATTTCTATTTACAAGAATGATCAAATTCTGCTTGAAGGTGTTAAAAGGCATGGCTTGTATATCCTATATGGTTAGTACTATCAAATGAATGTTAATTCTACTTTTATATCTACTAACACTTCAATTGTAGAAAAATGACACATAAGGATGGGCCATATAGGCCAAACTGGTATGAACTCCCTCAAATAGCAGGGTTATTTTGGTAATACCAATGTGTCAGACTTAGGTTTTTGTGAAACTTGTGTTATGGGTAAACAGCACAAGCTGAGTTTCCCAAAAGGAACTCACCTGTCTGTGAATTGTCTGGAATACCTATATGCTGATCTTTGGGGTCCTAAAAGAGTCAAAACACATGGGGGGAATAGTTATTTTCTAGCTATAGTAGATTACTACAATAGGAAGGTGTGGGTATACCTCCTTAGAACCAAGGATGAGGCCCTGAGTAAGTTCAAGGGTTGGAAAACCTTAATAGAAAACCAAGTGGAGAAAAAGGTCAAAACCCTCAGAAGTGATAATGGTTTGGAGTTCTGTAATATTGAGTTTGATACATACTGTAGAGACTAGGGAATTTTAAGACATAGGACAGTTAGGAGAACCCCTCAGCAAAATAGAGTTGCTGAGAGGATGAATAAGACACTATTAGAGAAGGTCAGATGCCCGTTATTCACAGCTAGTCTGCCTAAGTCTTTTTGGGGTGAGGCTTTAACCACTGCTACCTATTTAATAAATAAGACACCTTTTAGTGCAACTGGTTTCATATGCCCTCAAGAAAGATGGTCAGGAAGAAAACCATCTCTCAACAACCTTCGAGTGTTTGGATGTGCAGCTTATGCACACACCACAGATGGGAAATTAGAACCTAGATCCCTCAGATATGTGTTCTTGGGGTATCAGAAAGGGACCAAGGGATATAGGTTGTGAGAGAGAGAGGCTCCAGGGATTAAGGTCATCATCAGTAGAGATGTAGTATTTAATGAGTGTGTGTTTCCTTGCAGGGTTACTAACACTAATGCAAGTACCTCAAGCCACCAAGTGGAGACCTCACAGTAAACCGAGAGTACTCAATTTGAGGTGGAGTCAACCAACCAACAAGAACCTGAAACTACCACTAATGGACCAGAACCAGAACCTGAACACCCTTCATTTGACATTGATCCTGATGGAGAAGGTGAAAATGAGGAAAATACAGAGGAGGCCCAATTACAGGACCTGGCCCAATACCAACTTACTAGGGACAGAGCAAGTAGGGAGATAAGACCACCTGCAAGGTTCAGCTTTATTGACCTCATCTACACAGCACTACTTGTTGGTGTAGAGATTTAGAGGTCTGAACCTGATTCCTATGAAGATGCCATAAAATCAAAAGATAACAAGAAATGGTTCACTGCCATGAATGAGGAGATGAACTCTCTAAGGCAGAACAAAACATGGACTTTGGTTCCAAAACCCAAAGACACCAAGCCAGTGGAATGCAAATGGTTATACAACTTGAAGGAGGGCATTAACAAGACTGACCCACTAAGATATAAGGTCAGATTGGTGGCCAAAGGCTACGCATGAAGGGCAAGTATAGACTTCACTGAAATATTTTCTCTAGTTGTTAAATTTAAAACTATAAGGCTGATGTTATCAATTCTAGCACATCATGAGTAGTTAGATGTAAAAACTGCATTTTTGCTTGGGGAATTAGAAGAACAAATTTATATGAGTCAACCTATGGGGTTTAGGGATACACAGTTTCCTAACCATGTATGTTTGTTGCATAAATCTTTGTATGGACTTAAACAGTCACCAAGGTAGTGGTACAAGAGATTTGACTCTTTCATGGTAGGTATAGGCTTCACTAGAAGTGATCATGATAACTGCTTTTACTTTGCACATATGGATACAAATCCTGTATACTTGTTATTATACGTTGATGACATGCTATTAATTAGTAAATCCAAGGCCCAAATAGATGAGTTGAAGGGAAAATTGCATGCTGAATTTGACATGAAGGATTTAGGTTATGCAAAGAAAATATTAGGAATGCTAATAGAGAGAAATAGAAAAAACTGCAGTTTAAAACTCCATCAGATGCCCTACCTGTAGAAACTAGTGTTAAGGTTTGGAATGAATGACTCTAAATGTGCCACAATGCCCCTAGCTAGCCATTTCACCCTTAGTAAGGCTTAAAGCCCAAAAACAGAATATGAAAGATTAAAGATGGAATCCATACCCTATGCAAATGCAATAGGCTTTGTCATGTATGCTATGATTAGTACAAGACCTGACTTATCCTATTCAATATCACTACTAAGTAGGTTCATGTCAAACCCTGGTTATGAACATTGGAATGCTTTAAAATGGCTCATCAGATACATTAGAAGCATTGTCCATGTTGGTTTAAATTTTTGTAAAAGAAATTCCTCACTTGATCTAGTTGGGTATGTAGACTCTGACTTTGTAGGTGATAGAGACTCCCGAAAGTCCACAACAGCCTATCATTTTACCCTGGGAGGTAACTGCATCAGTTGGAAGTCCTAATTACAGCCACTGGTAGCACTGTCCACAATTGAAACGGAATATGTGGATGTAACTGATGCATTCAAAGAAGCCATATAGCTTCAAGGATTCCTAAAAGAGTCCAAGCTGCTGGATGGAACTGTGAATGTCTATTCAAACAATCAGAGTGCCATTCACCTGGGAAAGAATCCTGTATACCATGAGAGGACCAAATATGTAGATGTCAAATATCATTTTGTACGAGATATGATCTCAAAAGAAGAGGTAAACCTGATGAAAATCCCAACTGAAAATAACCCTGCTGACATGGGAACCAAGATTGTAACACTTGCAAAGTTCAAGCACTGCTTGAACTTATTGCATGTGGAATAACCACTCAGAGCCGAGAAGGAATATGGAAATGCTTGCTGCACAGAAGAAGAGACTAACAGAAAGACAGCCATAGACTTCAAGGTGGAGATTGTTAAATAATGAAGTCTGCGACATCGTTTACAGCCAAGTAAAATGCTGTCGTTTTGCTTATTAATCCAAGATTGATCACAACCCTTAAATTAAGAAAGATCCGACGGCTCCAGTTCACTCAGTAGTCAACGATATCAAAGAGGCCATTTCTCTTAGTTTGCTACAGTTCAGTTTTTAGGTTTTTTCTTCTCTCTGTAAACGCGATTGTAACTTGGGTTAGGGTTTGTCACTTATATTGATTCTTCTCTATGTGAATCTATCTAGAGTCTTGTTTGAGGGCTGGGTGTTCCTTAAAGGGTATTGTGTACTCTAGTGGTTGTACAGGTTTGCGGGTATAAAGGGGAGAGAGGTGAGTGATTGATTGTGTGGTTGACAGAGAGGGTGAGATGATTGTAATCTGTATCATTCGGAGTGATTAATCATAGTGCAGCGAGCTCCATAATCTGGAGCTCAACATGGATGTAACTTGTTCTACATTGAACAAGCAAACCACGATATATTGTTGTGTGTTGTTTGATTTCTTGTTCTTGTTTGATTTGATCTGAGATTGGTGTTTTGGTTTGAAGATTTAGGATTAGTTTACAACACAAACATTAATTTTAAAAGTAGTAAATAGTTGCTTTATACAAAATCATATAACGAATTAAAACATGATTTATATAAGAGATTTAAAAACTCTTGATTGCATGTGTTCATACATTAAATTTACATAAGGAAGATCATGGAAAACTTCATAACAAAAACTAAACCACAATTCAGAAGAAAACAAAATATTCATGAAGTGTTATATGTACAACTAGTGTTAGACTTTATTAAGAATCTATCACCTCATTTTATCTATGTATAAAATACTTATACATACTTATATATAAGTATGTACATGTATACATAGGTATACACTGAGGCGGATGCAGTACTAGTTGGCCCACCCTCAAATTTAAAAAAGAAAACATTAATATGTACAATTTCTGGATTTTGGCCCACCCTAACAGAAATATTAATGGACAAAAATATTAATGTGCAACTAATTTTTATTTTGGCCCACCCTAACAGAAATTTCTGGATCCGCCCCTGGGTATACATACATATGTATACATAGGTATGTATAATATACCATAGGAATACCTAGGTATATATAGATGAAATATGTATAGCTATATATAGATATACATAGGTATGTATAATTATATACAGATATACATAGGTATAAATAGATATACATAGTTATGTATAGGGTATACTTAACTATGTATCTATGTATACTTGTGTATACATAGATAAAATATGTATAAGTATGTATAGGTATATATACATATGTACACATGGGTATGTATAACATACCATAAATATACCTAGATATACATAGATGAAATATGTATGTATAATTATACATAGATATACATAGGTATATATACATACATATGTTTACATGGGTATGTATAACATACCGTATTTATCTCTAGGTATACATAGATGAACTGTGTACAGGTATGTATAGATATACATACGTATACATATGTATAAATAGGTATACATACTATGTATACATAGTATGTATTAACTAAACATATTTCATCTATGTATACAGTATACCTATACGTAGGTATACATAGGTACACATTATATTTACTTTTATAATTAATATATTTGTTTAGTTAATCCACAATAAAATCCGTAAATCTCTTAAATACATGGGGAGATAACTTTATGGTTGATGCAACTATTACATTTTTATTTTAGATTTCTTCGAATTAAATAAAGAGCATTCAACAATATATGAACAAATAACATTTTCAAGTACAACTTCTTTCTTTCTTTTTCTTTTTTATTTTATTTTTTGTAAATTCACATCAAATTAATGACAACAAAAGTTAAAATTATTCACTAATTTGAATTTTCCAAGTACAATTTTTATTGCAGAAATAAACATTAATTTTAAAAGTAGTAAATAGTTGCTTTATGCAAAATTGTATAACGAATTAAAACATGATTTATATAAGAGATTTAAAACTCTTAATTGCATGTGTTCATACATTAAATTAAGGTTTTAAACCCGACCTGGACTGCTCGGTTGAATCAATTCAACCGGAACCCAGTGGTCTAGCCAGGTTGGTTAAATAAGAAAACCGAAAACTTAAGTTAACCTAGTTTGAACCGCGACTGGATTTTCTGTGAAGAACCATCAGCCCAACCAGTTTTGGCACAAACTGGGTTAACTTAAGTTTCTTTTCCTAAATCAATTTCGCTGAAACCCTTTTCCCATTTCAATTTCATTTGATTAAATCAAAATCCCACATTATTTCAATCTTCGGCTTCTTCGATCCAATCTTCTTCAATTTTCTTGGATCTTCAATCTTCGGCTGATTCTTCTTTGATCTTCAATCTTCGGCTGCTTCTTCTTCAATCTTCAATCTTCGGGCCTTCGACTTTTTTGATCTTGAATCATAGGCTTTGGTAGCTTTTACTTCTTCATTCTTCAATCTTTGCCAACTCCCAAAGAGGTTTTTTTCATTGTTGCTTAGTTTTGTTTTTACTTTTTACTTTTTACTTTTTACTTTTTACTTTTTACTTTTTACTTTTTACTTTTTACTGTTATGGTTATTGTTATGTTATGTTTATGAATGGTGTTGTGAATGGTCTTGTTATTGTTATGATCTTCATTATTGGTTTGTGCCTTTATGGGTTGTATTTTTTTTTTGGATGATTTGATAGTGTTACTGTTTGTGGATATGTTTTTGAATGGTGTTACAATGGATGATTCCCTTGTACATTGGCGGATGGAGATGTTTTTGAATGAGGTTTCGGATGTATGTGGACACTCTTTGGATGAAAGAGTGCATGGCAATGTGCAAATTGCACACTGTAGTTTGCAAACTTGCAATCTGTAGATGCACACTCCAAAGACATTTGGGAGGTTTTACAGAGGTTTAGAGTTAAACAAAAGAGCAATGCTAGTTTTACAAAGATACATACAAAGAGGGCATACAAAGACAATCCCCACCCTTGATTTTCATGATTTCTCTCTCTCTCTCTCTTTCTCTTTTTCCGTTTTTTCTTTGTTTTTTTTCTTCTGGATGATGTCATTTTGTAGCCCTCTTTGTATAGGTCTTTGTAAGAATAACATTTTTCTAAACAAAAATGGCAGCGGTTACAGTTGCTGGAAGTTTTAGCGGTTCATGCTAAAATTTTTTCTTTGTTAAATCTAGTTTGGATTTTAATATATGGGAATATAATGTATGACTTAGTTGTGTGAAGTTAAGTTTTAAAATGAAAAGAGGGGCTATTCGCTTTGTATGTTGCGTTCTTTTTTTGGTTTTCAGATTAGTTCACAAGTTTACTTTTTTTGTTACTGAGAGAAATGAGTTAACAATATTGATTAATTTCATTTTCCTTTGCTTAATGACAGGTAGATTTGCGAATTACCTCAGTCCCTTCTAAGATCATGTGCTTGCAAAGATCAATTTGATCTCTCCTATTATTTGATAGTTAGTAGTATTTATTTAGTGTATAGTGGTGATTTTTTGTTTTTTTTTTTTTTTTTATGATTTGGATGATTTATTTTTAGTTTAATTTGATTTTGTTTGGTAAATTGAAAATTTATTTATTATTATTATTATTTTACATTTTCCTGTTGACATCAACATGTTGATGTCACGGCTCGAACTGTCGATTCAACTAGCCAACTCGGGACCTAGTCACCTGATGGGGTGGGTCGGGTTTTAAAACCTTGCATTAAATTTACATGAGGAAGATCATGGAAAACTTTATAACAAAAACTAAACCACAATTCATAAGAAAACAAAATATGCATGAAGTGTTACATGTAAAACTAGTGTCAGGCTTTATAAGAAGTCTATCACCTCATTTCATCTATGTATACATACTTATTTATACCTATGTATACCTATACATACATATACATATTTCATCTATGTATACCTGTTTATAGACCTATGTATACCTACATATACATATTTCATTGATATACATAAGTATACACCTATATATAAGTATATATAGATGAAATATATAAAGGTATGTATACCTATGTATATAGGTATACCTATATGTACCTATATATGCCCATAGATGAAATATATATAGGTATATTTATGTATTCCTATGTATGTATAATAGATACTAAGTACACAATTTAATTTTTTTCTGTGAAGTCGTCCCAGAATGTGACCTCTACGGTAAACAAGAAACCTAACAAATTAGGGAAATGTATAGAGGACCCGAATTCGGCAATCTACATTTTCATCCCATTGAAGAAAAATCCAACAAAGACTTAAAAAAATTGTAGAAGAGTCCATTTAAGAACTTGGCAGGTGAAGATGGGGCAAAAGAAGTTAAAGATGATGAGACCCACTTGAAAATCGAAGAAAATATTCAAATATGAGAATAAAGATTTGGAGCACAATGGGGGTTGGATAATGATTGAGTACTCATTGTTAGGGTACGTATGACCAGTGTGTTCTGTGTATAATTTGAAAGAACAAGCATGGTGAAGAAGCAGTTGTGAAGAAAAGAAAGAGAAAGTCAAATTCAAAAAGAGAGATTGAGAAGATTCTCTCCAAACGCTCAAGGGTTAAAGAGAACCCAATGTTTTCACAATCGCTATTTGAGGATGAGAATGAGTGTGAGCCTCAATCTTAGTGTGAAGCACCAAAAACACTGCAATTACTTGGAGAAGAAGTATATTCTTAATCAACAATAAAATATGATGATTACTCTTCCTTTCTTGAAAACCTTATTCCATATCATAGTCCAACATTAAATATATTTCATACACCATTGATGTTAGTCATTGATCTCTAGTAGGCAACGGAAAAATTAAAAATAAATCGGAAATCAATCACCTTTTATGCCAAAGATTCGCGTATTGATTAAATTGTTTACATGTTAAAAATAAAAAATCTTTACAATAAAAAATTAATCCATTCAAAGGATCAGGAATATGTTGCCAACATTTGGAGGCTCCTTCAATATCTCTGATTTGATCTTGCTCTCAATTCAAAGTAGAATTGCACTCACGTTGTCGACACGAAAATAATTCGTAAAACCCACTATTGTTTTGTTAGAACAACAAGGAGGCTTCAAGAATCAAAAGAAGAGAAAAGAATTTTCTCTCCACTAATGCCAAAAACGTGAGAGGGAGAAAAGAGGGCGGCTAGGGTTTTATTTTTATTCAATGAATGAAAAATTGTCTATTATATTTTAATTAAGTTTCACTTATATAGTGTCACTTAATTAAAACCTTAATCCCAATAGGAATAGCCATGGATTCTCAAGTTAATCTATCCTTGCAACCAAACACACCTTTTATGGTATTTTAATTTTAATTAATTATTATTAAATTAAAATCAATTAATATATATATATATATATATATATATATATATATATATATATATATATATATATATATTAACATTTAATTAATAATAATAATCCATTCAAAATTTGTGTGCACATATATTTAAATATAATCTCACAGATTTTAATTTTAATATTAAAATTAAATACAGGTAATAACTTTAGCAAATTTAATTACATTGTGAGATTACCAAAATACCCTTTTGTCTTAAAAGACGAAAATACCCATTTCACAAATTGATTCTTAAATTATCTTCTAAGTGTGTGACACATAGGCTTCTTATCATATCGGTAGTGAGTAGTATCGTGATTAACACCAATTAACCGTCTCACTACACAGAAACCAAGATTGGTCCCTAGCAAGACATCATGGCCACTAAATAGATTCAGATTCAGTGAAATAGCTACCTATCACCGATATGATTATCGTGCAATCAAATCCTTTCATCATCTGTTATCTCATCGAGGCTGAGGTACAAAAATAGTGTTAACCTCAGTTATTTTTGATATCTTTGTATTTAATTACTAGACCAATGACTGAAATAATAAATTGGATTGAACAACAACTCAATCCCACTGTGACCACAGATTTAGTGTCATTGCCATTTACTGAATTGCGTAGTGAGATAATTTCTCCCGTGCGAAACAATGGCAAGAGTTTAGAGAACACAAAGAAAAAAGCAAGAGAAATTGAATTTTACTTTTTTATTATTCTTAACTGAACTAACTAACAAGAGGGAATAAATTTCCCTTTTATACAATTGAGATAACAAACAACAAACTGACATCTCTTTTGTAAAATGAAGACGACTGAACTTTGGCAAAACAACATCACTTTTGCCAAAGTTCAGTTTACTCCTGCTACTCAACTCTTTTGCATTCTCATCCTTTTTACCAACACTTCCCCTCAAACCAAACTGGGAAGCTTTAGTACATTACTGCTAATACTTCCCTTTAAATGAAAACTGGGAAGCTTTAGTGGATTACTGCCAACACTTCCCCTCAAATGAAAACTGGGAAGCTTTAGTGCATTACTACCAACACATTTGAGCCACAAATTGTAGCCCAAGTCTATAACCTTTGATCACACAAAAACTAAACAAATTATGACTGCAATCTGAACTTAACTTGTAGAATAAGAAGAGCAAGTCTGCAATCTTTAATCACAAAGCAACTGAATAAATTGTGATAGCAATCTAGACTGCGTTAAAAAACAGTCTGGACATTTAAAGCACAAGATCACTAAACACATTATGATTGTTATCTGGCTGCATTCTTTATGACCATAATCTGGTTGCATTTTGAACAAGTCAACTGAAGTAGTTGAGTGAGCTGAACAACAAGTAATCAACTTATATAGTAGTTGAATTGATCAATCAACTAATAAAGCTATATAGTAGTTGAACTAACTGAATACCAAGGTGAGCAGCAAGTAGCAGACACTAATAAGCTCTCAACTGATTAATCAACAAATCAACTTATATAATAGTTGAATTGAATGAACACCAAGATGAGCAGCAAGCATCATTTGAACTATACATGTGGAGGAACAAGCTCAATTACACTTAGCTTTTGTCTTAACTCAACAAATTAGGCAGTAGATAGTGGTTTTGTCAAAAGATAAGCTATTTACAATTTGGAAGGCACATACCGAACATTGACCTTTTTAGCTAATACTTGCTCTCGTATATAATGTGTGTCAATTTCAATGTGTTTCATTCTTGCATGAAACACGGGATTGGCAACTAGAGCACTTGCACTAACATTGTCACACCAAATGACTGGAGTATGAGGAAGTGTAATCCTTAACTAAGAGAACATACTCTGAAGCCATGCCACTTTAATGGCAGAGTGAGCTAAGGCTCTATATTCAGTTTCAGTGGAAGAAAGAGCCATTACCTTCTGTTTCCTAGAGCTCCATTGAATCAAATTTGGACCAAGGTTGACACAATAGCCACTAGTGGATCTTTTATCTTCCAAGCTACTTCCCCAGTCAGCATCGACATAGCACTCAACATGAAAAGTGCTTGTTGGTTTGAATTGAAGTCCATAAAATAGAGTACCTTTGATATATTAAGGCACTTTTTTGTAGGCTTGCCATTGTAGATCAGTAGGTGCTTGTAAAAATTGACTCAACTGATTGACAAGATAGCTAATATCTGGTCTTGTAAGGGTCAAATATTGTCGTGCCCCTATAGTGCTTCTATAGAGACTTGGTTGATCATATAAGGGACTATCACTAGTAAACAGTTTTGTTCCAATAGCCATTGGTGTGGAGCAAGGATAAGCATCCATCATCTTGGTTTTTTCTAACAAATCTGAGGCATATTTGGTTTGTTTAAGATGTATTCAATAGACCCTCTGTTGGCTTCCAAGCCTAGGAAGTATTTCAAGGAACCGAGAGTCTTTAAAGCAAACTGCTCATTCAATTTTGTCATTAGGTGAGAAATATAGCTAGAATCTGATCCTTTGATAAGGATATCGTCCACATATATCAGGACATAGATGAGACCAAAGGGTTGTTGTAGAATGAAGAGGCTAGAGTCTGAAATGGAGTTCTTGAACCCTTTTGTTTGAAGAGCAGTTTTAAGCTTGTCAAACCAGGCTCTATGAGCATGTTTTAATCCATATAAGGCTTTGTTTAACTTTAAAACGAATGATGTATGAGTAGCTAATACAAACCCAAGAGGTTATGCCATATATACTGTTTCATTCAAGGTTCCATTTAAGAATGCATTGTTCACATCAATTTGTTGCACATCCCAAAGATTGTTTACTACCAGGGTAAGTATAATCCGAATGGTAGATGGCTTAATTACTAGACTAAATGTTTCAAAATAGTCAAAGCCGGGTGTTTGTTGAAAACCCTTAGCTACCAATCTTGCTTTATACTTTTGCAATGTGCCATCTACATTGTATTTGGTCCTAAACACTCACTTGTTCCCTACAATATTCATATCAGGTGTTGAAGGGACAAAGCTCCAAGTGTTGTTATGCACTTATGCATCAAATTTAGCCTGCATGGCTGCTTTCCAAGCAAAGCTAACAAGAGCTTCATCTGTTGTAGAAGGTTCAGATTCAACTAAATTTTGACCTATTGTAAGGTAGGCTTGAGGAGGGAGAGCAAAAGTATTATGGTTAAGAGCACTCGCAATTGATTTTGCTCTTGTTATCATAAGATGGATGTTGAGATCAGAAGGGGTAGGAACATGAGCACTAGATACAGAAACATTAGAGAACTGTGTTGATGTAAGATCAACCTCAAGTGAGCAAGTGGATAGAGCATCAGATGATGTAATGGTGGGCAGGTTTTGACAGCAAGGTCATGACAGTATGAAGGTGTGGGGGAATATATTCGAGGCCTTTGATTTTGTGTTTAAGAAATGTGTGTTTGGAGCTATGTGTAGGGACTGTAATTGATTATTTGGAGCTGTGTGTAAGGACTGTATAGGAGTAGCTGTATAATGGGGCTGTATATTTGTATTTGGAATTGTGATTGAGGTTGTGGTGGCTGATAGTGTGTTGGCTATATTATGAGTTGGAAGATCAGAACTGTCAGATATTATAGGCATTACAGAGGATGATGTGAAAGGCCTTATTGGAGTAAGACACTTTGTTGTTGTGTTGTCATCAGAAAATGTTATATTGTGAGGAGTAGTCTTATCACAAGAGCTAATTACTACTGGAGTGCCAGGGGCAGATGAACTTGGTATGGGAATTGAAGGATCAGGATTAGTTGAAGGTTGTGTGGGAATTGAGGTGAATAAGTAGGTGTAAGTAGGTGAAGGGTTAACATAATTGGGCTATGACTGATCAAACAATGGTAAGACCTTAGACTGAATAAAATCACCAATTGAAAAAGGGAAACTCATCCTCATTGAATTTCACACTAGGAGTAACAAAGATTTTACCATCATTCCTCAAACACTTATACCCCTTATGTACTAAACTATATCCTACAAATACACATTTAGTAGAATGAAAATCAAACTTGTGACTACTGAAGTTTTGAAGATAAGGAAAACAAGCACAACCAAATGTTTTTAAGCAATCATAATCAGGTTCTTTGCTAAACAATGTGTGATATGGTGTATCATCATTCAAAACTGCAGTAGGTAGTCTATTGATTAGATAGGCTACTGTATCGAAAGCAAGCCACCAATAAGTCAGTGGCATAGAGGCATGTGCAAGTAGTGAAAGTCCTGTCTCTACAATGTGTCTATGCTTCCTCTCACTGCGGCCATTTTGCTGGTGAATATAGGCACAAGAGTGCTTATATAGAATACCAGTTGCGTGAAGATAAGGAATAAGAGCTTTATATTCACCACCTTGGTTTGACTGAAGACAATTCAATTTTGTTCCAAATTGTCTTTCAGCAAGGTGGATGGAACTTGAAAAAGATAGATTTAACCTCAACTTTAGTTTTGAGAGGAAACAGCCAGGTAAACCTACTAAAGTCATCCAAAAATTAGACATAGTACTTAAATCCCTCAATAGAAGGAATTGGGGCAAGACCCCACACATCATTGTGAACAAGTTCAAGGGGTGCCAGAGAATGAGATTGGGACAAAGGAAAACTATTTTGATGTAGTTTTCCTAATTGGCAGGCATCACAGAATAAAGGATTGGTCCCTAGTGTTTCAACTTGAGCAGTGGAAGCACCTAAGGACCTTTTAATTTTGACACAAATTTTTTGTAAAACAGGGAGACTAGGATGTCCTAACCTCTTATGCCAAATCATCCATTGATTAGTGCCTTTATTAGTAGCCAAGCAAATAGTCTTGCAAGCATCAAAATTGACATAGTTATTGACATTACTATAGCTACATTCTCCAGCAAATTTACTAGTGTTACAAATATCAGAATTGGCAACAACATTATTACAAACAGCATGACTTTTGTGACAATCATCGGAGTTTACAACAGGGTAAAAACAATTATCAACAGTCTTATCATGTACATCACAGTCATTATGATAAGCAAAAGTAGAAGCAAGTGTAGGTTCACAAACATGGATATTGTTCATAGGAGTAACTGTACACTGCAAGTTAGTTCCAAGAATTACTACAGACTTTCCATTGTAAAGCTGTGTACATTGAGAAATGGGGTAAGAATGATTCGACTCAACTAAGCATGCAAAATTCTTAATAGAATTTGGCTTATTAACAGAAACTGAAAATGACTGACTTAAGTTTGAATTTGAAGATTGTGTAGTGGCATGCAAGTGTTCTGGTTAGGGGTAAGGCATAGGTAGCGGGTAGAATTGGAATCGAAATTGGAACTAGAACCGGAACCTACTCAGAACCTACACTATGCGGATAGGTTCCGGTTCCATTTTTTTGGAACCGATACTATGCAGTTCCAGAACCCAAACTGGAACCTAGAACAAAAACCTGCAGTGGGTACCCTGTTTTGGAACCTAGGCTAAAATGAAATATTTGTGAAGAATGGGGATCCATTGTAACTTTACATCTAAAAAAATTTAAAATGAAAAAAGTTAATTTTTTACAATAACCTAATTAACTAAATATACAATTATGGTTATTACATATAAACTACACCATATAAAAAACTTTAATATATTAATATTAAAGTTTTGATGAATTAAGTGTATAATTGGAATTATAACCAATTAAAAGTGTTTTAATATTATTAAAAGAATTATTTTTGAATAAAATAGTATATTTGATTAAATAATAATATAATATTTAGTTATTTACTTTAATTATCAAGTTATAGGTATATCTGTAGTAAATTAGTAATTAATTAATTATATATGATAAATTGATAAATATTAATATATTACTAATTAAATGATTACTTAATCAATTATAAAATTACATTATAATTAAATGATTACTTAATTAATTATAAGTTTATAACATTATATTATAAACAAATGATTACTTAATTAATTATAACATTATATTATAAACATTAATAATTTTCTACATTAGCACACTACTTAATTAAATGATTAGAAATTTAATTAATTATAACATTACATTATAAATTTATAGTATGATTATTTAATTAATTATAACATTCTATTATAAACATTAGTATAATACTTAATTAAATGATTATAAATTTAATTAATTATAATATTACATTAAAGATTTATAGTATGATTACTTAATTCATTATAACATTATATTATAGTATAACCATATAATTAATTATAATATTATATAATTAAATGATTACTTAATTAATTATGACATTATATTATAAACATTAGTAATTTACTACATTAGCGTAATACCTAATTAAATGATTAGAAATTTAATTAATTATAACATTACATTATAAATTTATATAATGATTACTTAATTAATTATAACATTATATTACAAACAAATGATTACTTAATTAAATAATTACTTAATTAATAATAACAGTACATTATATTATAATCATTTAATTAATTGTAACATTATATTGTTAAATGATTACTTAATTAATTATAAATTTATAATATTATATTATAAATATTAGTAATTTACTACATTAGTACATTATTTAATTAAATGATAAAAAATTTAACGAATTACAACATTATACTATAGATTTATAGTATGATTACTTAATTAATTATAATATTCCATTATAAACATTAGTACAATAGTTAATTAAATGATTAGAAATTTAATTAATTATAATATTAAATTATAGATTTATAGTATGATTGTTTAATTAATTTAATTCATTGTTTGTGTTTTGGTTTTGATTGAGGAATTTTATGTGAATTGTGATGAATTGATTGAATTCAAGTGTTGCCTATAGATTAGAGGATTATGAGTCACATTGGACACAAATGAATGAGTAATCAAAATTTGTTAGGGGTGTATTTGTAAACTTTTAAGGTATTTTTGTCATTTTAAACTAATAGGGGGTAATTGATTTTTTAAAGGGTACCCGGGAAAGGAACCACAACCTGTATTTTAGGTTCCGATTCCTTGAATTTAAGAACCTACACTGTGCGGTTCTGGTCTCGATTCTTCATTTTGGAAACTGCACTGTGTGGTTCAGGTTCCCCCGAAAAATGTAGGGTACCCACCCGAACCAGCACCCACCCCTAGGTTTGGTGAATAAGGTGTGTAATGAGCTATACAAGCAGGCAAAGGCTATGGAGAATAAGGGATATTCAGCTAATAGAGACCTCCTTTAAGGCCCCCTTGTAGAAAAGTTGCCTTTGTGGACTTGTCCTTGACAACACAACAATTATCATCGAATTCCACTACAACATTGTTATCTTTTGTAAACCTAGATATACTAAGCAAATTTTTGGTGATTTTAGGAACATATAAGATATTTCTAAGGTGTAAACGTTTGGAATGTAAAGTAGGAAAGATAGAATGACCAGTATATGAAATTGAAAGATACTCACCACTACCTACTTGAAGTTTCTCCCCACCTTCATAGTTCTTGCAGATGTTCAGTTGATGAAAGTCTGATGTGACATGGTCCGTGGCTCTTAAGTCCATGTACCATGCAGGATCAGTGGGGGTAAAGGCTATAGCTACAGTTGTTGAGTGTATCTGCTAGTTGTGAGGTATCCTTGAGTTGTTATGGGTTCTACTAGTGTGCCCATAAATAGAATTCATGCCAGTGAGAGTATGACCACGTTGACTAAGTTGTCCATGACCAGTGGAGACAAAGTTGGCTTGGTTGGAGCCTGTTGGCTGTTGACTGGGAACACCAAATGTTGCATTCTGTGACAGACCAGGACTAGTTTGAGCACTGGAGTTCTGTTGATGGTGATTGTAAATTGGATGGTAAGGGGCATTTGTCATATGAACTTGAGATCCACCATGTGAGAAGCGATGAGGACCAGCTGAATAAGTGTATTGTGATGGTGAGTCAGCATAGGCAACTTGAGCTGTGTTTCCAGGAGACGACAGAGCACTAGTATAGGAGGAATTAAACCGGTGGTAGCACTGAATAGCTGAATGACCAGATTTGTTGCACACTTGTCACGATTCTACCATTCTAAGGACATATGTTCTAACATATCCGAAATACGATTTACATAATATAGTTCATACATAATATAGTCAAATTGCCTTTTATTAATATCAACATGTTTTTACGAGTAGTCAAATTCTACAATTTAATTGGCTCGAGGGCACATACCCTAACAATAAACATATTTTATCTGACATGACCCATCCTGACCCTCTCTATCTCATAGGTACCGAGAGCGCCCATGGGACTCAGGTTTCTATTCATGATTTTTCAATATATGTTTACGTTTAATTATGTATGATTGCACTTTTTATGAGAAAATTTAGAGAAAATGATTTCATAAGGGATTTTCAGAAAACAGATCTTTTCACATGACATATCTCGGTCACCCGAGTATTGTGGGTGCGCCTAGAGCCTATAGGATAGGGAGGGTCAGGACGGGTTGTGTCATCTTCTATGTATACTTATGTTTACCTATTTATAAGTATACATAGGTATACCTATACATATTTCATCTATATATATATATACCTAAGTATACTTATAAATAGGTATGCATAGATGAAATATGTATAAGTATGTATAGGTATATAGGTATATACATGTACCTATGTATATGTATGTATGTATACATACATACATATATGTGTATCCCTGTATGCCTAATATGACAGTATCTGGCCTCTTCATAAGCTGCTTATCTTCTCACAAATCTTCTTGTAGAGCCAAGTCTCCTTAATCTCTCAGAGGAGCCAATTATAGGTCTCCTTAATCGAAGTGGCATGATGATAAATCATAAAAGAAGACTCCAAAGCCCATAAAATGAAAATGGTATGTGCAACACAACGAGGGACGATAATGGGCACCAAAGGAACTGAAGAAAGAAACCCTTTTATAAAAGCAATACGCTCAAGAGTTATTGATAACATAAACTAAAATTATACATATATGCACAAATTGTACATATACACGCATATATACATATTTGATATATATGACATAAATATATATAGGTATACACAGGTATACATAGATGAATATATGTATATATATATACACGCACACGCAAACGGATACATAAAGGATATGCAACCACAAGCTGCTTATATATATACGCACACACAAACGGATACATAAAGGATATGCAGCCACAAGCTGCTTATCTTCTCAAAAATCTTCTAGCAGAGCCAAGTCTCTTTAATCTCTCGGAGAAGCCAATTATAGGTCTCTTTAATCAAAGTGGCATGATGATAAACTAGAAAAGTAGACACCAAAGCCCATAAAATGAAAATGGTATATGCAACATAATGAGGGACGATAATGGACACCAAAGAAACCGAAGAAAAGACCTTGTTCGAGAGTTGTTGATAACATGAACTAAAATTATACGTATATACATATTTTATATATACATAAATTATACATATACACACATATACACATATATGATATAAATATATATTAATTGTTTGTATCATTGAAATAGTACCTCTTATTCTAATTTTTTTTTTCACTACAAGATATTTCAAGGGTTACACATATTAACAGAACATTGAGATGATATTGATATAGATATATATTGACATATCATGTCGTTAAAATAATATTGTTGGATTATACATAAATTTTAGCCTAGGCTGAATGACATTTTTCCACCCAAAGTTTGGAGAATATACATTTTTCCACCCATCATTAAAATTTAAACGTTTGCTTTAATGGCAAATAGGCATTCTCGTCAGTTCGCACAATATATAATAGGTTTAATGTCACTTTACACCCTTAAATTACAAACACATAATAATTACTTTCACCAACTTTCATTTAAACCTCATTTCTTTAATTTCTATAATCACAATAGAGGTTTCACTTTTCAAGTATGTGTGTTTCTAAAAAAAATTAATATTTCATGTATTATTTTTAAAACTGTAATAATATTTATAGAACTACAAAAAGTATTTCATTAAAATTGTATATATTTTATGAAATTATATAAAAATATAATTTTTGAAAAAAAACTGTAAAAAAAGAAGTAAAAAATCTGAAAATAAAAAAATTATGAAAATTTGAAAAAAAATAATTAAAAAACTGAAAAAAAAAAATCAGTTGGCTAGGATACCACCCAACGATTCCAACTGAATAGCACCTAGTGATTTCAGCTGAATTGCACCTAGTTGGGTGCAATTCCCACATATTCACACTCGACCGAATCGCACCCAACCTGGTTTGATTCACCCTAAGTTGCACTGCCTAAATCGCATCCGTCTAGGTGTGATTCGACCGGTGCAATTCCAGCCACCTGGTTTTTTTTTTTTTTTTTAATTTTCTGATTTTTTATTTATTTTAATAATTGAATTTATTTTTAAATTTATTAACCCTAAAATTAACATAAGCCAAATTATGGTGAAAAATAAATTAATAAAGTTTGGCTGGGAAAATGTTATCCAACCTCATCAAAAATTATAAAGTCAAATAGTAAAAAGTATTTTAGTCTTTTCTTAGCTTTACCCTTTTGATCAGGTAACATATTCCATTGACGAAGATTGATAACGGGTGGAAATGTTTTTTTCAAAAGTTTATGGATGGGAAAATGTACATTCGTCCTTAGCCCTAAGGATTATGCGAGCTCAGCTTGCAATTGTGGTCCTATACCTCAATGATTAAAAAATATATATATATATACATTCTTCAAACTTTGGGTGGGAAAATTTCATTTAACCTTTAGACTTTTTCTATTGGACTAACCTTTTTCAAAGCAAAACATCTAATTTCTCTTGTTTTTTCTTTAGATTAATCAAAGGCGATTGGTAATTAATTAATACATGCTGGTCCTTGCTTATTAATAATATCTTCTTAACCCACACGTTAACCAAATCTCTTATATTATATATATGCCTCTCCAGACATCCCTTCACCTCACTTGCACGAAAATCCCTTTCTTTAGTATAAGTTAATTTCAGTTCTTTGCTTCACAACTTTAACTTCTTTTGCCCACTTTATTAAGTTTTCCTTTGAGAACATCAATAATCTCCATTTTTGCCAATGGCGAGTGCCATAAAACTAGCGTGGGCAGCCATTGTTCTGATGTTTATATCAAACTTGCAACAGTGTGTCATAGGGGCTCCACAGGTGCCTTGCTATTTCATTTTTGGGGATTCTTTGGCCGATGATGGCAATAACAACGCCCTTCCAGCATTGGCAAAAGCAAATTACGCACCATATGGGATTGACTTTCCCAAGGGACCGACAGGAAGATTCACCAATGGTGAAACCGTATTTGACATAATCAGTATTGTCTTCAACTTAAACTTATAATTATCATACACTTTTAATTAATGTATGACATTAAGTCTATAGTTATGAAAAGTATGGCAATATTTTTGTAGTCTAAGGCCTTAATATTTGTATGTTTCTCAAATTGAATTTATTCAGTCTTTATATATACAAGTGTTTTTTGCTTCTTTTGTTTTTGCTATAAATATACCCTTTATTAATGGATCTTACGTTATTACTGAAAGTTTTCTCAATATTGCAGCCAAACTTCTGGGTTTTGATAATTATATTATTATACATAAACACAAATATATATCACTGTCAAACTTGGAAGTGTAGATTCAGCTACTCGATACCTAAACAAATGCCTATATACTGTTGGAATTGGTAACAACGATTACTTAAACAACTATTTCTTGCCCCAATATTACGGCACCAGCCGCCTGTATAACCCGAGCCAATATGCACGAGTTCTTGTTCGTGAATACGCTAAACAATTAAGGGTTAGTAAGTAACACCATTTATTTTTCTCAACTTTCTTTCTCATGTCTAACGCTGTCTCTTTTCTAGATTTTACTCGACAACGGAGCAACAAAGATTGCGTTGTTTGGACTGGGAAGCATTGGTTGTATCCCGTATGCAACTACTTCGTTTCCAGTAAATAGCAGTACTGGATGTGTAGAGAACTTTAACCATGCGGCGCAGCTGTTCAACGACAATCTAAAGTCACTGGTTGATGAACTCAATACCAATTCCACTAATGCAAAATTTATTTATGTAAACGTTTCCGGGATCACACCGAATGTGTCAGGTTTTACAGTCTTCAACAGTGGTTGCTGCCGAGTGATAAATATTACTGGTTTATGCATTCCCTTTAGAACTCCATGCAAAAATAGAAGTGAGTATGTGTTCTGGGACTCATTCCATCCTACTCAGGCTTGGAATCAAAAGATTGCACCTCGAACATACAATGCTTCTGAACCGTCTGATGCTTATCCATACGATATAAGTCATCTGGTTCAGTCATGAATCAGGGAACTAGTTGTATGAGTTAAATAAATTAATTTCTACAATTATATCAGAATTGTTAGAAGTTTTGTATGATTTCCTGATGGATTAATTACATTACAATAAGTTTATTAGTAATAAACTCCAACATTACATGACGATCTAATTTTGTAAGTTAAGAGTATTGTTAAGTTTTTGAGATAACTTCTGTGCTTTCCAATTAATTTGCATAGACATTATTGACATTAATAGCAGAGAGAATACTCTCTAGGGATGTAGTATTTGCAGAATTTGGGGTTTCGATGGCTATAAATAATAAATTAAGATTATATATTATGGAGACAAGTGCATAGAAAAAGAGAGATGGTTCAAGACACAATTTTCGGCTTAAAATTAGGCATTTTATATTTTTTGAAAAATAATTAATTTTTTCTGAATTTGTGTTTACTTGATAATTAGAAAAGACAAAAAAAAAAAAAAAAAAATGTGTTGATGCCAAACTCCCACATCGGCTAAAAGACAAGGGCATTGGTTGTTTATATAATATAATGACACCTAAGACTTTTTCTGGATAAACCCATGAAGGTTTGTCAGTAGCCTAGCCTATGGGCCTAAAGCGGAGAATACCTCTAGAAACTCACCTATCATATGACTGAAGACGGTATTTCAATAGTGGACAATAGAAGGAGAGTCTGGGTTTACCTAAACTAAGCGTGCCAGTTTGTATCCACGCCAAAACTCCGAAGTCCCTCGTTTGGGGGGTTATGTTGATGCCAAACTCCCAAAACTTGAGAAAAAAGATTACCAAACAAAGTTTATTTTATTTATACAAAAGTTTTGAACATGTTACGTGTAAATGTGGACTTTCCGTTTTTAAGTAAAAAATTTGGAAAGCATACGTACTCAATTAAATGATATTAAGTAAAATTTTAACTTAAATGGAAATAATAAAGGAGACCTTAGTTGAGGGGGAACTGGGGAAACCTAACGTAATGACCTAACTTGCCTACCCTTTAGCTGGAACAGTGAAACATCATAAGACCTAAATTGAATATGGACAATTCCCCTCGTTCTCATTCATCAACTCATTCTTTCCCTTCAATAATATACGTGAAACATTTGTTCATATATTTATTTTTGATTTTATTTTTTTCTTTTTCATACATCACAATCATCAACGTACATGATTCATAGAATAAATATTTTTTATGTACTAATATACATTTGATATAGCTAATAAATCCGTTGATTTTGAGATGGAAACAACGATATTAAGACATCAAATTGGCATGCCATATAATATTTATCTTTCATGAATTGAAAGAGAAGGTGATGCATAATTTTTTTTTTTTTTTTAATTTTTTTTATTTTTTTTAATGAACAGGGTGCGCAAACTTCAACTATTCTCCTGCAGCCCTTGAACAACCGGCTAGAAACGAGCTTTAGTGACCACCTCTAGTAACAGTTATAGGGATTCAAACTTGGAAGACCATGTAAACTTATATTCTCATTTGCTCTTTTATCATCGAGTAATGTTATACTTACAATTGAGTTATATAAACAGATAAAAAATAAAAGATAGAGTAATCATTTTACACAAATTTTTGTGTATGACTCAATTGTAAGCAAAATATTATTGTTTACCATTAGATAACCTAGTGGTAGTTAGTGATACATAATTTCACTTGTCCATCTATGCAATAAAAAGAAATTAAATTATAGACATTAAATGCAAAATCAAATTAATATCTAGAACAGAGACAAAATTAGAGAAATATAATAGAATAAAATGCGCATATTCAAATTCAAGGTTAATTAACGATACAAAACAATCAAGGAAGAATTCATGTATATACAAGCTCTCTTTGGATAATAGTGGGTGAGAAATCCATCAAGCGATATAAGAGTGAGACAAGCCCATATTAATTGAAGTCATCTTTGGATGCTTAATAATGTTTTGCTTATAACTGAGTCATACAATCAGACAAAAATTGTATAAAATTTATGTAAAATGATTATTATATCCTTTGTTTTTTGTTTGATTGTATGATTTAGTTCGTAAGCATAGGATTGTTCTTGGATGTTAAGTGGGAGGAAAGACAACAAGATTTCTTATAATAGTTGGGTACCCAAAGTGGGCTTGCAATTTGGATAATCCAAAAGTGAAATATGAGGGGCCTAATGGAAAATCTACATCTCATCCATTTTAGTCTAATTGAAAAGTGAGATTGGAGAAAATCTACTCTATGTCTGTGGTACCAGTTCATATTTGTATGATTATATCTAGTTTATTTTAAAGAGAATATAACACCAAACACCCTAAGTTATAGCTAAATTAATGTAAGCCCTGTAATTTCTAGGAAACCTAACCGAAACCCAAACCCTTCATCTTCTCATCCTCTCATCTCCAAAACCTAACCTGTTCATCTTCTCCATCTCAATGTTTGATGTAAGCCTAATTTCAAATTAAATTTTAAATTTATGATTTACTTTCATTTATCTTTAATTGTTTCATTTGTTTTTAAAATAAATAAATTAATAGTTTATGATACCTATTCATCTTCTCCGTCTCAATTTTTGATGTAAGCTATGTCTTAGAGGAATTTCTTCAAACACTTGGTGGGTCAACTTCTTTCCTCTATCAGATTTCTTTCCTTTCTTTTAATATCATCCAACCATGGCAGACGTCTTCCCTGCTTAAATTGAACCAATCTCCTATGTCCCATTCAACACAAACACTCTTGTTGATAAAACCAACCCACCACCATCATCTCCACCACAACCCGCCTCTAAAACGTATCCCCTTGTTTGTTTAACTTTTCAAACTCTAGGTTTGTTTGGTATATTATTTGAAATAATATTCTATTATGAATAGGATAGGATAAGATTTAAGCAAATAGGATACGATTCCGAAAATGTATTTGGTATATTTTTAGAAAATGTTTTAAAAAAATATTTTAATCTCTTACCTTTGTTAATTTAACTAAACACCCATTACAATAAAAGTTTATAGTTTAACAAAAACACTTTCATCTATCCAATCGACTGTCGACAGCCGACCATCACTGCCTTATGAGGATAACGGTGAAACTAATTCAGATCCTAATGCCAACAAATCTCCTCCTTATGATGTGCCTTAATCTGATTTCAGTCTAGGCATAAATCAATGTGAATCTAGTCCTCTAAAAAGAACCATTGAGAACAAAGTTTTAATGCGGAAATCGATAACGTTAATGATTGTAGAGCCCTGTCTATTGTTCACAATGAAGCTAAAGACTCTCAGGTTATTGTTGATTTATCCAGGTTCCAAAATGAGATTGGTAATGATGGCAATGAAAATTGTAATATTGAAGACCTTGACAAAGATCCTTTAGAACACAAATCTTTTATGCAAGAAGTTGCATTGGCTGTGGAATGTAGACACAGATCTTTTAGAATCCATGGGATGTTTTGCAATTCACATATCTTTAGAGAAGGGAATAGTGCTGCTGACGAACTTGCAATTATGGGTTTCCAATGTCAGGACTTTACTTGGTCGAACTCTACCCCTACTGATATCATGGGCGTCCTGCATCATCAAACTTGGGTCTTCCTCATTATCGGTTCATTTTTCTTTTAGCTTAAGAATTTTTTTGTTCATACATCTTGCCAATTTCCCTGATGCGAAATTTGTTTATGTTAACATTTATGGGATCATGGCGTCCGGCATTGTTCCTTCGGCCGGTATGTACCTCACTTCAACTCTTAGTTTTGTAAATTTTTGGTGGCATTAATCGACATGAATGTTACGTAATCTTGTGTTTGCATTACATACAGGTTTTACCGTCTTAAACAAACACTGCTGCGAAGTGGTAAATGCCGCCAGGACAGACCAGGCCAGGCCAGTAAAAACAAACACTGGACAAAGGCAACTACTCCAGTAAAAAGACGCCAGGCCAGGGAGAACCACTACCACCGGCAATACAAATAGGGCAGCCCCAGGGCCGGCTTAAGGGGTGGGCAGGTGAGACACCTGCCTAGGGCCCCAAAGAAATGGGGGCCCAAATTTTTTATAATTTATTTATTTATTTTTTGAATATCTTACAAAAATGAAAATGGTTTATAATTTCTTATCTAAGCCAAAGGAACCCAAAAAAAAAAATAGCCAAAAAAGCCCAAATTTATTATAAACTTTTTACATATATTCCCACCCAAAGTTTAACAAAATAGCAAGTTTGTACCTCTAGTTTTATATATTCTAATTTATACCCCTAAATTAATACATTGAATCTCTTTTAACAATGGAAGACTAAAATAGTCATTTACATATCTCAAATTACTCACCCCCAATTCAATCCCAAAATTTGACATTCACATAAATCATCTCCAGCCTTCTTCTACCGCTAGTGGTTTGGAGTTGATTTCGGTCAATTTTCGTTCCCACCGATTTTCTCACCAAAATCGACCGAAATCATCATTTTATCATTTCCCAATCTTGATCGCCCTCGATTTGACTAATTTTTGATGAATCTCGCAACCCAACTCCACCACACGACAGCCATTTCCAGCCTTTTTGGCATGTACCCGACATTGTTGGCCTTCTCCGACACCACCATCTTCCTCCCCTCAGCTCTCTCACCAAAACCCCTATCATACCTTATCCGTTTACTCTGCCAATCACCGGCCATCAATATCTTTTGGGCCGTGACTTCTCAAGTCTTTTCTTATCAATCTTGGTATTGAAAATCACCCATTTCACCACCCATCACTTCTCCAACATCTACTCTCCAAAACCCCCCACCAACCTAACCTTGTTAGCCTACCGATTGCTGTCCACCTCTCCTAGTGATTTTTCATCTCAAAACACAAAAAAAAAAAAATAATAATAATAATAATTTTTTTAATACATGCTTATATTATTAGAGGACCCCAAAATAACTCCTGCTAGGGTCATAAATGTTCTAGAGACGGCCTGGGCAGCCCACACCACACCCTTTGTAGCCTGCCAGATATAACTCCAGCTGCAGGGAGCTAAGACCCTCATTAACACTGTCCAAATCTCCAGGGGCAGCATCTCCACAACAGCTCCAGATTGGGAAGACATAAGAATACAGTTTTAAGTTCTCAGGAATGACATTTTTATTTCTAACTTGGTCAGGAAACCCCAATTTTACTAAAGAAAGATCAAGCCCGGTAAGAGAGGATTAACGTGTGTCCTAACATTAATATATATATATATATATATATATATATATATATATATATATATATATATATATATATATATATATAACTTTCAATACATTGACATATTAAATATTTTATCTTTTAGTATGCATGCGTTAAAACAACCCATTTATATTTATGCAACACAAGATATTTAAAATCAAGCCATAGCATGTAGATATATGAAGCAGGCTACTAATGAAAAATATTAATTTAAAGCTACAACCAGCTGGGGTTCTTCTGGTAGGTTTGTGTGGCACAATAAGCAATAAGGGGCAATGACAGAGTTTGGCGTGTCCATTATCTTATACATAAATTTAACTCATTTGGAGGAAATTTAATTCAAGCTAAAATATAGAATTAATTACATATTCTAAGTATATTGCATACAATGTTTAAGCCATGCAAATTGTTCAATATTTGATTAAACTAGTTATCTTTAGAAACAGTAATAGATCCAAAAATTTCTATTAGGGTGAACTAAAATAACAACTAATTGCACATTACTATCCATTCACATATAAAAAGTTTTTGGAGATCCCCACCCTTCAATACGGGACCAAAAAGATTTTGTTGACCTACACGTATATACAACTAACTAACTTTATTACTCATTACTGGCCCTTCTCCTAACTTCTATACTATTGACTAGCTTAGTCAATTTATTGGTATAACATAATGACATTTTCTTCAACGAAAATTTCTACGAGACCGAACCTATCATGGATTGTTCCCGATTTGGTTCATTTTATTTGGATCAAACAAGTAGTTTGTGCACTTCAATATTGTACTCTTATATGTATGTTCCATGTGCTTAAACGTCTCAACAATCTTAAAAGAAAAATGATAATAACTTTTTTTTATTTAATAAATTTTATGTTTATTATTTCATTAGAACGACCATTTTTTTTTTTTTTTTTGGTATTATTGATTCATATAGTTTAATGATTTAATAAATTATCAGTATCATTTTATCATTAATGTTAAACAATCCAAAGAAATAATAAAAAAGAGGAGGCTAGGGTTTCATTGATACTGCACAATTTAATTGAATACAAAAAGTATGATTTAACCTAAATACAAATATATATATAGGCTAAACAAAGAAAATAATGAAAAGACAGATCTACCCTTAATAAACAATAAAACAAAATAACCCATATTTCTTAACATCTCCCCTCAAACTCACGATGTGGCGGTTACAAGCATCGACAGTTTGCCAACTAGAAAACGAAAACGGGAAATAGAATGCAACTTGGTAAAGAAATCTGCAATCTGCAAAGAAGAAGAAACAAAGGGCAAGGTAATGGTGCCATGCTTGAGATGATGACGAGTAAGGTGACAATCGATCTCAATGTGCTTAGTTCGTTCATGAAAAACCGAGTTGTGAGCAATCTGAATAGAACTCTGGTTGTCACAATACATAGGAGTGGGATGAGAAAAAGAAACGCCCATATATGCAAGTAACCAACGTAACCAAACAATCTCTTTGGTAGTAGATGCCATAGCACGATATTCTGCTTCGGTTGAAGATTGAGAAACAATGGATTGTTTCTTGCTCTTCCAAGAAATAAGAGAATCACCCAAAAAGATACAGAAACCAGTAACAGACTTGCGATCCGTGGGATCACTGCCTTGATCAGCATTAGAGTATGCACGCAGCTCCAAGGAAGAGGTGGATGAAAGTAAAAGACTCTGAAAGACTGTACCCCAAAGATACCGCAAAATACGAAGAACAGCTGCCCAATGAACTATAGTAGGAGAAGCAACAAACTGACTAACAACATGAACCGCATATGCAATATCTGGACAAGTAATAATGAGATATACCAAACTCCCAACAACAGTACGGTATAAAGTAGGATCTGACAAAGGTAAACCATCAGAAGAAGAATACTTTACATTAACCTCAATCGGAGTATCGACAGTCTTATTATCAGTAAGTCTAGCCCGCTCAAGAATATCTACAACATATTTTGACTGCGAGAGAAGATAACCTCTAGGTGAGTAGGCTACCTCAATACCCAAGAAATATCGTAGAGAATCCAAATCCTTCATTTCAAACTGTTGAGCTAACTCTGTCTTTAAAACTGAAATACCATCAATATCATCACCAGTAATAATCATGTCATCAACATATAAAGACAGAATGATACAACCTGCATCAGTGCACTTAACAAAAAGAGCAGAATCATGACTACTAGAAGCAAATCTAAGGGAAGAGATCACAATAGAAAATTTCTCAAACCAAGCACGAGGTGCTTGTTTAAGACCATATAACGCTTTCTTCAGCTTGTAAACATACCCAGAATCATGTGAAACACCAGGAGGGGGCGCCATATAAACTTCTTCTTGAAGATCTCCATTCAAGAAGGCATTTTTAACATCAAGTTAAGAGATATGCCACTGACGAACCGAAGCTACTGCAATAAGAGTACGAATAGTAGTCATTTTTGCAACAGAGCAAATGTCTCCTCATAATCCATACCATCTTGTTGAGAGTACCCTTTTGCAACCAACCTAGCTTTGTATCGCTCAATAGATCCATCAGAATTAGTCTTGATCTTATACACCCAATGACAACCAACAACAGTCTTACCAGGAGGTAAAGGAACCAAATCCCAAGTACCTGTCTTATGCAAAGCAGAAAGTTCCTCATCCATAGCTTGCTGCCAAAGAGGATCAAAAATTGCCTCTTTATAGGAAGAGGGCTCAGAGAGACAATGAATAGAAGCTAAAAAAGAAGCAAAAGATGAATAATAACAAGAATAAGCAAAATCTAGTAACTTTGTGGGCTTACGAATACGTTTGGATTGACGTAGAGGTGGATCCACAATCTCAGACGAAGCTTGAGTGACCATAGGAGAAGAGGGAGCTTCAGGTGTGCTGGAGAGTAAAATGTCAGTACCTACGAATGATCAGTACTAGGAACCTGAGATGACAAACTATCAGAATCCTCAGAAAAAGGATCTATACGAATTAGATCAGATCTAGTCAAGGTATGAGTAGTGGATGGAATAGAAAAGAAAGGTATATGCTCAAAAAAAACAACATGACGAGACATATAAAGTTTCTGAGTTATTGGATCAAAACAACGATACCCCTTTTTACCTTCACCATAACTAAGAAAGACACAAATAGCAGGTCGAGAGGACAACTTGCTGCGTTCTACATGAGGATGAAGAACGAAATAAGTACAACCAAAAACTTTAAAGGAAGAATAATCAAGGGCATACCCATACAACTTTTCGAAAGGAGAAAAACCTGAAATATTAGAAGATGGAATTGTATTAATCAAACCTACAGTAGTAAGAACAGCTTCACCCCAAAACACACTAGGAACAGAGGCAGACAATAAGAGAGAACGAGTAGTTTCAACAATGTGCCTATGCTTTCTTTCAGCAACACCATTTTGCTCAGGAGTATCTATACACGAGGTTTGGTGAACAGTTCCATCTAATGCAAGCAACTGACAAAATTTATTAGAAGTGTATTCCCCACCCAAATCACACCTAAAACATTTGATAATAGCAGAATGTTGAGTTTTGACAAGAGCTCAAAAGGCTGTATATATCTCAAAGAATTCAAAACGATGTTTCATTAAATAAACCCAACAATAACGAATATGATCATCAATAAAAGAAACATAATATCGAGACCCTCCTTTTGTGGCAACAGGAAAAGGTCCCCATACATCAGAATGAATCAAATCAAATGGAGAAGAAGAAACAGAAATACTTCGATTAAAAGGTAAAGCTGAAAATTTTGCCAGTTTACATCCACTACAATCAGAAATATCACAAGTTTGCAAATTTCCTAAAACCTCTGTGGATGCCAAAAATCTCAAACGAGAAGACGAAACATGACCTAAACGAGAATGCCATAAATAAAAACTAAAAGAAGAAGAAGAACTCAAACGAAAAGAAGATAAATCAACACTAGTAGCGGCAAAGCATCAGCACTAGTAGCAGCAGCAACTGGCACTTTTAACTCATCCAAAATATATAGTCCCCCCTTCCTACGGCCTGTCCCAATCAACTTTTGAGACTATAGATCCTGCACATAACAAGAAGAAGAGGAAAAGGTGACTAAATTACCAGAATCACATAACTGACCAACATAAGCAAGATTTAATGTAACTTTTAGAATATGATAAACATTAGAGAGAGACAAGTGAGGTGTGACAACAGAACCAACACCTGTTAAAGGCATAGGAGTGCCATCAGCAGTCATGACAGGAATAGAAGACGAAAGAGACACAGAAGCAAAAGATGAAGAATCTGGAGACATATGATGTGAAGCACCAGAATCCAAAACCCATACAGAATGTGATATACCTGAAGAACTATGAGGTAACTGACCTACGGAAGAAGCCGGGACATAGCTTGTGGGTCAGGTAGAGAAACTTCTGAAATTGCTCAGCCAGAGTACTGGGATCGGTGAAAGGACCTGATAAAACTACTGCTGGAGATTAGACGGTGGTGGTTTGTAACCCTGAGATGGTCTATGAGCATTAGATTGTGACTGGTTGCCAGACTTCTAAGCTTGAGATTGCTGTTGCGATTGATTCTGCTGCCTCAACTTAGGACACTGAGCCTTCCAATGACCTTTTTGCTTACAGAAACTACACTCGTTGAAGGCAACCCTTGTGTAAGGTTTATTACGATTATTGGGAAAGCTGAAGCCAAGGTCTTGCTAACACAGAAGGATTAGAAGTATAAGCAGAAAGAATTCCCTTTTCAGAATGAGACTTAAGACATATTTCTTCAGCCAATAACTCACTGACAACTGAGTCAACAGAAGGCATTGGAGAACGATGCAAAATTGAACCTCTAAGTCCTTCAAAATCACTGCGAAGTGCCGTTAAAAACTATACCAACCGTTGCTACTCCCTATGAGCAATATAGGCACCACATGCCTTTAATTCTATAGATTCTGTAAGAGCCAATTGATCCCAAAGATCTGTCATAGTAGAATAAAACTCATGAACACTCATATTCTTCTATTGAAGAGCTCGTATGTCATTCTCCAATTGATGCCGCTTTGCAAAATTTGACTGAGTAAATAACCTTTGTAGATGATCCCAAACCTCCTTTGTTGTCTCATACTTCGCTAACTATGTACCTATGGAATGCCCAACAGAATTGTTAATCCAAGTAATAATTTTTGCATTGTTTGCTTCCCATGCATCTATCAAAGCATCATAACCCTCATTAGTATTCTTAGGTTTCACAGAAGTTCCACTAACATATCCCCACATCTTTTTACCCTTAAAAAAATTTCTCATCACATAACTCCAATACAAATAATTCTTGTCATCTAACCTCACACTTACAAACTGAAGCGAATCGTCTTTTTCGGTAGCCATATTCAAAAAACAAAGAAAACCAGAATGCAAAAGAAAGGCGAAATGCAAAAGTTAAAACGAAATAGCAGAAATGCAAAAGTTGCGAAATTGAAAGGAAAACGAAATACCAGATTGCCGAAATTGAACGAATACCAACGAAATACCAGATTGCCGAAATTGAACAAATACCAACAAAATACCAGATTGCCGAAATTGAACGAATACCAACGAAATATCAGATTGCAAAAACTGAACGAATACCCTCTCCAAAAATTTGTAAACTAAGCTATGTTTAAGATTAAGCCTTGTCCCATGAAACCTGGCTCTGATACCATGTTAAACAATCCAAAGAAATAATAAAAAAGAGAAGGCTAGGGTTTCATTGATACTGCACAATTTAATTGAATACAAAAAGTATGATTTAACCTAAATACAAAGATATATATAGGCTAAACAAAGGAAATAATGAAAAGACAGATCTACCCTTAATAAACAATAAAACAAAATAACCTATATTTCTTAACAATTAAAAATAATATTTAAAGTTCGTACACTTGAATAAATATTAGTGAAAGTGAAAACCTAACCCACCCATGGGCAATCCAATAGTAAAGGCGAACCAAAGAAGTTGTATATAGCTTCAACTCACAATCCCAGATATACCTAAAGAGTCGTGACGATAGATTGTTATAGGATAGCTTCCCTAAGAATGAGTTGAATTGTGATTAAGCTGGCAATATTTATTTTTTTTAAATAGTCAAATCAAATACGAGTAGAAAAATAACTTTTATCCCATGTCATATGACGTGTCACATTAATTTATATGAGATAAAACTATTTGTACAAACTCTCATTGTACAAACTGATGTAACACACCAAGTAAGTATCACGTGACATAAGGATCACATAACATTAATGTGACATCAAGTTATATGGTTCTCAATACCATATGATATGTCATATGACGTGTCACATTAATTTATATGAGAGTTTGTATAAATAACATTACTCATTCTAAAATAGTCAACTTGTGGCTATTGCTTTTTTTTTTCTTCAATAAGACTACACTTTCCGATTGAAATACCACTGACACATCTCGACTGACATGGCAGTCGCCGTGGCATATGCCACCTCTTCTGCCACGTCCGATTAACGCCACATCAATCCCCCAAAAACTTTTAAAAACAAAAATTTAAATTCCCTCCTTCCCCTAAATAAAAAATCTCTCCTGAAAATTTCACACCTGCCCCAAATCAAATTTCATTCATTCCCCTAAATCAAATCTCTCTTCCAAAATTGAAACCCTAAAATTGATATTGCTCTCCCACCGATCTATCCTCTTCCACCACCGCGGGCTATCGTCTTCCACCACCACTTGCAGTAGTCATTCGGTCTTCCTCTTCCACCAATGCTCTATCCTTTACAAGACCCACACGTTTTGAGCCTCTACCACCACCGCCATCTGTCCTCTATCACCACCGCTGCCGTCTATCGTGTTCCACCACCACTCGTAGTAGTCCATAACGGAAAAATTATGGCTTTGGTTGGTCGGGTTGTGGCGTGTACCCTTTTCCAATACAACTCGCTAGAGTCCACAACGGAACGAAGAAAGGGAGGAGAATCTGTGACCTAGCTAGTGGTAAATCATTTTATTTTTTTCAGATTGAAAAGTGCATGGGAGACTCAAAGGCAGACGCTGACAATTCTATTCTGAAAGAAGAGTAGATGCCCAGGTAATACTTTGTACTGTTATTAAATTTTAGTACATCTTGATATGTTTCCGTATGTTTAGGCACATAAAGTTACATTATGCAATGCTTTTCTTTTCCCTTTCTGTTTCAAAATTGGTGTTCTTAGCTCAGTTATACATAGCCACGTTGATAAGAACACTTTCTGTAGGTTGGTAAAAGGATCAAGGGGTGATGTAACCATCACAATATCGATGTCTATATGTGATGTTATGTTTTGTAGATAAAAATGTGAAGTTTTCCCCTTTACTGAAGTATGTGCTGCTTCTTGCAGGAAAGTTGGAGAAAGGTGTTGTCTTAAGGGCCATTTGTGCTGGTTTTGAGGAAGCAACTGAGCCAACTGCTTGTTTGAGTGGTGGTAAGTTTTAATTTTAGTCTGATACTAATTAGGGAAAATGTGTTACACTTGTTGGGTCATACATAGTTTTTCTGGAGCAACAATTGAAGTCTCAAAGTTTCAATTCTTAAGTGCGCTAATTGAATCTTGAAATTGGAGAGGTTAGAACATATTCAGGACCCTTTGGTGGGAGTTGGAACCTTCACTGAGTATGGTGGAACTCTTTGGAGATGTGTTTGTTTTGAACATAAGTTCATGAGTGAATATTTTTCTACGGCAGCTGTAGAGACAAATGAGTGCTTGGATAATAGTGGGGGTTGCTGGCAAGATAAATGACTCCAATCTGTAGGCAGAACCGCAAAATTGAATTGGTTCAATGTGAAAAAATTCAACCTTGCCAACAAGTGCAAAGCAAAATCACAACCATATAGTAACATATATTATCATGATCCATAGTCCTCTCCAAAGTTGTATGTAAAGATGATTATGCAAGCCTTTTCAATAGGGAAAATCAGTGAAGATTTGAAGAACAAAAATATCATGTAAAAGCAGTATAAGTGTATATTTCAGTCGGGAAGTGTAGTCTTACTGTTTTATTTTTTTTTTTCACCCAGAGTATTCAGACTAGTTTGCAAGCACTTCAACTAATCATTCGGAGCTTTAGAACTGCTAGCCGAGTAACAACCCTAATAGCCACTCTTATTAATACTTAGAGAACTCGAATTAAGGAGCTCATAAAACTCTTTTTGCTCTTTTACTATCTGACCATGGTGATTAGCTTGTCATTCTTGCCGCTAAACTATTAATGCACCTTGAGCGGGTAAGCCAAACATAAATCAGCCATGTAAATATTTATAGGCCTATTTATACTTCCGTTGGTCACACACAGTACAGAAGACAATAAGCCCTTTCTTTCAAGTTTCAACTAAGTTTTCTTGTCTCAATTCGTTTCCTACTTTGTGCTCCTTCCTTCTCTCCCAATGGCGTGTGACATAAAAATAGGATGGGCATTCGTTAATATTTTGATGTTGATTTCAACTTTGCAACAATGTGTTCTAGGGTTATCACAAGTACCTTGCTTTCTCATGTTTGAGTGACAGTGGCAATAACAATTTTCTTGCAACATTAACAAAGGCCAATTACCTTCCTTATGGGATCGACTTTCCCATTGGACCAACAGGAAGGTTTTGCAATGGTGAAACCCGAGTCGACGTAATCGGTCTTGTCTTCAACTCAACTTAAACTTATCGTATATATATTTTTTAGTTAATGAGTTTTGTTTCCCTTCTTTTTTTCTTTTTTAATATTTGGTCATTGCTATGCTTGGCTTTGTTAGTTATATTCCACCATTTGCAAGGCTACCTCCTACATACTTACAGGTTTGAATTATGCATCTAGTGGATCAGGAATTCTCGATGATACTGGTGGAAACCTGGTATTTTAAATTGAGATATCCTTTAACTATTTTTTGTTTGATTATTACAATCGGGTATTCTCTTATTATTTTGATCTTTTTTGTAGGGTGAGCATATCAGTTTAAATCAACAGCTTCAAAATCACAAAGTAACAATCAAAAGTATCGTTGCAAAACTAGGAACTATAGATTCGGCTACTCAATATCTAAATCAGTGCCTTTATACTGTTGGAATGGGCACTAACGATTACGCCAACAACTATTTCTCCACCCTGTTTTCCTTGAAAAGCCTCCTGTATGACCTGGAGAAACACACAAATTCTTATTCGTCAGTATTCTAAGCAATTATCTGTAATTAATACGTAACACAAGGTTTCTTAATTTCTCTCAATTCTGTAATTCATTATGTCTATTTCTCTGGCTTTGCTGTAATGAATTAGACTTTGCACGATCTTGGAGCGAGGAAGATTGTCGTGTTCGGACTGGGACGCTTAGGTTGCACCCCGTATACAATCAATGTGTTTCCAGTAAACATCACTGGATGTGTAGAGAATTTGAACCATGCGGCCAAACTCTTCAACAAGAAGCTGAAGTCACTTGTTGATCAACTCAATACTAATTTAAGTGATGCAAAATTCATTTATGTTAACAAAATGCATTATGTACAGGTTTTAAAGTGTTAAATGGAAGCTGCTGCCCAGTGTTAAATGCAACTGTTACATGTTTTCCCATCGGCACTCCATGCCAAAAGAGGAACGAGTACGCAGGGGGGATCCAGCTAGTTTTGGGTGGGTCATGGCCCACTCTCATTTTTTTTTTTTTTTTTTTAAATACTAATATGTGTAATTTCTAGATTTTAACTCATTTTAACAAAAATATTAATGTATAAATAGTTTTTATTTTATTCCATTCTAACAGAAATTTTTAAATCCGCTATTACGAGTGCGTGTACTAGGACATATTCTATCCTTTCCAAAGCAATGAATCAAATCATTGCACATCGATCTTATAAAGCCCTTCCCCCATCTGATGCTCATCCTTTTGACATAAGTCATTTGGTTAAGTTACGATGAATATAAGCCAAATGAGTATATCTTATGATCAAACTTGTGTTAAACTTGTTTTTTTGCCTCAATGTAATGTCCTATATGAAAATAAGTAGTAATAAATATGTTTGATATATATTTTCAAGAATACAGTCAAGTTTTTCTCTAATATGTTTATATTAATAATAGATGTATCCTATCATAATCGGCGGCGGTGGCTAGATTCGACTATGGTCTTTGATAATTTGATTGAAGTATAAGGATAATAATGTCTTAAAAATCTTGGGTATAAAGATAAAATAGTTTATGAATATTTTTTGAAATTATTTTCAGAACAGAGGCATTACTGTCAGAGGTGGATCCAGGCTAGTTTTGGGTGGGCCATGGCCCATCTCAATTTTTTTTAAAAATACTAGTATGTACTATTTCTAGATTTTGGCCCACCCTATTAAAAATATTAATGGACAAAAATATTAATGTACCATTAGTTTTTATTTTGGCCCATCCTAACAGAGATTTCTGGATCCGCTACTAATTACTGTCTAAAAATTTTATTAGTTAAAGATAAAATTAAGATTACCAAGTAATCTTAAAATACATAAATAAATGGTGATATTCAGATTATAGTAATTATTATTAGTATTAGAAAATTATCAAAATCTTTTATTACTTGATGATAAAAAATAATAATATCAATAATATAAGATAACATTATTAGAGTATTTGATAGTAAATGTGAATGGATGACTTACGGTAGAGGTGGTGTATTTAGACTTTCAGTAACACACATAAGCCCAGTAACATTAAACATAGAGCCTCAAAACTCCTTCACCAGGCCCAAACTCTTCCGCCCAAATGAGCCCCTCTTTTGTGGAAGCACGAAGTCTCTTTATTTGTTTTTTTAATTTCTACATTGGCGGTTAACACTTGAAAATCATTGAATTAAAAGGAACACGATATTATATTCTATTTAGTTTACAATTAATACATAGTTTATAGCATTAATTATTACAAACAAGCATATACTATAATAATGTTAATTAATTATTTTAAAACACATTTAACAAGTAAAGAATTAATAAAAAATAACATAATTTATCATTTTATCCTCATTCAGTTAAATTTAACGGACAAATATTAACAAAAAGTAAGTAATTGTATTTTTGAAACTTTTTAGGTAATAAATTATCGTTAGGACAAACTTCGGGTGAAAACATATCGTTTAGCCAAAACAAAGAGAGAAGTACAGCCTTGACCCTGTCCGATATTTGAGTTTGAATCTCTTAAATACACACCAAATTTACTTAATTTTGGACTCGGTTAGAGATCACTTATTGACCTCTTTTCATATTTAGGGTCTATAAATTCGGAACGATTTTGCTTAACCACACAAATGAATTGTTTTAATTTGACTCTCCATTTGCGTTGAGTAGCTTGACGTTCCTTTTCAGAATTTTATCTCTTCTTGTTTCAACATCTTTTATGTCACCTTCTTTATTCATTCGATCTTTCCAGTTAACTTAAACAATGGGGTGTGAGAGATCGATGTTGAAACTATACTGGGTGGTTTTTGTTTTGGTGGTGGTGGTGGTGGCTTCAAATATGAAAATATTTGGTGTTGGTGGTGGTGGTGGTGGTGGAGAACCACTAGTGCCTTGTTATTTCATCTTCGGAGATTCTTTGGTTGATAGTGGCAATAATAATAACCTTGCAACACATGCTAAAGCCGATTACACCCCTTTTGGAATTGATTTTCCCAACGGACCAACTGGAAGATTTACCAACGGTCGAACCACCGTCGATTTTATTGGTCCAATAATCCTCCGTTTCTCTTCTTCTCTTTGTTAAATAAGATTTATATTGCCTCTTTTAGATATTCTATTTATTGATTATTATAACTTTTTCCTTCCCAAATAACAATTTAATGACATTTTTTATCCACAAACTTTTAAAATATCACTTTACTATTTAAATTTATATTTCGGTGACGAACATAGAAGAGCTCAATCCAAACTATTGGACTTTTAAATAAGAGAGACCAATGAGTCTTTTGGTGGTGGAAGGTTGGATTTTGATGGTTAGGATTAATTAAAATTTGATTTGGGAAGGACAGCCATACAAACCTTAATTGTTTGATTGCTAATGATTGACGAGGTCAACGGGAGTAAGGTTTGAAGGGTTTTGGTGAGTGCTAATCAGAAAAGAGAATGGTGGTGATGTGGGATATGCCAAAATCGAAAACGGAATATAAATTTGAATAATAAAATAATATTTTAAATGTTTTTGGGTGGAAAAATGTTATTAAGCCATTATTTGGTGGGAAAAAGTAGTTTACTCCTTTCAGATATTCTATTTATTGATTATTATAAACTATAATCTTGAGCATTTCTGATTGCAGCTGAAAAATTGGGTTTCCCTCATTTCATTCCATCTTTTGCAACTGCTAATGGATCAGAGATCCTGAGGGGTGTAAATTATGCATCCGGCTCAGCAGGAATCCGGGATGAAACTGGAAAGCAACAGGAAATTATTCATCAGATTTACATTTTGTGTTTTAATTCAATATCCTGATGTTATTATTCTAAGTTTGTATACACAACATTACTCAATTTTCGTTTGCAGGGCGATCGCATCAACTTAAAAAAGCAGTTAAAACATCACAAAATCACAGTCTCACGTATTGCTAGGATTCTAGGCAGCAATGAGTCGGCTAATCAGCACCTCCAGAAGTGCTTATATTCTGTTGAGATGGGCAGTAACGATTACATCAACAATTATTTCTTGCCCCAGTTTTATAATACAAGTAAACTCTACAACCCGGAGCAATATGCCACTGTCCTTGCTGATCAATTTTCCAGAAAACTCACGGTCAGTAACTGCTTCAGTTTAATTTCTTTTTACTTAATTTCTATCAGTCTGACAACTCAATATTGAAAGGATAATACTATCATTAACAAACATTTTTCATTAATTTTTTCTCATATACGCGATGTGACAGTTTGTAATGCCTAATAATGGATCCCACGTGTATTAATTACAAATTGTTATGTTGGCTTCGTGAGAAAAAATTAGTGAGAATAGTTTGTCAACCTATCTTTATTGATATTCAAATATTTTATTCAGTCTTTGTATAAGCGTGGAGCAAGGAAAGTGACGGTGGCTGGACTGGGATTAATCGGCTGCACTCCAAATGCAAAATCTTTATATGAGACAAAAGGGTTATGTGTGGAGAAGATGAATTCAGCCACAAGTCTTTTCAACGAAAAGCTAAAATTACTTGTCCTTAAACTCAATAGTCAACTAAAAAATGCCACCTTCATCTTCATCAACAATAGAAAAATTGCAGCAGTATCTGCACTTTTCCCTGGTATACACATCTACAACGTAATTCATTGATTATTTTCTGAGTATTGAATATGTTTTGGGAAATTAATATGTGTGGAAATTTCAGCTATGAAAAATATTGATTCAAGTGGGGAATGCTGTGAAGTGGGGAGCCATGGTTTATGCAAGCCTTCTTCAACTCCATGCAAGGAAAGAAATGCTGTCATATTCTGGGATTCATTTCATCCCACTGAGATTGTAAACAAGCACCAAGCAGAGATTACATTTAGTAATTCGGACACAAATGTGACATTTCCTATGGACATTCAAAGACTGGTTCGCTTGTAATTCAAGAGCTCTAGCAGTTTAGGAACTTTTATCAAATTTGTAACTAATATGAAAATTTATTAATTTATTTATTTAAAGAACAGTAACTCTTAACACATGAAAACACAGGACTTATAAACATAGCAAAAACATCTTTAAATAAAGCAAATTGCTAGACCCTATGCTATAATATTATTTCTCAAAACAGCCAAAGCATTTATATTTATAAAAGCAAGCACTCAACGAATCTGTCATCTTTATAGTTCTTGCCTAAAAGCAATTCGGGTACTACTGGTCTAATATAATTCCTTCCCCAGGAAGCTAGCCTGTAGCAAAATTTAACCACAGCAGTTGTTGGCTTAATAAACATATAAGGACTCGTGAATGAAACACAACATCAACAAAGTGTGCATAGCACTGAGTTTTAAGTATTCAATTATACAGGAAGAGAGTATCACAGAGTAATAAGTTAGTAGTATTTCAATCTGTGACGGAGACTTAATTGGGGTTTGCCTTAAGCATGCAGAAACCAAGTCCTTAATTTTCTGATAACATAGTTATAAATCTTAACATAAGAGTCTACAAACCTACTACTTCAGGTCCCCACTTAATAAATAAACTTCTCAGCATTCTTCAGCATACCTTCAGCTTTCACGTAGGATGAAATAGTTGTTCTTCAACCACGCATATTAACTGCAAAAAAGGTTGGAAAAGCTTATTAGACAAGTATTGTCCTTCAGATGCTTCAGAGAAAAACTAATAAAAAAAATTTAGAGTATAGAAAATAAGAAAATCATTTTCAGGTTACAGTAGAATCAACATAAATCTATCACAAAGATTGAAGTTGCTAAATTAAAGAAATTTAGAGAAGGAAATGACTCCAATCTACAGGCAGAACCGCAAAATTGAATTGGTTCAATGTGAAAAAATTCAACCTTTCCAACAAGTGCAAAATCACAACCATTTAGTAACATTTATCATCATGATCCATAGTCCTCTCCAAAGTTGTTTGTAAATATGATTATGCAAGCCTTTCCAATAGGGAAAATCAATGAAGATTTGAAGAACAAAAATATCATGTAAAAGAAGTATAAGTGTATATATTATTAATTAAGGATGAAATTATTGTTTTTTTTTTTTTTTTTTTTAATCTATTTGGTGAATAATGATGATGCATGTAATGGTTGATTTGAAATGCAAAACTCTTACACTAACTGAAGGGCCATCTGGTCCTGGCGTGCATAGTGATTGGTAGGCTGTAATGCATTCACTTGGAAGAAGTTACGAGAGTCAAATGGCTGAGATTGTATAATCTCATAGCTGCTCCCTCCAGGCATCAAGTTCATATTCTGCTGACCTCTTTCATTCTCGGCTATCTACACAACCACAGAAACTTCAGATGGTCATAAAAAACACAAGTGGTACACTTAAACAAATCATATTGAGAAAAAGAGAGGAAGAGACCTTTGCTCGAAGGAGCTGGTTGTTGTTGTGCAGGTCAATTTCCTGCAATGTACAATTCTATTGTCACAAGAAACCATCAAGCAAACAATGCATGCAGCTGAAAAAAACTAGGTGAATGATTTGTATGGTAAGTATTGACAAATTGATGCAGGATTTCAAGCCAAGTACTACTTTAGAAGTTGGACTGATATTGCATTTTGTATTAAAGTGAAAATAATATGAACTGGCACATCATTTGATATAAGATTGCTAGCCCTTACTACATTTCTGACCCACTGGACCCTAAGAATTAGGATTCTGGTTAGCATAAACATTGCAATATTGCAACAAAAGATTAAGATTTGGTAACATTATCTACCAATTCAACCATTGGATTCTGTAATTTGTAAAAAGTGTTTTTGCATTTTCAACTAGATACAGAAAATGGGGAGCACTTATCTGAAATCATTTTTAAAAGAATAAGAAGTAGTCCTTACAGATTTTCATATATTTTCCAAGATGCTACTGATTTTTAGCTAACAAAGGCAATAATATCAACTTAGATACCAAATGCAGATGCTATAGAAATGAGGTGAGACTGAGAGCAATAGTTGAAGCTGATGTTAGAACTACTCCTTTGAAGAAATTCTAAAGATAAAGATAAGTAATTGAAAATAAAATAAAATCAAGTCTTGGTGAAGATATTGATATTAATTATCCATCCAACAATCACAGTTTCCAGTTTGTCTGTAATTGTGGACACATATCTTCTTGACTTTGATGGGAACAATGACAAACTATTTTATAGAGAAATATTTATATCAAACAATTTTGCCACAATATTTTATTGACGTGATGCACTCATTTAATTATACGATTTCATGTATGTGTTATTAGATATGTATTAATTTTTTACTTTCTTTAAACTATTAGTATAGTTTATCAAAAACAATTCTTTATAATTTATTAATACCATCGTTATGATTGATGCTTTTTTTTTGGATAAACCTGATAATTGATGCTTTTTTTTGGATAAACCTGATAATTACCTCTCCGAGGACTCAAACATAAGATCTCTAAATATAACTAACTCCAATGACTAAAAGACTTATAATCCGACCACAACCAGAGAGCATGGTTGATGATTTTAGAATCTAATAATACAAGCCAATATTTTATTGAACTAATTTACCACATTAATAAAGAGATGTAGTGAGATTGTCCTATATGATTTCAAACCATTTGACGCTGAAAAAAAAGCTTGAAGATTAGAATGTATAAGAAAATAGTCTTAGAAAAATGAAACTTAATCTCCGGTGCTTGTAAACATGTCTTAATTTATTAACCAAAATTAAAAAATTCCAGTGCAAGGGTCACATATTCAAAAACAATTTTCTAACATATTTATCATAGCATAGGGACCACCCATTATTCACTAATTGAAATCAGTGAGATTGCAGTCCTATACTTTTCATATTTGATTGAACATGTTAATTATAGAAAAAAACTTATGTGTGTATATATATATATATATAAACTACAAAAAACAGGTTCAAAAAGATATTGAGTAATCTGACCATGAAAAGCAGAAATTGAAGAGTGTCAGAGCTAACAAGTACATACCCTCTTCTGCATGTATTCCATTTCTGCAAACAACAGTTCATTCTGGTACACCAAAAAGCAAAAGACAAAACAAAGAAACACCTTTTAGGGTCAGAGAAAGCAGCAACATATGCAATCAATATCAACTTCTTAAAGTCCTTACAATATAATGATCAGAGAAACATAGTTACAGATGTATGGTGGTCTCTCTATCTAGATGTCATTTTCATTTTGTTAATAAAATTTTCTTCCTTCTGTCGAATTTTATCTAAAAAATAAATAAATAATATTTGATGGTGGTGGTGATTATACACACACACACATATATATACCTTTTTGGATCGGATTCGGCTGATTCCTTTCTCCAAACGAGTCTCCAAGTTCTTGAGGTCCTTGACATTTAAGTTACTTAGTGCTTCACCCATCATGTGCCTGTAAATTATATGAAACAATGTTTTGAAAAAAAAAGTTAAAAAAAAAAAAAAATGGGGCTTCCAACCAATATATCCAACACTTTTTTTATTAAGACCATTTGATGATATATACCTGTTTGAGTTCTGAAGATTCCCAATTTGCTGCCTCAGTTTGTTCGCTTCTTGCTGGTAGAACTGAGATTTTTTCCACAAACTAGGTTAGAATCTCAGAAGAGTAATAGTCATTAAAAATTCAATTATCATTCAGAACAGAGTTTTTGATTGAGTGTTTTATGAAGGATTTAGTGAAGTTGAATAAGAGTTACCTGATGTTGGTTTCCTAGTGTCCATAAAAGAAATTTAAATTGAAATTCATGTAACTTAATCAAAATTAGAAGAAAAAAATGGCAAATTTGAAATACAAAAATATTTATAAATTTAAAAAATCAACGATTAATTAAAAAGACATAACAAATCATATCCATTATTGTAACTAACAAAGAAGAAGACATAAGTTCGTAAAATAAAGAAAAATTTATGTGCAATATAATGAAGCTAAGCAAATGGCATATGGTTCTATAGATTACTACAATTATTCATACAATTTTCCTGTGACTCAAGCAAAAGACCTCTAGGTATAGCTAATTCCAGTGGTTAAAGAGCTTGTCATCCGGCCACAAGGGAAGAGGTAACTGTAAGTAGGTATTCTCAAATTATTATGAAGAAAATTTGGATAATCCTGATTTTTTAGACAAGTAATGGGTGAATTATAAAGCTTTAAAATGTAAAAGTTGAACAATTTAAGTTGTTCTCTAATTGCCTTCAAGAAGTCTTCTAACTCTAATTAAGCTTTTGACGATGAAGAACTTTGTAGCTAGTTTAATAACTGTAATCAAATCCCACCAATGAATATGAAGCTAGAACAAGAAAACTTAGAAGTATACAGCATTGATATCCTGAAATCAAAATCATTTGAGGCAACTGACACAAGGCAGTGTTACCAGATTCTGACTATCACAAGAAGTTATTGTTAGTTTTTAATAGTTACATATTACTAAACTACAAGAGATCAACTTATTTCTGACAATAAGACTAAATAAATTAGTACCTGAGCATTAGCTTCAGAGACTGACCCAGCATTGGAGGAATCAGCACTTGCCTTCTTATACCTCTCAATTGTTGTTTTCACACTGCAATCATAGTGCTAATTATTAGTAAGAAAGTGATTTCATGAGATATCTTAGTCAAAATAGCATTTGAGGAAATGCATTTACATCCACAATCTTTTTGCAATTATCTATAGATAGAATAACTTCAAATGCATTTCAACTAGAGAAAAATTAAACTAGCTAGAATGGTGTTTGTTCAGGATGAATGCAGTTATATGAATAAGCAAACACATAATGCTGCTTCTCCTTTTCACTATTGTATTGTCCCAGTGGCAGCCTATGAGCCATGAATAGAGAGAAATGAAGATTAATGATCAAAGTAATTAATGTGCCACACAAAGTTAGTGATGCTTGATCAAGGGAAGTTTGATGAAAGAATTTCTCGCAAGCTCATCAATGGAAGTCAGTAACCTGATATCAATGAAGTATCATTGACCCTTCATTAGTAAATCTCAATTTTAAAGCTCCAAAGTGTATCTGTCCCAAGTTATAATAAAAATATAATCATAATTACCAGTCCTTAAACTCTTTTAACTATGCTATTTTAGCTCTGCTTAATCTCGTTCAGGTTTTATCAACTCTAATAATTTTTCTTATCTTAAATAACACATAAAATATCCAGCCCATGTCTTTTATTAGTGAGAGTACCTCAACTCTCGGTGGATTAGCAGTTAAAAGTTCAAAATGAGAGATTTTTTTTCTTTTATAATAAATAATTAACAACTATTTTCCTGGAAATCAACTTTGTTTTGCTTATAATTAGAACAAATAAATTGATATTTCGGGGTGCGGCCTATATACTTATCAGCCTATTGATAATTTACTCTGTACAAATCATTTTGCATAGGTAGCATATATATAAATTAACAACTTTAGGTTAGATATCAGTCAAATTCCATGTAATTGAGCTCTAAAGGTTTGACAGAGGAACAATCTAAAATTATGGAGTGAAGAAAAATATGCAGAAAAAAATTTCGAGGGATTCTTTTGTATAAGTGTTAATATGTAGAACTAAGAAATAATTGATGGGCAAGGAAAAGATCAAAATGAAACCATTATCTTGGCTAATTTATTTATTTATTTTGAATCAAAACTAGATGAACAAATATATCACAAATGATCAAAGTGTGTCCACTTATTAACAAATTTCTAGAAAAGCTTAGGTCTTTTTCTACAATACACAGTTTTACCATTCTCAATGACTTAAACTTGCATCATATGAACAAATGAAATAGGTATCACCATATTACTCCCAGGATTAAAAAAAAAAATTAAAAATTAAAAAGGCAATGAAGGCATCTTTCATTAAAGAAAAAATAATAATAACTATTTGCATATGGCTTGTGATGATAAGGTTTATGTCATTTATGAGCTTATTTTCTTTAAGATGTTTTCTATGATATATTTTGAAAGATGCACAACTATATATTATATTTGTGAGATATTAATTACAAGAGAAATAATATTTCAATACACTTCCCATATGCATTTTTGTCAATCAATATCCATCAGTTGATTGAGAAAACAACTATAATTTTTTATTGAAATAAAAACAAAGAAATTGATGAACAACTTCATGTCACATCATGTTTATCTTTCAGTATACGAAAAAGATTTCTCGTAAAACTTTGTTGAAAAAAGTATTCTTGATCTTGTTGTATTCATCTAAGAAAAAGATTTATCATTACACTTCACTGAAGAAAAAAGAAAAAGGAAAAAAAAAGTATACGTATGCAACATAAACACATGAGATAATTAAGATACTTATTTTAATTAAACCCTTCAGATTGAATAGACAGAAAGCAACACTGAAAATTAAACTTCATATTAAAGTAGTATTTCTTAAGATTGATACAGTTTATAATCAAAAATAAATGAAGAAAAACTCAGAAAATTTGAAGCATGAAAAGACTTGAGCAGAAAATGCGCACTGCAGATCCAGAAATTTAACTGTAATAATTAAATCTATTAGTTATGATGGTGAACCCTAAAGGTAGATGATTAAGCTGTGTTTAAGTTTAACCACCAAAATGGGATTGTAAATTAACGGTCAAATCAACCAACTCTTTGAGTTAACTGAACCTATTACGAAACCTTAATGAATGATGAAATATCAGTCTCTTTTCGAGTCAGAGTCACCATTTATGCAGAGTCTTAATGTTGATATGATATGAAATAATATTATATTTAAATATACTTTTTTTCTCCCTGTGCAGATAATGATACCTTAATTTCGTCGAGCCAGTCACTGGTTGTCTCTACCACGCTGGCATAAGACCCAGCAATATGATTGGCTTGATGGTAGTTACGGTCAAAGATTTGCCACGTTTCAATTACTTATTACTCCATGGATAAAACTCTACCCCTTACATTATTATCCACCTCGTTCATTTCAAAACCCGGTTCAAATATTTAAGTTTGATCATATTTTATTGGAAGTTGAAATAAAGTAATGTAAAAAGAACAGTCTGAGACTGAAGGTCTGAGAGGGTCAGAGCCGTCCGACTGTGCAGCCAAAGATTTTTTTCATAGCACGAAAGAAGCCAAAATGGTCAGACCTTGTTTCATTGAATCGCTGTTATCCATACGTAAGAGGGTTTCAAATTTTCTCTCTCTCAAACTTGCATAAATATATCTATGCAAGATCTAAGACAAATGCAAACCTCACTGTATAATACCAACAGTGACATACGGTGGTGGTAATGATTTCTCAGTTAAAGTCATCTCATTGGCCCATGACTTTCTCTTTCACAGAAGGTTTGTAGAAGAATTTAACTGAGAGAGATCAAATATGAAGAAGAAATGGGCAGATGGGGTATTTTTATTTTTTGAATCATTGAAAATGAAAAAAGAGATTTAGGGTTGAGATGATGAGAAAAAAGAGAAGCTTGTTTTACGAATTATGACATAAACCCTTTTGTCAGAAATGTAAGAAACTGAACAATCGTTTGTGACGTGACCAAAGATTCTATAACCAAGACGAACCACGATCCAACCTGATGTTTGTCTGGTCCAGTGTTGAAAGCCCTAACTAGGGTAAAAAAGGATCCAAACCCAAGTAAAAAATTTTGTAAGTTGTGATTGGTTGGAGGTGAAATCTAGAACCTTTGCCATTGATTTGTTTTAAGTTTTGACTGTGATAAGAGGGTTTTTCTTTTTCATTCATTCAATTTAAGGCAACTAAAAATTTGGGGAAATTTCGTGTGGATTGGGGAAAAACCCTAACTTGGGTTGTGATTGGTGGTGACCTAATTTGGTAGTGATTGGTTGAAAAAGTTGATTTTAACCATGTTTTAAACAGAAAACCCATTTGGAATTTGTGAACCCTAACGTGGGTTTTGACTGTAAAATTGGTTTTGACATTGGTTTAGCTTTTGCGATCTGTACTTTTTGTTTCTTAATGTGTATAACAGACGTGCCATTACGAAGTGTCAAGAGATTGGAGGGTTTGGGGCTAATGAGAGAGTGACAGCTTTTGTTGTAGGTCTTCTCTTAGCTTCCACAGAGGGATAGAGAAAGAGAGAGAGAGAGAACGAACACAAAGAGAGAGGAATAAAGGAAGAGAAAAGATAAAAGAAATAGGAAACTTAACAACAATGGAGGAGAGAAGAAGGTGATCTCACATGTCTGCATAAATTACCAAACCTATACTTGTGGCTACTACTGTAACCATAATGCGTCTATTTCTATCTATTACACCAGATCTATGTTTCCACCAAACTAAGAACTCAATATATGATCATAAACAGAAAAGAAAAAATATTTTAAAAATTAGAAAAAAAAACATAAAGCTCATCCAAGGAAAAAAACAAAACAGAAGAATGAAAGACAAGTGAATCTTAGTTTCTCAATCTAAACTGCACTCCTTAAGAACACATGATTATGTTCTTTTACTTTAAATCCACCCTAAGATCTATTCGCAGAAGCAAATATCTTGACCATCCCAACAATATTTTCAACTAAAATATTCCAAAACCTTTTAAGAAAGATAAAATAAAACCAAGAAAAATATCTCGTTTGTAAGAAGAAAACCATGTACGTACACATTGTGATATAGAAAAAGCTATGAACTTGAGAAAGTAATAAAGGTCATCAAGAAATTTATTTCAAAAAAATTTTTTTTTTTAAAAAAAGTGAAAGCAAAAAACAAAATGATAAGCTAAGAGCCTTGAGAAAATAAGATCAAGCTAGCTAGGGAAATATACCTGTTGTTAGAATATTCATAGAGGCGACCACGGCTGGAGAAGACTATAAGAGCAACCTCAGCATCACAGAGAACAGATAATTCATAGGCTTTTTTGAGCAACCCATTGCGCCTCTTGCAGAAAGTGACTTGACGATTAGTGGTGTTTTCGATCCGCTTGATCTCGATCTTTCCTCTACCCGTTCTTTTCTCTCTGCAGGGAGAATCTTCTCTTGATTCGTTTGGAAAGGCCATCGCCTCAGCTACTTAATTCATACATACACAACACAAAAACCATCAGTAAAGACAGTGATAAGTGAACAAAATTTAAACATCATTTTAGTTTTTTTATCATTTATAAAGCTGTAGGAAGAGAAATGATTGCATTTAAAGTATAACAGTTGATTTAGCCATATTTTAATTAGATTTTGTGAACTGGGTTGATGATCAAGTAGAATAAACAGTAGAAGTTTAATCTTACGAAGGTGAAAGAGGAGATTTTGTTGACACAAAAGAGGTGGAGCAATTAAAAAGATGGATTAGGTTATGTTTTGTTTTTCTCACTAACCTTCGTGTGGAAACAAAGGGTTGAAGAATGATAATTAAGGACAGGAACAAAGGTTTCTGCCTTTGGGGTTTCTCTCTTCTTTTGAACAAATCTGAATAGGAGAGATGCAGAAAATGGAAGCGAGGTTGTTCTATGAGGTGGGTATTTATAAAGTAAAAAACGACCCTTCATCCATTACAACCTTTATAAATACTTAAACTACTCTGCTCTTCATCTTCAGTCTCAGTTTGTAATCTTTTTTTTAATAATTTATTTAATTAATTTCTGTAATTTTATTAATTCTTTATTTCTTTTATTAACTTTTGTTTGTTTCTTTATTGTCTCTTTTAAGTGGCAGGCGTTGAAGATTAAGCAAAAGAGAAGGCTAAAGTTGGGAATCAATCATCAGATTTAGACTCCATTAAACCATTCATTTTTTTTTTTTTTTTACTTCATGTGAATGATGGAGGGCATCAGAGAAGAGAGAGATAGAGAAAGGGAAAGAGAGATAAAAGAAAGGGACTTGTGAAAACGATTGCTAATGGATTCATGAATGAGACGTTAATGGGCTCATATCATGACTTGATGACTAATTGCTCTCATCTTTATTCTCCATTGAAACAACTATATCAGCTACCCTTCTATTTTTCATTACAATTATTTTGGACTTTTTTGAGTGCTTTATATGGAGTAATTAAACCCATACAAAGTTTTTTTTTATTTTTTTAATGACCAAGAGTGTTTGACCAGCTTACGTGTACCTTAACTAATCTTTCGAAACTTTAGAACTATCGATCGAGTAAGAGCTCCAGTGACTACCCTTATTAACAACTAAGGAGAAACTTTAATTTAGAATTTCTTAAGTAATACATTCAAGAATCCCTATCGAACTGTTCAACCACCCAAAGGTTTTTATGATATATATATTTTTATAAGAAAGTTTCTTATTACATAGTATATATAAAAATGTTATATATATACGGATATATAATAAATAAAATCTTCTCCTTTATGATCAGAACTAGACCCCACCAACCAATTGAATGGGGGTCATCTATCTTTTTTATCTTAAAAATTTTTGTGGAGGTACTTCTTACCTTATTCAAAGTATAACTGTTTTACTAGGACTAATATTATGACAAAAGTGAAGGCGACTCCATGTGACATCTTCCCATTTATCTCCATACTTTTAACTCGTTTTTAGCATTTGTGGAAAAAGCATTCGGACCATCCATTTGTTTCCATATTTTTCATTATGTGAACAACCGATAGCTTATATTGCTTTTGGATGGTTTATGAATGGTTGTATCTAAACTATGACTAAAAGCCAATCCCTCACTTGTCTCCTGACCTTCATCTTTTTCTTCTGCTATCTTTTTATTCTTTGCATTATTGCTCCTTTCAGAATTACTGACTTTGCCAACTAACAAATATAAACATATCATTTCACAGCTCTCCTTCTACTTGATTTGAATATTCAATCTAATATATGACTCATCCGTGGTCCTCCATCACTTTTGCCTTGTTGACATTACATGTTAAATGTTGGATCGGTGATAACTCTTAACTCCTTTCTTATCAATCGATAAATTATGATACCATTCATAAATTCTCTCTATGGACATGGAACAACACCTCTCATGCCCACGTTTTTGTCCATATAACATATTTCTAGATGTCTAGTAAATAAGGGTTCGACTGGAACTCCAGTTTCAAGACGAATTTTCAGAGAAGGATATATAGATGGCCATGGATGATCAATAGGATCGATCAAATAGTATGATGATGTTCAAGTTATATCCAAAACAACAATGTACTGAGCATATACATATATAAGCAAAAATTCGGATATATTGATTTGGCAGTTGAAATTAAATAGTTGAGACGCAGGCATATGCAAATATTAACAAATTAGTTCGTGCATACAATGATGACAGCATTTATGATCTGTCTTCCTGGAAATTTCGATCTAAATGATGTTGTGATTGAGATGAGGACAGATGGGATTAATGAGTTTCGTATTTTCTTTCTGTGTTTGTGATTACACGTTTCAACTTTCTCAAAACTCTTCACTGCATCTTCTACTCATAGCTTCATGTCTAAATGCTCCTATTTCCAAAATAGAAAAAAGCTTTGGTAGGTAATTATCTTTGTTTTCTTAGGTCAAATCTCTTTATGACTCACAACAACAAAATCTCCTCAAATCAACTAAGAGGACCACATTCAAGACTATTAGAACAACGTCAAATTGTATAGAATGTTAAAAAAGCCTTAGCATTGGACAACTTATTGAGTAAGATTGGGAGTTGGGTTTAATATACTATTACATCTCAAGCTTTTATATCATTTCTGCATAAAATCTTTGCATACTAAGATCGAGGAATAATTTATAACTTTCTTTGTTTAAAGCCTTTTTATTGGATTAATATAATATTGAACTCTCACCTATTTTTTCTATGTTTATGTTTTAAAGATGGAGGAATAATTTATAAATTTCTTTATTTAAAGCCTTTTTATTGAACTAAGATAATTTTGAGTCCTCACTTATTTTTTTCTCGTTTAAGTTTTTAAATAGGATGATAACTTAGCACTTTTAAACAACTGAAACTCTTATCTAATTAATAATTTTAGGATCTTGGTGTACATAAGTTGGTTGGACACTCTTATCATTAAAATAAAACTTTAAAATTAATTACAAGCTTTTATTTAATGTGGAAAATTTCACATTGCCTCTCTCTATGTATCTTGATTGACATTGAAATTGAACAAACAAAATGAATTAATTGAGTTGACAAGACCTATACAGGGTTGGAATAAGCATATAGTTAGCGAGGTTATTTACTTGTGTTTCACGGAAATTGGGAAGACCAATTGAAAATCGAAAATGGTAGGTTTGATATGTTTAGGAAAAAAGGGAAAGGGAATTAAAGGCAGACATTAAATTTTGGAGGTGGTAATCACCATTAATTATAAGCATAAATTACGAAGAGGTGGGATGTTGTATTAAGAAAGTATTATTACTGGGAATGTAACTTTGTACACATTAAAATGGTAGAGAAAATAAAAAAAACAAAGTGAAGAAGTACAAAGCAATAAGTCCCATCAGAAACTAATATTATTCTCTTTCTCTCTGAGAAAAAGGGGTCCACATGCTAACATGATTTTTTTCAAAATATGATGCCCATACTTCAATGCATGACCTAATCTATTTAATGTTTTTTCAACCTTTCGTCTCTCACCTTTGTCACCAACTCAACTACTATTTTTTTTTTTTTTTATAGCTCAACTCACTTCCAACACAATTGTCACTTCCCTTCTCATCTCATCTTTAACTTCAAATCACATTATTATAATTTCAATTTTTTTGTTTTCATCATCTTGTAATTTATTTAATTCATTACACCAACAATAGCCCTAATAATAAGGTAATTGATAGCTATTTAGCATTCTAATACCAATAATAATAATTTAGACATAAAAAAGATAAGGTGTATTTGTTTTAGTATTTTGGATAATATTTTTGAAAAAGTAAGAGTTAGATGGTAATAATGGGGTAGGATTTGAAAATTAACAAAAACACCCATTAGGTTTGTTAATTTATTAAACACCCTTGTAATAAAAACATTAAAAATTACAAAAATACCCCCACCCACCCATTAAATATCGATAGCAAGCCACCACCGCTGGAGGGTGGTCACAGTCGCCGTATCAGTATATGATCAGCTGGATTTGGCCGGTCATGCGCCGAGATGACATTTTCCAACTTAATACACCGTGGATCTGATCGAAAAAGGTCAAATCTACCAAAGATATGGTTATCGTTGACGACTAGCTACGGCTAGAGCAACCATGGATCTAACCAAAAAATGTTATATCGGTGCACTACCAGTCAGATCCAACCGCTATTGCGCCATTATTCTAGATTCCAGCCACCTTCCAATTGTTTGTTTAATAAGAGTAAATATTGTTTCTTTTAAGATCACCAATTGTAATAATTCAAATCTAATTAAGTAGATATTGAATTAGCATAAACTCCCATTTGTCTAAAACATGCCTACTTAATTAGAGAGATCCAAGTTTTCTAAATTAACATAGACTCTTATTTGTTGTCGATTTGGGACATGACATATATTTAAAACATTTTAATTTCCACCTCAAGTGTTGTTTAAAATTTTTGAATTACTTATATCATCTTCCTATATATAAGAAGTACGGTAATATAAGGTGCACACAAGCTGATTAGACATCCTGTTTCCCAAAAAAAAAAAAAAATTATGGTAAAATGTTCAAATTGGTATATACTATTATATGATTGATGGCACAATTTAATATGTGGGTTTATGCACATAGAAATGTATGTTAAAAGAGTAATATATTACACATCATCCTTTTAAGTCTTAAGCCAGATTACATTCTAATCCAGATTGATGTATCTTTCAACATAAAAGGGTGGAGCCAAATTTTTTTTATATATATATATATATGAAAAAAGGAGGATTGGTACACATATTACACCTTTCTTTTCTATTCTCCTTAGTAATCTTCAATATCCAAGCTTCAAAAGGAAGTGCACTCTCCCATAAATGCTCTACAACGACAAAAAAAAAATTTATCTCTTGTTTTGGGCTATTGAAAAAATGCGCTCTTGCCGGACACTTATGCCCGTTTCGCTTTTCTGTTTTGTTTGAGCTTACAAGCTCTGTTAGGGCGTCCATGCCCATCTCCCTCCCTTGTTTGGAGCCTGAGTGCTCCCTTTTGAGCGGTTGTTCCCAACATTTTGTTTAAAAAGATAGACACATTTGTTCTGGTTTTCTTTAGATCTCTTTTGAGAATATGCCTCTAGTTTTCTGTATAGTTTTTTCTGTTTAATAAAATTTATCTATTTCCAAAAAAAAAAAAAAAAAAGGCGCTCTACCATAGAAGCTCTACTTTCACTGAAATAAGTGAAAAATTATGTATATACGGACCGATGCCAAGATTAATTGTTCCATATGTTTATGCATCAAAACTTACAATAAACAGTATGCATTTATAGAAATTAGAAGCCATTAATTAGTTGTGGTTATAATTTAAAAGGAACTGGACGGAAAGTTAAGATTTAAAAGCTTTTTGTTTTGGAAAATTAATTAATGGATTAAGGTTTATTTTTAATATATGTGTAGTTGGTAAGAAAAGGAAGGGCAATAGCTCACTCAAAGGGGGTTAAAGCAGTGATTTTGACTTGTTCCATCAAATACGTGGTGATTGGTATAGAGATGATGACTCGAAAGAAAAGAAGACAAGAGGAGTTGAATTCCATTAAGCGAAAGTATTGTTCATTTAAGGAAATGTGGCCAACAACTCAACACTAGAATTGCACGAGTGGGTTCCATTCTTGATACGTTTCTGATTTGTCAATTTTATGCAAAGGATCGATATAAATTATTAATTCTAAGCCTATAGAATTAGAATATGATTCCACAATATGTGAAGATCATATTTCATTTCGATCTTGGAAAAAGCGTGGAACAAAATGAAGAAATTATCTTTTTTTTTTTTCTTTTCTTATTTCTTTCTCTTAAACCCAATTGAAAAAAAAAAAAAAAAATATCTCTCTTAAGGTGATTTAAGGAGGTTGAAATTGCATATCAGAACCATTGATTGTGCTTGCTGGTGTGCAAGTGATGGTTTAACCCACGAATTGAATGAATTGCAAGGCAGTTAAATAATTAAATCTCATTAATTTTTATATATTTGTGGATATTGTTTTTTGATGACTGGGAGTGTCTGAGCCAGCTTACGCATACCTCAACTAATCTCTCGGGATCCTGAAACTATCGGCTGAGTAAAAACTCCAATATCTACCCCTATTAGCAACTGAAGAAAGACTCGAACTCAGGATCTCAAGTAATACACTCAAAAGTCTCTACCGAATCATTCTGCCACTCAGAGATAGTTATATTTCTGAATATTTATTTCTAGGATAATGTTATCATGAGGCTTCACATGCATTCAACACTAATTCATTTTAAATAAAGTTTCTTAAAGAAGCACCTTAATTAATCTTTGCATTCATATAATTAGTTATTCCAAGAATAATCCATCACTTCACGTAAAGCTCTGTGATACTCTTGAAAATCGCAATCGCACCACTACTGATTATCCTGGACTCATTCTATAACTACACTTCTAATCCAATAACATTCTTTAACTAATTGACTTTGTTAATATTAAACTCTTTAATTAATTAGGAAATCAGCAGACCCTGCTAAATAATATGAGTGGTACATAATAAACTCCAATAGAGTATTGTTATTCCCTTTCCTCTTTCTTTAATTATAAGCCATACCATAGCCTTAACTGTTGTAGTTAAGATTCTTTTGTCAGATGACAAGGAGTGATTCTTTGATCGGTGCTGACCATTAATGATAATTAATACTGGTTAATGCAATATTATAGCAAAACGTAATCCCTATATAGAGTCTGTGCGCTTTGTTAGAGCGTTTGTGCCCCCTCTCTTTTTTGTATAGAGCTTGCGGGCTTTTTTTGAGCGATTGTGTCTTATCTTTTTGTCTTGCGTGTCCAAAAAGATCGACACATTTGTTTTGGTCGAATTTAACCTGTTCTCTTAGGGTATGTCTCTCGTACATTGTACATTTTTTGTTTCTTCTATACTTATTTACCTTTATATAGTTTGACTAAAAATTGGCTTGCATATATATACATATAATACCTTCTTTAATAAATTAATTAACTCATCACTCATTAATTAATTTACAAACAGTTATGTTGTAATTGATTTTAATATTTTTCAGCTTGCCAGTAATTGAGACCTCCCACTGATCATATATGTAAAACCGACATTGTGTACTTCAGTTATAGAGTTTGTATACATATATATGATTAATAATCTAAGCTGAGATATTATGTGTTTCTTTAGAGATGACACATAATTAATAAACTTAGTGCCTCAATAAGCAACAAAATTTGCTGCTAGAAGAAAGCTTAAGTTGAAAGTTAAGCACAAACACAATACCAGTTGTTGAATATTAGATAGACAAAAACCCAACTGGGTTGCTAGCTATGACTATGAGCATCATCAAATCAAAGAACAAAACAGTAGTTAATCTGTCAACTTTTCCAATGTTAAGCCAACTAGATGAGTTTGGGCTCTTTCTCTTTGTTATGTTTCCATTATCAGCAAATTGGGCAATTAGATTCGACTCAAAAAATGGTTCTAATTAATACATATTCGTTTATGGAAGCTTATGGAGTAGCTTTCTCACTGTTATATTCTCATGCTCCAAAAAGTTATACAAAACCTAGAAAAAGGCTTTCATGAAATCTGTTTAAGAGATTCATATGCATAACCTTCCTCCAACTCCAATATTAATTAACCTCATTTGGAATGTGCAACTATAGTTTTCTTCTCACCATCTACTTGCTCATATATTCATGTGGATTCACATGTTTAATAAGGCTGCCACCCCATCCTTTCTTCCTTCATTTATTTCCCAACTCCCCCACTTACACATAACCTCATTAATCAATTTCTTCATCACGATTTCACCCACATCAACTCTATATGAGATTTTAACATCCCCGGCGAAGATTTTATATGAATAATTATAATGTCTATATAGAACGCTGCGCGCAGGGAAAATATTTTAACATTCCCGGCGAGCCATCCCGTGGTAACTTTATCCCGGCTCCTTTTTCCATCCGGTAGTAGTACTATGAGATTTTATATCACATTCTTATCTCAATATCCAACGTGATCCTGAAATAAATCTGGGTTTGAATGGTGTATTACATATATATGTACATTTCTCTAATTAAGTAAGAAGTTAAGGTAACTATAACTTGGGAATTCCATTTTAGTAGAGTGAATGTGTGACACCATTACTGAATTAATCCCATAACCGGCTGCAATATTTGAGCATGCATAATCCACATTTCCTCATTGGTTATTAATTTAGACATAATCACAGCGATTGTGGTTGATAATGAACCCTCAAGTTTGATATATACAATGTCTAGTTCATTGTCTCTTTCCTTTATTGTTTATGGAGGAGATTTGATGTTGCCCATTTAAATCACGTGGAATTTTATTTCCCTAGCAAATCTCACATGGAACTTAACTGCAAAAAAAATTAAAAATAACAAAGCAGTCGATTGCCTTGCAAGTTTTGAAATCTCCAAATTGGGGAAATTACTTTCCATAAAGTCTAATAAGAGTGATTGAAAAAGCCTTCTATATTCATGAATGGAGAAGAGGATTTTATAATGTTTGATGCTTACTCTATCAAGTAATTTAGGGTTTTTTTTTCTTTCACTTTTTTGTTTAATCATGTTTAAACTATTTTCTTACTTGCTTTCCCTTCCCATGATTATTATTATTGATATGTTTTTTTTTATTTCTTTTAGGTTTTGTTAAATTAGGTGATGTTGTTTATCGATCCAATACACGTTTCTTATAAATTAAGGTTTCATTTATCGATTAAAGATACATAATGACAGAAAATAAAGTGGGTTTTTATATTTACTATAAAAAAATTGAGAAACACTCTAACTTAAATGGACTATGCATAAGGAAAATTAAATTCATATTTCGAAAGTTGTTTATAAAAAAAAAAAATGAAGAAAATATGCAAATATAACTTTGTTATACATGTGGGTTATGTTTGATTATATCGAACATTAATAAGAGATTTTTTTTTTTTTTTAATTTTATTTTATAATTGAGAGTATCCGAGTCAGCTTATGTGCATCTCTAGTAATCTCTTGGGACCTTAGAACTATCGGCCAGATAAGAGCTCTAATGGCTACCGCCATTAGCAACTGAAGAAAGACTTGAACTTATAACCTCCTAAATAATACATCCAAGAGACCCTATCCAACAATAAGAGATTTGGTATAACAGTGTTAATTAACAAAGAAAGTGCAACTTAAATTAATGGATATAACTAATTCTATTATTATTCCAATTAATCACATAACTGATCCTACATGAAGGAATATTTATTATTTAAGCTGTACTGTGGACCTAGCTCAATTCAAAGCACTTAATAATTCTTAGTTCAGAACCTTTAATTAATGACAACCCTTTTTTTCAAAATCTACCATGGATTTCCCTATTTGTATAAAGCAATAATACAAAAGGGTATCATTAGAATTATTTTTTATTTATTTCTTTCTTTTTAATTATATCAAATTGGAATTTCTCATTCAAGGGCATCTCTCTCTCCTTTTTTTTTTTTTTTTTTAATGACTGGGGTGTTCGGACCAGCTTACACGTACTTCAACTAATTCCCTAGACCTTAGAACAATTAACTGGATAAGAGCTCTAGTGGCTACCTCTATTAGCAACCGAGGAGATACTCAAACTTAAGGTCTCTTGAATAATACACCTAAAAGTTCCTATCGAACTACTTGGTCACTTAAAGATAGTTCCATGTTTACTTATCAGAAATGGTCAACACTTCCTTATCTTTATTTTCTGTAATTTTCGACGGTGCATCTCTTTTTTATTACTCACAAATACTAATTTTTTTTAAAAAAAATTATTTATTTGAGAAAGTAGGTAATGTTCTTTGCAAGTATTGGTAATTTCAATTTAGATTGTATTTGATGAGTAAAATATATTCCTGTCTCCACACACAATTTGTCTCAACCAAGGAGACACATCATCAATACATCTAACTTTCACAAATTGCAATTGCAGGTTTAATGTAATTATTATTTTTTCAGTTTCTAGTTTCATGTAATTGCTTTCTTCTCAATTCATATTTGCTTCAACCTCTCCCTCTAAAGAGTATCCTTTTTATTTCTTAAATGGGTTCCAATTAACACCAATGTTAAATGTTATCATGAACTAGAAAAGAAAAGAAAAAGTTCCCAAAAGTGTAAAATGATTTTTTTTTTTTTTTTAGTTGAAATATTCCCAATGATGGAGTCTTTTTTACTTACCAAATGGTAGAAAAAAAAAATGAAGGTTTCTGCTCTTTAGAGAAAGGGTAAATTGCAAGAAAATGAAGAGTGTCAAGTTTTTGTTAAAGAAAGAATGCCAAAAACCAAACAGACCCAGGTGAATTGAAAACTCAGATTTCAAAAGTAATATGACCAAATTTGCTTCACCCAAATTCAAAGTAAACCCAAATGATGGAATTGTCACCATCTTCTATGAGAAAGACAAAAGATAATTGAACATATATTCTTTGGAGTATAATGGTCAGTCACATGATTGCATTCAATTTCAGAATTTGGTATTAACATTTAAAACAAATGCAATTATTTTATTGGTCCATTAAATCTTCCTGAAAATACAACTTAGATTACATCAATTGTTGCATTTATAAGGTTGGTAGTTTCAAAATGATTTTGTCACTTCCCAAGAAAAAGACACCTCAGCCAAACTCACATTGTACACATACTACTGTATATCTTAGCTTCTAAAATGATAGTTGTACATGTTACTGTTAGTGTTCAGTCAGGCCGGCCCAAAATGCTTTCAAGAAAATTATTAGTGTCCTGTCCCGTCCTCAAAACAATCTTTTTCTTTTTCTTCTTAATGAATAATGATTGAAACCTACTTCAACTAGGGCTATTCAAATTCGGATATAGGGCTTTTCCTGATTCGATCTGAATTTTTGGATTAGGCTATATATTGATCCGAATCTGATCCGAATTATGTGAATATCCGGTTTTACGGATATCCGATTATTTGGATCGGATAATCGGATATCCGAAATTGATCCGAATTTTAAGATTTTCTTATTAAAATCAAATAATTCAATCTTTAAAGCTAATAATGCTCCAAAGCCATATTACAAGGACATATGCAATCCATCACCAGTTAGAATGTGTCACATTTCATAGGAACAACATCAAAGTGAACAATAATAATAATCTAAGATGCAAGCAGTTTCAATGAACTTCAAACGTAAGCAGCACAGAGGAAACCCAAAGAGCAGAAATGCTCTTGTGACAACAATCGATTTGGGGCTTCAATCGTCAAAGAGACTGAGATCTGAGAGTGTTCGAGCGAGAGAGAGTGAGACACCGAGAGAGAGAGAGAGAGAGTGTGTGTGAGCGAGAGAGACCGAGACCGAGATCTCGAGCAGAGAGAGAGACAGAGTGAGAGATTAAGATGAGATCTGGTCTAAGAGAATGAGAGGTTGTGCGTGTTTGAGTGAGAGAGACAGTGAGAGACTGAGACGAGATCTGGTCTAAGAGAGTGAGACTGTGAGAGGTTGTGCGTGACTGCGTATTCGAGCGAGAGAGACAGGGAGTGAGAGAATTGACTTAATTGTGTTAGACTGTTAGTGTTAGGGTTATTTTAATTTTAAAACTCAAAACGACGTAGTTTAGCAAAATCGGGATCGGATATGGATATCCGATTTTTTAACAATCCCGATCCGGTATCCGATCCGAATTTTCAGATATCCAATTTTTTCGGAGCGGATTAGGATCGGATATAAGATTTTTTTGCACAGCCCTAACGTCAACTAATCTTTCAAGACCATAAAACTATCAGTCGAATAAAAATTATAATGGCAATTCCTATTAACAACCAAGAAAAAACTCAAATTTAAGACCTCTTGAATAATACACCTAATAATCCTTATCAAATAATTTCTTTATAAAATCTCTATATTTTATTTTATACCTTGAATATATATGGGTTAAGAGAGAAATCATTTGCCCTTTTTTTATATTTTTTGGTTGCCATCTGGGTCTGATTAGTAGAGTAATCAGTGTAATAATCAGTGAAAGCACTGATTTAAACGAAGAATCGAAACTATTTTAGTAGAGCATTTAGAAGCCATAACAAAATCTGATTTTTATTTTGAAGAAAGAGACGAGGTTGATTCCACCGCGGCAGCTTTATATATTCCAGAAATAATTATGCAGATAAGGTTCTACTTCAATGGTGTTAAGCTGTATAAAATTAAACACAACTGGATTGCATCATAACATTTGAATATATCGTGAGAAATGTGCATCCAGCTTTGAGTCATAAGATTACAGGAAATCACAGCACAAAGCCACAAATCACGTCAAAATAATTGACTATTTCAATCCAAACAACCTGTCCTGCTGATTAGTCATCACTGCATCACTAGCTTTCACATTACAAACAGAAAGGGAATAAGTCATACATTCATGGATTTCCAAAACAGCGATGAAATTCAAGATCGCGAATATGCACATAATGTACAGAGCTATAAATTTTTAAACTTGTTAAAGCAATACATTGTACAAATATGATCCTCACCCAAGAAATTCAAAGGGGGAGCTAAAAATCTGGATGAGAATTTTCACTGGCTACATACATGTGGAATTTCGGAAATAAGAAGCTATACCACCCACCACCCCCAAAAAACCAATCTTTGTGCTACCCAATTGGAAAAGGAAAACTTCGGCAAACTCACAAAATAGATAAAATATCGATCCTCAATTCTTCATATGCTCCTAGTTGAACGAGATGAATTACTTCGGCTGCTAGGACTGGAATGATCTTTCTTCAGAAGGGCCTCCAGATTATGAAAGCATTTCATTGTTCTGACCTGTATATGTGACAATTAAACAAAGACGTTTTCTTAGTTATAACAGTAACCTACTAGTACAATTCCCCTGTTCCCAAGAGGTCAAGCTAATTAGCAAAACAATTTACTTGAAACAGTCCGTCAGATCACCAAATGAGTAGTTGAAACAATAATATAATAAAATGAAAAAAGACATTGACCATCCAATGAGACAATCAGAACACACTAAACGGCCCATAACAACAACAGATGCTGGTTAAGTTGGTAGCATATATATATATATATATATATATATATATATATATATATATATATATATATATATGTATGTATCAAGAGGATACTGGATTTTAGTAATGTTTGCTTTCATCAATGTTTAAGTATTCAAGAGAAATGTGGTTCATATCACTGGTAAAGTATGATATCAGGAGTCATTAGAATACTCACACACACACACACACACACACTGAGAGAGAAAGAGGAGAGAGAGAGAGACCTTCCAACGCCTTTTATGACCAATACTGTTATTAATGGATTCCAGTCTTGTTATTATTTGCCTGAATGCCGGTCGCTTAGCTGGCTTCTCATTCCAGCATTCTTCAATCAACCTGCAAGCAGAAGACATGAATAGAATCAACTTCCATTGATAGCCCACAAATCATTTTTTGTATATGAAGCAACCTTTCAGAACAAAAAAAAAAAAAAAAAAAAAAATCAGTTATGAAACCACAAAGGATTTGCATTCCAGGAAATTTAAATAGATAAGGATATACAGAGAGCACAGATTTTTGTACAGATGACATCACCATATTTATCAAAAAGCTAAGGGCGTCCAAGCATTGCCTGGCACATGTTTATCTTTAGGATAAGTTAGATATTGAACTCTATATAATCTCATACATCCTGAAATATAAATTACATTTATGATGTCCTACACTGTATGAGAGAGCAAAGAAAGCATTCATGAACCAGAAAAAAAAGCGAAAAATAGTTCTGCAGTATTAAGTTTATGAGTCCATGATTTCCAGCAGAAAATAAGAAATATAAATTATGTCCATGCTTTACATCTGTTCCTTTTTCCTTTTGGCATGGTTTCAAAGTCCTTGTGGATCTAAACGTAACTTTTTTCTTTCTTTTACTTATGAAGATTTAGGCTATTAATATCAGCTCAATCTCCTATTCATAATCATGATAAATGATCTTATAAGTGAAGTCTACTTCTACATTTTGCCTCAACTTCTTTCAAATAATGCAGAATAAGAAGAGAAACCCAGTTTGTGTTAATTGTGTTTGACTGTTCACCATTCTAACTAATTAGGTCAGAGTGTACATCTACACTTAACTAAGAAATAAGGTTTTTAGATTCTTAAACCATAGACTAGAAAACAAGAATGAAGTTTTCAACTAGCATAAAAAAAATTTCATTTCAAAATCTTTTTTATGACAGATAATATGAATAACAAAAATGCAGATCTATAAAACAAAAAAAAAAAAAAATGTTCTCCATAGAAAGTTGAAAAAATAAGCTAGAACATAGCCATGTTATTTATCATAAAAGTATTAAGTACAACTTAGAATGTGCATCTAACAATATATGTAGAACTTACTCTTTAAGTCCATGTGCATAACGCTTTGCAGGAGCTTTAAAAGGTGGACGCTCTCTAGCAACATATGCTTTAGGTACTTCATCATCTTGCTTCATGCAAAACGGTGGGTGACCTTCAATCATCTGATGTGCAGCATAACAAAAACATGAATTATTCTAAATGGAATCATCATGAACAAAAACATAAGCCATAAGGCTCAGAACCTTAAAACAGCTGCTTCTACCTTCATCCAAAAGAAAACTATAAATAAATAAAAGAATTCTATAGAAGGCAAAGGAACCTTTAAGTGGCTAAAAGTTTCTAATCACAACCAGTAAGCCTTTTACAAACTTCTAACTTAATACTGTACAAATATAATATGGAATGGAAAGGAAGAAATGTCAGGTGAAATTAATTAATCAATTTGTGGGGGAAATATTATTAGAATTTAGAACTAATTATTTAAAACAACTGAGTAATGATGTTAGCCTCAATTCCAAAGACATTAATTTGCATATGAAGATAATGATACCTATCAAACAAACAGTCAACTCTTTCTGCATTGTTTAAGTCCACTGGTAAAGAATAATAGAATTTACCTCCTGTACAATTAAAGCAAATGAGAATACATCTACTTTGGTATCATACTCTTCATTTCTGAAAACCTCTGGAGCCACGTACCGACCTGTTGATGACAAATAATATTTCACTTACAATCTAAAACCTACAATTTTAACTTCAGCTAATATGATAAACTACAGATCAATTTTAATCAATGAAGAGAAAGTAACTCTACATAATGGTACTGGAAAGAAATGACAGTTTAGCAATGAATTTCAAATGAAATGAGTATAGGAAGATCATGAAAAGAAGCGGCACTAACACGAAGCGTCTTCACAAATTAGGGGTCTATCTTCTTTGACTGTAAGCAACTTGCTAACTCCAAAGTCTGCAACTTTCAGATGTCCAGAATCATCCCGCAATATATTTCTGGTAGCTTCCCAGTAAGCAACAAAGAAAGGAGCTAACATCAGAAAACTGAGGCAGACAAATATTTTACCTAGGAAAGACAATATCATGTTGAAAAAGAACTCACGAAGGTTCAAGATCACGGTGAATAATTGGTGCTGGTTTATTCTCGTGCAAATAATTCATTCCCCTGCAAATTTGATAGACATGATAATGTTTCAGCTAAGCTCCAAAGAATGAAATAATTTTCCAGATAACTCCAGGAGTCAAGCAATTCACAGAAAATAAAGGATATTAGATAAATGAAGGCATTATTTTAAGCCACAGTTCTTTTCTGCATCTGTATCTTAAAGTTATGCTCTTTGACATTCCTTTCAGCACCATCTAAAATTTTATAATAAGGGTTTAAACTTATGTACTACAATTGATTGTCCCCTTCAAATGATGAAGCAAAGATGAGATTATCAAGTTCTAAAATTTCTCTAGAATCATTGAGTTAGAGAATCTGTACACCAAGGGTTAAATTTTGAAAACTGAAACATTTTGGCAAGTTAGACTATATCTATCAAATATAAGCTAGAATCACACATAAGTAGTTGGACAGCATTCTTTCTCTGTCTAAATAGATTTGAGAGGCCTGTTCCACTGCCTTCAGAAAAGTAAAGTATTTGAAAGCCAACTCTAAAAACTAGATTTTAAGCCAAAAACCCTAAAATTTGCCTGACAGGAGGTACAAGAATTCTGTATGCTAGTATCTCATCAAATTGACAAAAAAGTTTGTTGCCATACTTCACTCTATAAAACTATAAGACCTTGATGTTAATGGCCATGTGTAACCTTATTCTCTATACAAAATTGTCAGTAAAAGGCATGTCCAAAAGTGAGAGTAAAGTTCACCGCAATAATAAAGTAGCAACCTTGCAATATCAAGTGCGAATCTCACAGCTGTCGATTGTTTCATTGCTCCTTTTTTTTTCAAGAATGCACGAAGATCTCCCTGTAACATGGAAATAAGATTTGAAAACAATGAGGCTTCAAGATAAGCTGTGAAACAAACTTTTATTAAGTAGTTTCTGCTGTAATTTTCCTTTTTATACAATGGGATTAAATCCAGTGGCAAAAGCAGTAAAGATGCAACATAGGAATTCAACAGCAATAAATTGGTCATTGTTTCTCCAACATGTGACATGTTTCACTCATAAGTTTTCAAGCAGAAAAATTTGGAAATATCACTCTCAACATTAACAATCACTAGAATTTGTAAAGCAGCAGGAAAGCCCGATAGTGAAAAAGTTAAAATGAAGACAGATCAAAGATCCAGAAAAGGAAAAAGCAATGACTTCATACATTCTCTAAATAGCTTTACTATATGCTAATGAATCGAAGGTTAAGGAAAGACCTTAGGTAAATATTCTGTAACAATCATCATTGGACTACTTTGTGTTACAGCACCCAGAAATTGGACTACATTTGGATGTCGAATCTTTTGAAGCAATGCAAGCTCATCCCTAAATGCCCTCCTGCAACAAATCAACCGCTTTGAGAGGATGGAGTCGTGTCAAAAAAGAAAGGAACTTTCTTAATTTATGAATAACCTACACTTTATCTTCATCAGTAATCACTTCCTCTGGGAGCCTTTTTACAGCAACTTGAATTCCACGCCATGATGCCATACGGAAAGTCCCCTGCAACATATTTCACAATAACCCTTCAATAACTCCTAGCTGCATATTCTTATGTATTTTCAAGCAAGAATAAAAATAATAAAATTGCAGCATTCCAGAAGTCAGTCAATCATAAGCTATCTTCCAACACTTATAGCAAGTACCAAAATTCCTACATTTCATTTTTCAAACGAATTACTTCATCAATTTTCTTTTTCCATAATTTCTGGGCATCATTAAGCAACCCATGATTCATGGCATAACAGTTTTGAAAGAAATAATATCTCCAATAATGACTTAGCACCAGAAACAAGCATATACAAGTTCGGAAAGGCATATAAATAAAATCATATCAAAAGGGGGAAAAAAATCACCTTAGTAATATCAACACTATTCGTAAAATCAAGTTCATGAGCATCAATTTCGTACTCCGGAACTTCACGGGCGTGATTGACATGCATTGGAGCCATCTAAACACATTAAATCAAAGATAAAATTAAAACAGAGTATAAAATTATGCTCATAACAATTTGAAACCATTAAGTCAAACTAAAACAAAAACATACCAGAGGTTTTGCTCCATGCTTCTCCAAAAGTTGAATCACATCATGGTTTTTATAATATATAGCATCTGAAAGGGGCTGTTTAACCAACATTAGTCAAGTCGGTAACATTACCGGAAACAGTACCACAGTAAAGCCTCATTATGTCAAACTTCACTCACCGAGCTGCCCCAACGATCTTTGGGGTCCACGTCAGCACCACGTTGGAGCAACAATTCGACAACCTCTGTGAAGCCCTGGCACGCCGCCACGTGGAGAGCCGTACGGTCATCAATATCACGAAAATTTACATCGATGCCGGAATCTAAGAGCTCGTTGATGCCTTCCAAGTCACGCTCATTGGCCAAGTACATCAAACTCACCTCCGGCTTGATGTTCCCGCCGTCGTCTTCGCCGTCAATCAGCTCCGCCTCCTTCCGCTGCCGATCCGGAGCTAACGACGACTGCTTTAACAAGGTCCTCGCCGGCGCCTTCGTCTCCATACTCATTAACAAAATTACGCAAAGATTGTTCTTTTAAAAGCTTAAAATCTAATTAAGATCGAGTTCAAAGAGAAAAAGGATTTAACCGTTATGATCAGCGATTTGAGTAACGTTTTTAGTATGCGTTTTGAAGTTTCACAGTGATATATAAGGCAGCCAGGTAGGTAAGGTTGACGTTGACGATGTAGGGATAAGGTGACACCACGCGCTTAAAGCGCGTCAAATAGAATATTTTTAATTACGGCATACGCGTAGCCGGCGCAATGTAAGAAGTAGTTGACTAACCTACACGAGAGTGTTTACGGCGCACCGGATCTGAACCGCACACGTATGATCATTACTGTTCAAATTTTTTTTAACAGAGTTAGATAACGGTGTCGTTTCATCAGTTGAACACGTGATTAGTAGTTGATAAAAGATTAAAGTGTCGGTTCCCATGTGTTTTAGTCCGCTTTTAACCCTTGACTTTAACCATTTTACTTTTGAGGACAGCTTTTGATACTTATCTTAATTCTTGCCCAAATAAGAGGGCCTGATATGATGTCGACAGACGAAAGTGGAAAATAGAATTTGGTTCAAAGTTCAGAACTTGACGTTTTGAAAAAGGGAATATCCTATCTTGAATCAAGAAAGAATTATACTAAATCATGTTGTGTACATGACTTGCTTGAATTCTCCAACAAGTTAAAAGAAAAACTGTGTTTAGTTGGTAGTTTGGTATCCAAATTGGATAATTTAATATACATAGACGAGGTGGGGGTTTTTTCTCATTTTGAGTGATTCTTTTATACCAGTTCAAATTTGTCTTGACTTTGAGCAAGTGGGTTAATTCACTGTTCAATGTATTTATTAAGAATGGCAGCTAGTGGGAATTGTTTAGAGGAGATTCTGTCGAGAAGATTACTGCTATATGCGGTAAAGGCTTCTAAATTAATCAGATATCCGGATGAGATTTTGACTAAGTCTTTATTTGGCTGGCCTTTACAGTAAGCTCCAGCCCTTCCTGAGAGATGTAGATGCGTTGACTATTGGTTATTGAGCATGAGTTCATATCGTTTAGAACACGTGAGAAATAATCAGATGGATCAAATCAAACTTGATCTCTTTGGGTATCATAAATTTGAGTTTTTCATTGTAATTGTATTTGTGTTGGTGTTTGAACATATTTGGTGTTTTGACTTTGTCTGGGGGAGAAGGATTCTGATTCTCCAATGAGTAACCCCAACTGTCAATGGATCCTTATCGGGCAAGAAAAAACCTGAAGGTCAAATCCCAGAAATCTGGAGTCTGGATAGACCTGCCCAGGTTCATATCTGTTCTAGATCTGTGCTTATCCTTAGGAGAATTACAGCCTCTCTGCTTAGGATTCAACGTGATGTAATGTAAGATTGAATTCTCTATTATTGCTTTTAATTTAAACGTAAAACAATATACGTATAGTAGAGTTTATATATGTGTCCAAATTTACTTCTATATCTATTTTACTGAAATTAACTTATATGATATGCTTGGCGCGAGAATATTTTAACATTACTTTTCCTTTTTGGTTGGCTTTATTAACTTTTCGTTTGGTTGATTAACCCCAATTATTTCCTAATTGAACCAAACCCAGTTTTATATATCTAAAGTCAATGTCGACACAAGGAAGACATCTGCTTCTGCCCTTCCCAGTTCCTACGCGAATAAGAAATACGGCCTACATTTGACCAGCCGCATCATTTCATCAGCCCCACAGACAAATGGGAAATTAGAACATTTAAGAACTTGTTTAGCTTAATAAGACCTTGTATTTCTAGCATAGTATTAAAACCTGGATTGGATCGGCCGGTCTGACCAGAAATCAGTCCTTAATCCGATCTATTGAATGGCTAAAATTTGTTTTATCCATTGGACCGGATTGACTTGAGGTTGAACCGGTGGAAACAGAGTCGAACCGCGGTTTAATTGTCGGAGTCAAAGAACGTTTTGAAGCAGGATGCCGGTTTTAAGAGAATGAATGGTCGTTTGTTTGTCCTCCAAACCGTTCTAGGCAAGAACAACCTTGTTCCCTCAAGCCAATATTCATCATTCTGTCCAAGCTGAGAAAAGTTTTTAAATTTTATTACGTCATGCTAATGCCAGCATGACATCAACGGTTCAACCAGCCGGTCGAACAAGGCCCGGTTTAGGTATAAAAACATTGATTTCTAGTCAGAGGAGTGAAATAGTTGATTTTCAAATTCCAATTATCACATATACTATAATGACATAAAAACATTTCACAAACCTTTTTTTACTTTTGTCATATTGAAAACTGTAATTCAACCTTTGAGCTGATAGCTTATTTAATAAATTTGCCAGTAAAACACAAATTATATGTCCAGTCATATAATTTAAGTATTATTCATAAATTTACATATTTTATCAATTCAGTCATATTATTCGCGAACTATATATCTCAAAAGTTTTATTCACGAATTATTCTTGTATTTTTCCCATATCCAAATTTTCGCCAAATTTTTATAATCGTATTTTTCATCATTTATCGTATGATACTTATAAAATTTATGTACCATTTTTTTGTTGTACCCGTATTTACTAACTAAGGTAAGTTTCTGTTATAAACTATAATTTGAATCTTGGTTGTATTATTTATTTATATTATTTGTTTGGAGCTCTAGTTCCACTTTGAATTGTGGTTTTATTATGCGTTTGATTTGAAACTATAATTAAATCTTAACTATATATTATGTTCGATTCTGAAAACTATAATATAAATCTCAGTTATATATTGTGTTGTATTATTATGTCTAATAGTTATTAGTTAATTAATATTTGTATTTAAAATGATATATTAATTTTAGTAAGATAGTTTATGAAAAATATTAAAATCGAGATTGGTATTATCATTTTTTTAAAATATATTATTAATAATATATCGAATTAAATTCATATATATCCGTATTATATTTTTCTTATATTCAAAATTTATGGCTAAATTTACAAACTTATTTTTTACTATTTATCCTATCATTGTCGTCAAATTCTCATACATAATAGTTTCCTTCATTTTATCTCCAATTTAACTGCACAAAATCTACAACTACCGCGTAAAAGTGAATGAGTGATTAGCTGGAGAAACAGAATGACATTATGACCCGATAACTACATATCAGCTGCATTTATTAAAGGCAACATGCAGCGTACTATTTATGAACTGTACGCAATTAATGAGTGGAAGAAAAGTTAATTGGGGCTGAGATTGCGTACAGCAATCTTCTCTCAAAGATTTAAAATTGTTATCCGCAGTGGTGTCGTGATGCATGAAAGTTATTTCGCACCTAACATCACTTTTAGAACAGTATAAATAAGGGGTATACAATATGTCTTTAACCACAAAAGCACAACAATAATAGTCTCTTTAGAGTAAATTCTTCTGGTAAACACATCAATGAAATAACAGTGATAATAAGTAATGCATATTGCTTCGGTTGGGTAGTTTGTATATACTAACATGATTACAGATTTAAACCTGTAAAATCTCTTTGATAGCACTAGTCCCTTGAACAACTTGGAATCGGTATAGTGGCAACCCAACTCCAAAAATTATCACAGCCAAGAGTATAGCTGTAGTACAGAGGCCAAATCCCCTATCTTGAATCCACAAAATGAGAGTTGAACTAATTGCTCCACCAATGCATAGGGCTAGCCAGAGGCCGTTAAAAAATCTGGACATATCCCATTGATCAGCACCGTGAGAGGGCAGTGCAGCTTTGAATCCTGCTGTCCGTGATTTCATCTGTAGGCGAATCTTGCGACTGTGAGAAAGAGATTTTCATGAAACTGCCAACTAAAGATTGCTCAAGAGGATACAGACAGATGAAGTACCATTTCAGTGATACAGTGCCATTATTGAACATGGGTTATATCGTTGAGAGCACTTGAGAAATAATTAGATAGATTGAATCAAACTTGATCTCTGAACTGGAATTTTGGGTACCACAAGTTTTATTGTAATTCTATGTTTGTTAGTGTTTGAAATATATTTGGTGTTTTGACTTCTCTGGACCGGGGAGGATTCTCCAATGAGTCTATCAAAATTAATGGCCAAGCAAAAACCTGAAGGTTAAATCCCACAAATTATGCATCTGTATAGGCATAGAACCGCCCATGTTCACATCTTTTCTAGAAATTTGCTTATCCTTTTTTTGAGCTTATGAGAATTACAATCTCTCTGCTTAGGAGGCTACCGCAAATACAATTTGATATAAGATTCGATTCTCTATTATTACATTAATTTATTAATATATGTTGTAGAGTCGGTAGAAATTGTGGGGTATAACTGTAAAAAAGAAAAAATTGGAGTGTAGGCCCACCTGTATCTGTATAGAGTCTAAAATATTAGACCATGTTAAATAATCTCTTTCGAACTTGCACCCATTAAACCCGACCATACCCACCTATTTTGCCAGGTCTAGTAGAGTCTATAAAATTACCTGAATTTACCTTTTAATCTAATTAACTTGTGATGTGAGACCATTTTATATAACTCTCTTCGACATACTCCAACTAACTTAAATAATATGTGTTCTGTGAGATCATTGTAGAAGAGTAAAGTTAATTTACCTCTCTATCTTAGACTAATTAATTATATTCTAATGAACTTAAATTGAATGTATCTTGTGAGATGATTATACATGATCAAAATTTATCTTATAATCTAAATTTAATTAATGATATCAAATATATACTTCGTGAAGATTCTATTGAAGATTCTATTCTCTACAATGATCTTTTAGAGTCTTAATTAACTTATTTTAAGTGTATGGATAGAGAGAAAACGAAAAAGAGGTTGGAATTGAGCTAGAGAATTCAAAGAAATTCATCTACTTGTGTATTGATCAAATGAACAAATTAAAAAAAAAGAGTTAGTAATAATTTACTAATTGGTAATTACACACTATATTTGACCATTGGGATCATTTCATCTCCCAAAGGGGAAGTTATAGCATATCAGAACTTGTTTTTTAGCCGAATAAAGCCTTGTTTTTTAAGTCGTTGGAGCGAATTGGTCGACTTTCAGATTCCAGTTATCACCTCTACTGTAATGATATAAAACTTTTCGCAATCTTTAGCACAAAATATCTTCAATTTTCTTCATTTTTATCTTGCATTTGGCTGCACAAAACTTCCGAGCTTTTTAACCACCACAACAAGGTTTTAAAACCCAGTCCGACTGGTTGAACTGGTTCAACCCGAACCCTCCCAGGAGCTTCACTCGACTGAGTTACAAAATTCAACTATTCCCAAAATTCCTAAATTGACTACCTGCGAACGAGAAGCTACAAGTACCGAGGTAAGAAGACTTTTGTAGAGTGAAGACCGATAGTTCAAGAGGTGGTGTTGGAGTGAATTTTGGACGCCAAAATCAACTGAAATTGGGTTGGAAAAATCAACCTAATCGCAAAGGTATAAGCGACTCACGACCGCAAATAGGGGGCTACCAAGCGTTGGGGTTAAAAGGGTTTTGTAGAGTTGAGGCCAGTGGTTCAAGTCGTGGTGTCGGATTGAATTTTAGCCACTGAAATCAGCCAAAATTTGGCCGGAAAGATCAAAGCCTTAACTGTCACAGGAGTGTGTTTGCTAGATTTCAAACCTGTAGGGACTAATTCGTCATTTTCCAGGGGATTGTTTGCAAAATTTCAAACTTTCTAGACCACCAGTCGGGTCGGGTTTCAAAACCTTGCACCACAAACCACCACATAAGTAATTGCAGCTAGTGACACTTATTTAATGATATATGCATGCATTAGATAACCAGATAAGTACATTATAAGCTGCATTTATTACAGAAAGCAGACAGCATGGAGAGTTCTATTAATAGACTGTATGCAACAACCTGAAGAAGATCACCAGTATGGTGGATCTTGCTGCAAGTTATTTCAATTAAGGAGTTGAAGAAAAGTTAATTGGGGCTGAGATTGTATTCAGCAATCTTCTCCCAAGATGTGAGAGTGTTATCCGAAGCGGGTGTTTTCCACAATTGAAGGCGAGTAATTGGGAAGCTTAGTTGGTCGATGCTCTCATCAAGAGAGTAAGCTTTTTCTTGAGCTTTTTTCTTCTCTTCATCTGTCAGGTCCCCATAAAGCAGGCTTATATGCGGCATGTAAGCTGCAAGATTATGCAAGGCTTTCATTATTAAAACACAATTACTCATTCCAGAATAACAGCATGTATTAGAGTTTCACAAATTTAAAATTGAAAGGGTTAACCTTAAGAAACAAAATTGTAGTTAAATGATCTCAGCAAGTAACAAAGATCCAAGAAGTAGTAGATAACATTTCATATATGCCACACCAAGTAATAAAAGGGTTCATCTTTAAGGTACACGGGGCATGAAGTGAAGTGATGGGCAAGAAGTTAACAATTAGATACTATCTTTAACATTTATGCATCATCTCTCCCTCAATTATGAAATACAGAAGCTTGTGGTGGAGAATTTATGCCTGTAGAATTACTGAAAATAGGATTTGCCAGATAAAATAGAAAGAACGAATGATTCTAGATAGGGTAAGAATGGAAGAAGAGGATTCAGCTAATCAAGATCAAGTATCATAATTAAAGATGAAAATGTCCTTTACAGGAAAATTACTCTGTAACCAGGAGCAAAATCCCATTAACGCCATCAAAAATAACATGTTCAGCTTATCCACAACATCATTTTGGTTAACATATAACATGTCATTCATACATGTTACGACTTTTAAGAAATTAAAACTAGCTGTCCCCAGCATATATGTACTATTTCCTAAACAGATGAATTATCAGCTTTTCCTAAACTTCCACAATACAAACAGTTTTTCCCCCACTTCTTTTAGCATTTATACGAAGTTTCGTGTAGAATGACAATTTGGATGTTTCTTTCACCTAATGGGCAAAAGAAAAAGCTTTAAACAAATGCAAAAGGGTAAACAACTTACGTGTTGAGGACTTGAACCCAAAAGTGCTACTGGACTTTGCACTAGCTTCCACCACCTGAAAACAAAATCCCAATTATAGTTAATAAATTATTCAATTTACTTGAGCACAAACACTACACTACACTACACACACACACACACACACACACACACACACACAAAAGAAGGATCACCTCAGTCGTTGGATGAATGAGCAAATAAACACACTGGTAAAAGAAAGTCCCAGTGGCCACACGATCCACACTACAATTATAAGTCTTGAGCCCATCGCAAGCTGCTTTGAACTTGGCCAACGCATCATCCTTCGTCAGACTGACCAACCCAACGACAGTCATATGCGGCTCGAACTGGGGCCCGCCGAACTCGGATCGTAGACCCTCCATCAACTTCTTGATTCTCGGTATCACATCCTCCGGCGGAGCCGCCCACACCGAATAATCATTCTTCTGAGATTCGTCTGTTGCGACGGTAGTTGCGGGAACATCCATGGTGATTGAGAAAACGAAGAGAGAGAAGCCGAGAACCCCCAGAAATGCTAGGAATCTAATGAAGAAAAGATCTGTGAACATTCATGAGACTGCAACAACGGACAAATTGAGATGAACCCATTTTTTATTTCGTTTAAATAATTCAGAAAATAGATTAAAAAACGAATTTTGAAGGAGTTGTTGAGGACGCGTGAGCTTTTTCTTGGCGTTTAAAAATGGCAACGGGAGCCGTGAAGACGATGGCACATGGAAGGGGCATAAAGAATAGGGAGAACGACTTATACATACCCAAGATTTATCGTAACGACAAGTTGGTACCCAAAAGGTTTTGAAATGACAAATAGGTACTTTCTGTCATGTTCTGTTAGTGATTTACTTATTATCTGTTTATTAATAGTGAAAAGACTAAAATACCCTTAAAAGTTTGAATTTTAGGTTTTTATAAATTTAAAAATTTTAAAAACCCCCTAAGTTTACAAATTTCACTAAATACCCCAATATATAAAAGTTTTATAAAATAACAAAAACACCCCCACCGAAGTGCATCCGGCCACCACCGCCGGAACTGGCCGGAAAGAAGCTTACGCACACGCACTGCGGATCTGTGTCGTACGCATCCATCTCGGCCTTTTCCGGCCAGATCGTGTCGACCGGCCGGAAAAGGCCGTATGCACGGCAGATCGCCGACGCCGCAAAACTCCATCGCGGCGTCGGACGGCCAGATCTAGATCGCCTTTTTCGGCCAGATGCCTCGGATCGCGGAGCGATGCAGCTCGCCGACGGCTGACTCAGATCGGCCTTTTCGGCCGACACGACGGTCGAAAGGCCGATCTGCCGCTGACGGTAGACAGCCTTTTCCGGCCAGACCGCATGGCGATCCGCCTCGAAAAGGCCACACGATACGCATACGATCCGATGGGGACTGTGGTCAATGTAATGCGCCCGATTCCGGCGATGGTGGCCGGAATCGGCATTGGGGTGGTGGGGGTGTTTTTGTCATTTAATAAACTTTTTATATATGGGGGTGTTTAATTAAATTAGCAAACCTAGGGGGTTTTTTAGAAATTTTTAAATTTATAAAAAACAAAAATTGAAACTTTGAAGGGCATTTTAGTCTTTTTACTATTAATAAACAAAACTCACTAATGTAATATGACTTAAGGTACCTATTTGTCGTTTCAAAACCTTTTGGGTATCAACTTGTTATTACAGTAAACTTTGGGTATGTACAAGTCGTTCGCCCTAAAGAATATGCTTAAGACGTGGAGGAATTTTAAGTGATTGTTATAGATATGTCGGGACTTGGGTGTTTAATGGGTAGACATGATCTTGACCGTGCATCTGGAAGATCTACTAAAAGATTACATCGCCGATGAATTAAAAAACTCGAGTTGGATTTATTTGCTTATTTTTCAAAAGAGCTAGATTTTTTTCCCACCCCAAAAAAAGCTTAATAACAATTTCCCACCCTTGACTTTTAAAATACCATTTAGATTCTAAATATTATGTTTCTCTCTGCTTTGGATGGAAAATACAGTAATTTTTATTGTTAAAACGAAAATACTATTTTCTCGCCACCGGCACTGTGAAGAACGGTGAACGACGAACAGGGAAACTCTAGGTGATAGAGAATGGCGAATGATGTGTAATTGGCAAATCAACCTCTCATTTTGCTTAATTTCATCAATCAAACACACCCCAAGTTCATCATGCAACTAAAACCCTAGAAGAGGACAATAATGATTGGCGAGCAAATAGGATCAAGGCTATTAGGGGTTTTGGAGACGGGAGGATGGGGATTCTGGTAATGGTTTTAGGATGGGTTTTCGACACAAAAAATGATCAACACTCGGCTTGAAAGTTGAAATGTTGCGTGGAGCATGGTCAACGATCAACGAGCAAGGGATAGTGATGGAGGTAAGGGTTTTGTAGAGTGGGTTGTGGGGAGTGTGATGGTGGTGTCTAGGGGAATTTGTGGCAAAAAAATCAATTAGAAATCTAGTTTGAAGATTCAACCGTGTGAATGGAGGTGGTGGTTGGAAATGGTAAGTGATGATGGCAAATGGAGGCTTGCGCTTTGTAGAGGAGGCAATGAGGATTTTATGGGTGGTCTTAGAAGTGATTTTGAATGCCAAGATCAACTAGAAAACGGCGAAAATTGTCGACTATGACGCTTCTAACGTGTGCCGTTTCTTATTAACATGTGTCGTCCTTTTTCTTTTCTTCTTCTTCGATAGGAACTTTGGATCATCTTACCCTTTCTTACAAGTCACAATGAAAATTATTGACAAAATTTTGTTTTGGGTTTATAATACCAAAAGTTTGAGGAGGAAAGTGTCATTAAGCTTTATTATGGTGGAAAATATTTTTTTCACAATGAAAAACAGTTATATATGTGTACGTGACATGTCGTGGCACATGATCAAACCGATACCGCTTCGAAATATTTTTAGAACCCCCTAATTTTGTTAACCCCTACAGGTTTCAAAACTAACAATAAACCCCCCAAAAGACAAAAGTAATAAAAGGGTGTCAATGACTGGGAAAACCTTGTCAATTGAATTATGCTTCTCGCATACAATCAAACAGATATCCATATCAATAATCGAATGTGTATTAATTATTTGCCACTTCAATGGAATTAAACAGCTAACAATATGTCTGGAAAATAGAAACGATCCTGAGAAATAAAATTAACAGGAAAGATTTAAGAACACAAAGTGAAGTAAAAGGAGTCCAGTTGAACAAGATACATTAAAAACGACAGCGTACCATGTCTAGTACATTTATGTATTATAAGCTAGATCCACAAAACAAAACATAAAGAGAGATTACATTATATTTATATGAATATTTATGGGAAGGGAGCCCTTGTTTTCATTTGAGTCCGCTCAATATCGATGGCAAAACCCTTGCCATGCTGCTTCCAGTAGTCAGCTTGTGGATTGATCCACTCTGGTTCTTCAATCTCCACCCTTGAACTCTTCATTGCTTCAGTTGATATGTTGTACTTGTTATCCCTTTTCTGAACTAGCTCCGGATCCACCATCCCCAAGTTCACTCCTTGGGGAGACATCATCAGTGCCGGTGCTCCCAATGGAAGCTTATCACCTTCACTTTTTATTATTGTATTATTAACACGCACACACCCATTACGTAATTAATACCTCAAATATTACATGCATTTATATGTGAAATATTCATTTAATTACCTCTATCCACCTGCCATGTACACCAAAACTTGCCGTAAGTTTTGGTCAAATTTTCGAGATCTGATTTCACTATCATTTCTGGAACTCGAGGATTAACCCAGAGGCCTGATTTTATCTAGATCATCCAATAATTTCATGATTAATCACCGTTTACATTAAGAGTTATACTAACCTTACAAAGAAGCATATAAAAAGTCTTACAAAGAATCAAATCCAGCTCTTGAAATTCATGATTGTTTCTTTCTCTCTCTCATTTTTCCTTCTTTAAAGGATTAGTTTTGACTCTTTGCATGACTCTTTGTAAGGCTAGTATTACTCTTACATTAAAACTCGAGAAATTACAAAATTATATATATATATATATATATATATATATATATATATATATAATAAAAACCTCATAAGCATGAGAGTGCCAAAGCTTCTGCTCTTCCGGTGGCAAAGCTTCAAAAATCTTATCTGAAACTATGTACTCCACTCCTGTACAGAACATTCTGTAACAAGATCAACCTTCGAGATGTACAAAAAAAAAAAAAAAAAATAAAAAATAGAATTAATTTGTAAAATTTAGTTACCAATGAGTCGGCCGGAGGAGTCATCAGTGTCATAAACAGCGCACTGGAGGAAGTCCTGGTTTAGTCTGGTGACATAGTGGTGAGTCTCAATCTGGCGAGACATGTCGTGGCTATATAGAGCAAAGGTGCACACATGCTGGTTCATCTGTTTTATGGGCTTCAAAGACTGCATCATCTGAGCGCCTTTGTCCAGCAAATGCTGATACATCGTCATCGGAGCCCCCGGTGGCTGCTGCTCTCCGTAGGGCGGTGTTGGTTCCGGGGACTTGTCACTGGAGGCCATGGAAACTGCAGAGTTAATTGTTGGTTAGTTTTGTTAAGAGGATGGAGTTGTTTATAGAGAGAGAGAAGGAACATGGTGGGTTAAAGGGAGAGCACGTAGACATGCATGGGGAATGAGGTGGCGGAGAATGGTGAGATGAGTGGACAAATGGAGGAGAGTTGAGTACCCTTGGACTTTGTTTAGATGATAACCATGTTTGCTATTTTGTAGGTACAACTTCCACTAATTACAGTGACTTCAACTGAATTTCGAAATTCTCATCCCAAATGATGTAACGGGTTATATTACTTCTTCCTCTAAATGATATACAATGTTTCATAACTTTAATCTATAAACAAAGATTTGGTATGATAAATTATATATCACCGTTTATTTATTATTGGATAGTTTGATAGTAAAAGAGTAAAGAAAGATCTAATATGATGTCTTAAGTTTAAGTCCTTAATGATAAAAGAGCAAGAAGAAGATTTAACTTGGACTCATAAGTTTATGTAATTTAACATGGATTTTTAAGTTTGAGTTCTCACGACTACTAATAGGGGTATTCGTTGAATCTCTTAACCGTTGGAGTTTTTCCCCGATCGATAATATATATATATATATATAATATATCATTTTAGATGTAAGGTTTAGGATAAAATTTAGGATGAATAGCATTAATTTCTTTTTAAATTTTAATTTCATAGACACTTGTAATTGAGCAGCAACTCCCTTACCCAGTACAAATATGTTTTTTTACAGCCAAATTCCTTTAATATGAGAAACACTTACATTAGTTGCAGTAAATATTACACTTTCTGAATCATGACCAAACTGATGTAATTAAATGAAGGAAAACAAACATAATGGATTAACCATAACACTTAATCCTCTCCTTATTGTTCGAACTAGGGACTGCTAATTTGAGGTCTGTACTTGTACCTTCTAGCAACAAACAAATAAACTAAGAAATTGATCAAGCTCAATAACGAAAGCAACCAGTAGAAGAGGTTCAAATGGTTCCTGTTGATGTTGTTGCCTGCTAACCAGCCTCCACTTCTAGTAATATCCTTGGTTGCTCTATTCACTATGTTAATCAAAATGGTGCTTAAATAGTAGCCAAGTGCCATGGAAGTCCAAAGAAAGCAAGTAGAGATTGACTTAAGTGCATTGGGTGCCTCTGAATAGAAAAACTCAAGGAGTCCTACATATGTGAACAGGTCTGCAATTCCAAATATGAAGTACTGAATTGATAGCCAAAATACGCTAATAGGCAATGGTTGCACCACAGGGATGGCATCAAGCATATTGTGATCTCGTGCCACACCCTTGCGCTTCACTTCTATTATTGCAGCCATGGCCATGGACAGAAAAGAAAGAACGAGGCCAACGCCTACACGTTGCAAATGAGTTATGCCAGTGGGGTGGCCTGTGATCTTGCGTGCGAAGGGTACAACTATGCGATCATAGACAGGTACTATAATGATCAAGAATATGACTGGGATGATGGGTATTGAAGCTGGTGGTATGTCAAAAGATTTAGTGAGGCTTGTGTCCATTGTGGCGCCTTGTTGAATGGAGAAAGTTTGAAGTTGAGCTAGACAAAGGGTCATTATAATGGTGCAACAAAATATTGGAACCATGCTTAGTAGGATTTTTGCATTTTCTACTTGTGTTACCCTGCAAAGTTTCCATGGATTTGGAGCTTCTAGTCTCCCAGTATGTCCTGTAGGTTGTGTCTGGATTGCTGCTTTGTCCAGGCACCTGAACATATATGTACAGAAGAAAATTGCACTTCTATTAAGTTTTAGGTAAGAGATATTATCAACACTTTGAACTGGAAATTTAAGAAAATTGACCTGAAAATATCTCTATGAGGTAGAAATTCAGTTTTTATAGCAGCTTCTTTGTCCTTAATCTCATAAAGCTCCATAGGATCTTCAGGAAATTGAAGTTTCCTATTACGGATGGCTGCAACATATACCTGAATTCAATAAAAGAACAAACAAATCACTCTTGATCCGGCATGCATCCATAAAACTGATATATGGCTGGAAGCTATTTTTGCATCAGTTCGGTAGTTTCGTACATACTTGCCCATCAAGCAAAAATTGAGTCAAAAAGGATATGAGCTGACACAAACCTACACATTCAAATCTGACTTTTACAGTACTTTATGACATGATTACGAATTCAAACCTGTAGAATTTCAATGATGGCACTAGTCCCTTGAGCAACTTGGATTCGGTATAGTGGCAATCCAGCTCCAAAAATGATCACAGCCAATAATATAGCTATAGTACATAGGCTAAATCCCCAATCCCATCCTTTGTTGTCTTGAATCCACACAATGAGAGTTGAACTAACTGCACCACCAAGACATACGGCTAGCAAGAGGCCATTGAAGAAGCTGGACATATTCCTAGCCTCTTGCGGGTCTTTCTCGTCAAATTGATCAGCACCGTGAGAAGGCAGTGCAGCTTTGATTCCCGCTGTCCCAGCAGCTATCAAGTAGATTGCAACAAAGAGAAGTGCAGCATTACCACCTTCAATTTCCTCGCAATGAGAAGTTGGATCAAAGACATTACAAGGAGGTGGCTTAAGATTCGGGTAGTGCGCCTGTATTGTTAGCAACACCAGTCCCTGTATAAGCAGCGTACAGAAAAAAAATGAGTAGTTGATTCGCCAACGAGTTCCTAGGCAGCAGAAAGGAAATCTAAAACTTGACAGAATTTTCGTTTTTCTTGAATTCAGAACAGTTAGTATATCCCATGAATATCTTTTTAATGGTGTCAGAATGTTCTTTCTAACTGTTAGTTTTTTTTTGAGGATTAATATGCATCAGTTATTGATAATCGTACCAGAAACTCAACACTTCCTGAAATTATCACAGATTTGTATCTTCCAATGTAAGTGTCTGCGAGGAAAGCCACCAGAATGGAGAGGATATAACTAGTACCCATAAAGTTTGTCACTTGGTTAGCTGCATCAGCTAGTTCCATATGCAAAACTCCATTGAAATACGTCACGAAGTTCACAGCCAGTGCAAAAGTAGCCATTTGTTCAAAACCAAATGATGCTGCAATCGAAACACAACCCAAAATTAAAAAAAAAAAAATTAAAAAATTTGATGGACAACTTATTCAAACCGAAATGCGCTATATTGAAGTGCGTGATCTATCAAAATGAACACAACTCTTGAATTCTATAGAAGAAGACTTACGCAATAATTCTTTGACAGTATTATGCATTAATCTATTGAGAATATTCGGTAGAGTTATCTACCTAGTATGAGCAATGAAGTTTTTCTTCCCCCGTGTTTATACTTGAGAGCTTGTCTTCCCTTCCAGTCCACCTTTCCTTCAATGTGCTCAGGTGTCTCCTGCAAAGAAATAAGAAATTTATTTGGGATAAATTTGGAAAAAAAGAAAAGAAAAGGGAGACACACATAAAATGAGAATAACAAGGTACCATAGCTCCTGGCTAGGCTCCTTAGGTGCCTCTGCAGATTTCTGATAATGTTCAGATTATTACAAGCTTAGGCAAAGCACTGTATATAAAATGGTTCAAATACAAGATATGAAAACATGTTATTTATAACTACTTAGAATTTAAAAATACAATGCTCTTCTGCTTGCATGAAGGTGACTTCATCTGTAGGCGAATCTTGCCGACTCTGAGGAAGAGATTCTCATGAAACTGTTAACTAATGATTGATCAACAGGATACAGACAGATACAGTGCCATTTAAGTGATACATACAAGGGGTAACTCAAATTCCTTCACCAAGTGTTAGTGAGAAAAGTTAAATATTTCATTTTGAATATAGCTATTTCAAAGAAGGAACATGACAAGCAGAAAGAATTTGTACTGTAATCCAAAAGCATCCCAACACTTTCACCTCTTGTCCTCAATCTCTTGGACATAAATGTTGCCTCTTTGTTCAGTTATTTCAGCTGTTAGTATTTATACATATGAGCTTAATGCTGCACACAAGAAGAAACTTAAACAAACAATGATGAAAGGCACCCAACTATTTGTTTAACCAAATGTCTCTGTTCAAGAAGCCAAAGAAAAGGCGCCATTTATTTTGTTTAAGTGAAAGTAATGAAAACAGAATGTTGACGGCAAGTTGATGTAGACAGATTTAGATGCGATAACTCCGTTGCAGTGATTAATAACTGGTGAATAGATACTATTTGTAATTGAAATGGTCATAGGTGGGGCGACAAAATTTTCCAAATTGGTCAATTGCTTTCTGTCCAGTGTGAAACTGACCATGTATGTCTCTAATCAAGGTCTATTCACTTTGTTGCCGGCTTAAATTAAATACTGCTTCCGTTTCAATAGAAATAAATGCATTGTTTCCATTACTAGCATTAACCTGCAATGATAGTTTTTCAATGTAGTTTAGCTAAAGTTTCCCTGCAAAGAACAATGGAAGAGTACAATAGATTTGTGTTATGCCTAAAAATCAGGGCTAATATCAGTTGATATCAGTGAGCACCAATCAGAGTTAATAAAGACTTTGTATTACCCAGAATCTATCACGTCACCCAAAACAGAAAGAATATAGTTGGCAACAACCCAACCGACTCAAGTTTTGTTTATTAATAAATTTGGTTTACACACCTGTCCAAGCCTCATTTAATTTAAGGATATTTCTTAAGTTCTCAACTAATGAGAAGACATGACAGATTTGCACGGCACCAACCCATTTACAAAAATGTAATCATTATCTTGAGTTCAATGGGTATAAATAAGCAGCTCCCCTCAACAAAATCGGGATTAGACCCTTTGAATTCAACAAAGAAAATAACAAAAACACACTACGGAAAAAAGACTGACTTGATATTCTATAAGAATCTTTAGAACACCAAACACCTGTGACCTTAGATCACAGTTTGCGACTTGTTGTAATCTTGGCTAACAACTAAGAACACAGTAATATAAGATAAAACAATAGATATAGAATTCGTTTTAAACATTTGGACCATTATAAAATTATTTATTGTTTCCTTTATCTTTACGTCTTTGCATGTTATTGTGAGAACAGTTTCCCATTCAACTCTCATAATCATTTTACGTATAATTTTTTAAAATCTCTTAACACTTTGCACGTACGAAGTTGTTAGTATCAAAATCAAACATCAACAATTTGTACGTCGAATAAGTTTTTCCCGAGAAGGAAATGGCCTTCTCAAATTCATCAAAGGTTTCTTGGTCTGTTTCATTTTTATAGTTGTTTCTATTTTCTAACAGACTGAAACAGTGTTTTTGTTTCGAAGTTCCCTGTCGAAAGCAAAATACAAAGAAAAATAATAAAGCACCATGATTTTTTTATTCTTCGAATGTCATCTCATAACATAAATTTCGTACTGAAAGAATGATACAAGTAAAGAATCTGGAAACAAATCTTGACAAAAATATCTCCACAGACAATACAAGCTCATCAATTGGCAGATAACCTCAGTTGTAATCTTCACCTGGGAAAAGAATTATCTATAAATTTAACATGCTTAAAATTATTCATCCACTAGACAAACCTAAAATAAAAAAATCCAGAGGACAACACCTTTAGACAATCAATGATGTAACTATCAACTAAGGGGCCAGGGGATAACAAAGAACATAATGTACAGAAAGAACTGGATCGCCTGTGCAAAGAATTGTGACTATGGTTGAAAGTGGAAAGAGGTGGGTAACCCTACAAAAATAGAAATAATCAATCAATAATTCAGTAAGGAGTACTTTACACGCAGCACAATCTTTCCCTTGTCCACTCCAAGCTTCGCTCCTGTAACCAGCCAATGACCTGGTAAATCTTGGGGTCCCTTTGACATTTCAGTCAAGTCCACAATTTTCGCCAGTTTACCAGGGTGGGCTGAACTATCTTCCTTCTTATCATCAGAGGTTCTTTCATTTGAAATTGATGAAGAGGCGCTACCAGGCTTCTGCACATTCGGAGGGATGGAGGGGCTGTGATCCCATACAGAACGCCTTATTGTACATCCGGGTACTTTGCAGAAGAGAAGCTTGAGGTATAATACATTTTTGGCACCAAAATCCCAAACACCAAGCTGAGCCCCTGTGACAATGTGAACACCAGAGAGGTCTCCAATGCAAGTCTCGGTAAACTCTATTGGTGCAGTGCTTACATGGGAGAAATTCTTCCACTTAATGGGCTCAAACCAGCGGCTGTCTTGCTCCTCAGGACCTTGCCACTTCGGTGCACCTATAGCCACGTGGGCATCCCAATGGGGTTGAAGGATTTTTGGAAGAGACACTAGATGCTGCAAATGGATTTCAAGTCTGTTTTGCTTGCTGCCCTCTAGGCCAAGTTTAAGTCCAGTGACTGGCTTACGGCCAACTGTTACCTGTAACATCATGATAATAGTTTTTATACATGCCTTCACAGGTGGGCTACATTCACGTTTGCCATAAAGCAAAAATAAATAAATAAATAAATACTTTTTCACTAGACAAAAGGAAAAAATAAATTGTGGTTCACGTATTTTTAGGTACACTTTGACGGAATGAGGAAAATTTATTAAATTAATCCTAGCTTTTAAGAAAATTTCTACACATTAACTTTTCTCTTCCAAAAAATAAAGAGATCAACTTGAAACAACATATGAGTTTTAGTCCAGCAATGCTCCAAATGTTCAAATCCTCTCTCTCATAGACAAAAGTCAGAGAGGGTGCAGCATTAAAGTTTCAGTATTGTACATCTACACAAGACAAAAGAAGATTGATCATTCCTGCAGAAATTTGAACTACTGTTTATTTTTGGGTTTCTTTTTCTTGCTTCTAATACAGAAGTTACTACTATAGACTTACAACTTCAAGTAATTTCAAAATCTGAAAGCAAAATTTCCAGGAGTGGATCATGGAAATGCTGATCAGAAACCACATATATGTATCATATGAGCATCAAGTTCTCTACTACTTGGTATTTGATTTACCCAGGACCCAAACTTCCTTTTCTTCTTTTCCTTTTTGCATGACTACTATGAAACATTACGTTGTGCTATGGAAAAATAAAAAATGATGAAGTCATGGTAGGTTGAGCTTCGAAAGTTGGGAGACACATTTAATCTCTAATAAACTTGGACATAAAAGTAAATTGCATTTCAACTATATTTGTACATTATAATTTCACCATTACATCTACTACTGTAGGTTTTAGAAACTTGAAGAATACCTGATCTGGGCTGATATAAAGCTTAGGACCCATTAAGCTGAATTGGAGGGAAGGACACACAGGCTCCTTCCTTTGAATGTTACTATGTTCAGGAGCCCAAAATCGAGCAATTTGAAAATCCAAGAAATACTGTAAATCCTCAATTGGTGGTTTGTCTGTAGTAGAATAGACAGTCAACCAATTAGTATTTAGCAACACAAAAATAAAACATCTCCAATAACAGCTTTTATGGATACAAACATATCTAATTCAAAAGAAACATGAGCATGATTCCCTTCCAATCAAGTCCACCATGGTCCTGTCATAGTATTCTACATGTTCAACAAATAGATCACCATTTTGATTACTAGAACAAAAGGCATAAGGACAACCAAAAAGCAAAATAATCCTGTTGGAAATAAGTACCTAAAAAATCATATAAACTAGGGACTTCTTTATTTTCAACAATTTTTCTGATTTAGAGAAGAAGATCAGGTTTCTCCATGTCTCCGAGACTTTGGAGTTATGACTGGAAAATTGTTGAATCAGCCCCATGAAGAACTTGCAATATGTAATAGTATAATGATGATAAGGATAGAAACATTCTTTCTTGTCATCAACGTAATATAATATATGTTTAAATCTGTGCAATTCAAAACAAGAGATCACCTAAGAGTTTAATAAGAACTTACACTCCAAGTATAAATCAATTGCACGGGCCAAATGCTTTATACCAGGAACTCCTTCAAGCAAAGAAACGATGGGTGTAAATGTCATGTTAATCACATCAGGTGCCAATTGTACAGTCTCAGCCCATTTGGCATGACTCTGCTCCAGATCATCACCTCCTCTCCTCCTAAAAATGACTGTAACATCCTACAGCAATAATTTTCAATTACAGATTTTCCCACAATACAGAACCAAAAATAAATTTTCTATGCAATAGGTGCATCTTTAAGAAATTTTCTTCCTCAAAACAAAATCTGAAGTGTAAGCAACCAGCTGAAAGTGCTGTGATGTTTTCAAGCTAGGGGAAGTAGTAGATCAAATATTTAAGTACAACAAGAACCTCAATCTCAGAAAACTTAAGAGGCAATGACATGATATTACCTTATCCTTGTATTTTAAGGGGCCAACATTTAAGTGGCTATTTGAGTCCAGAAACCTCTGATCCCCAATTTCTTTCACATAGTCTTCAATATCCATCACTGACAAAGGCGATGACTGGTGCTGCCTGATATAAACTACATCTCTTCCACCAATTGTTACAGATGTAACAATATGGGTACCGTAGTTCTCAATAAAGCTGCAGGAATACAAAAAATCAGAAACCTAGTGCTGTTCAAAATTACGAATTGATCTAAGGATCCTATCAGATGCGTCATCACTGCAACCAATTTTTGCTAGATCCATAAAAAAAAGTTTAATTTCCTTCTCTATATGATAATGGATAACTTTTATCTAAAATATCACATTCTAATTGATAATGGCAAGAATGATCATCAATAAAAAAAAAAAAGTAAACGGGAATAAAGAAAAAGATTTTATAGAATAAAACAAGAATGCATGGGTTCATTATATCCCTAGGACACACAAAGCTTAAGTTTTAGCATACTACAAGTACAGTCTCAAGGTGAAGAGGCACACACAAGGCCAAATAGAACTTAATCAAGACTCCATAACTGGATTCAGCATTGCAAAGATTAATGCTACCATCTAATCAATTTGCAAATAATATCTGCTCCAATGCCCTCTAAAAGCAGATAATTTTTCTTTGCAATAAAAATGGTACATGATTATTGATTGGAGTTAGGTGATTTTCTCAAAAGTTCTATTACATTTTAACATATCAAAAAGATTTTGAGTTACATTCAAAGATGATGTATTATCAATTTGTAGAATAAAAAAACTTTCTAATAACCAAAGAAATATCACATGATGATAAATAGAAAAATGTGAAGGCAAGTGAATTCAAACTGAGAAACTGCAAAAAGAAGGTGTGATGAAATGTTTACCTTGCCAAGGAAGAAGGATCCCAAGAATAAGGAACAGCACGCCTGATTTCTTCACAAAGAACTAAATTTAGCCTTGCTAACTTAACTTTATAAAGGGGAATGAATTTTCCAACCATTGCAATGGATTTTGTAGCTGCTGCATCCACTTGCCAAGAACCGGTGAAATTGAACATGGCATTAAAGCTTCCAAGCGGAATGTGTCCTGATATACCAGATTTTTCATTGAAGTATCCTGCCATCTAGAATTTCAAGCATCAATGACCACTATTAGAGATATTGATAAGTGAGTTTGATAAAAATTCAACAGAAAGTCGAATCATTCACTGCAATCAGGAAAACTCAAGCCAAACGTTTGGTATAGATGAGATATTCCAACTGACATGAACAATTGAACACACAAGATGGGCATTCTATTCAAACCAGAACCTAATAACCCTTGGGTGAAATGTGAAGATTAAGGCTTAAAAGTTACAACAAACAACAAAACAACAAAGTGCTCACTTGAAAATGGGAACTCAGGTAAATCTTATCCCTATATAAATAATCTGAGCTTATATATACACTTAATCATACAGATAATGAACGATGATCACAAACTTCATTTCATAATTAGAAATCTCCAATGCTCCATCCAGTTACAGATAACACAGAGGAAATGGAAGAGAAATGGAGAGAGAGCGACACAATCATTATAACCCAAATAGTAGTAATAAAGCACATTCTCTTATTCTTTATCTGTCTTCTCATCGAAGGAGCCCATGGCTTCAATTGCATTACAGTACCAAGAGTGAATTGGAAGCACCCAATATTTTCAAAGAGTACACATAGTCCAACCAGTCAAACATTGTCTGAGGTTTGAGACGGGCTTGGGCATCGCTATGATGGTTCCCAACCGATGATAAATGTACCGCCACACCATTCTACATTTACTATTGGCCAATGGTGAAACAAATATGCTATTTAGCCCCATCAGAATAGCAGAAGAGCAACAAATCAGGACTATACACTTCTTCAGTTTAACTAAGAATCACCAATGAAAATCATAGAACTCCCATCAAAATCGATGAATCGACACATGCCAAGATTATGATATGGCACCAAACCAACTCTCAAGCCAACAAACCAATTGGAAAAAAGGCCCAATGAAGTACCGGAACCAAGATAATAAATCATTGACCCAAATACTCATTTGGGCAGGAAACAACAAATTGCAAGCAAACCAGCAATAAAGATGATAAAGCATCAAAATTAAAAGACAGCCAGATAAAAATTTCAGCTCACGAAACACAAACAAACCAAGAAACGAAAACTCCAGAAAATAAAACAGATCAAAAAAGAATAAATTTGTCTTTCTAAAAATCAATCACCTCATGAAAACTACAAACAGGAAGTCTCTCAATGCCCCTCTTGCCTCTAGAATAATCAATATCAACAGACACACGTGGCACCACAACAGAATCAGATACAACAAGATCTCTTGCATGATCTTCATCTAAGAGAACAAGCCTGGACCCAGGAGTCCCCTTGCAGTAAAGAAGCCTAATATCAGATGTAACATCAAAGCCACGACCCAGAGCTTGGATTGAGTTGCAGAGAGTAGTAACAATTTGATCTTCCATAGAAGAAGAAGAGGAAGCAGCAGCTAAAGATTCTTGTTTTATCAGTTCATCAAGGAGAGGAATAGTTTCAAGTATATATGTAATGATATTATTAAAAAAACAAAAACAAAAGTGCTTTGAGTTTCGTTTAGTTAATGTTGAGTTGTAATGGTGGTGGCCTGGTGGGGCAAGTTTGGACTTTGTAGTTGCCGAAGAGTTTTTGTTGTTGTTGTTGTCGCTGTTGTTTTAAGACATTTGGGGTTTTGACTTTTGACTGAAAATATATCTAAAAACGCGTTTTTGTGCTCTCCTGTTTGGGTGCCTCCATTCTCAGTTGACTGGTCTTCCTTAGATCCTTCAACTTGTTCTTTTTCTCCACCATAATGTCACTCAATTATTTATTTATTAAAACTTTCTAATTATTAACAATATCTTCATGTTTATTTTATCAACTTTAATTAAAAAAATATTATTTTAAGAATCTCTTAGAAGTGGTTCTTGATAGTGAGATTTTCGAAAAAGTAATGCATTAAGCCCTTTTTCTATGAAATTTGCTTAAGAAAAAAATAATGCTAAAAGAAAAGATGATTCCTCTTTTTCATATAGTTTTCTCTTTCAGACAAAAACTCTGACTTGGCGTCTACAAATTGGTATAACTTAGTTGAATAAAATAAACAAGAGAAAAAAAAAAAAATGCAGAAAAGGGTAATGAAATTGAGTGAATCTAAAGTTTAGGCACATGCTTTGTGGCCTCTCTTATAAAAGAGAAGAAAAATATGTAAAGCTTTTTCTGTGTCAACGGCCTTTGTTATATTTGGAAGCTCAATGAAGAGCTATGGCAGAAAACATGGGGAAAAGGGAGAGAAGACATATTGTGGCATAAGTCAACTAGAGCTAATCAAGTTGGAACATTATGTTTTATTTTGAGCATCACCAATTTATAGCATGTTTTCAATTGCTTTTTTTTTTTTTTCTTCGAAAAGAAAGTAACAAGTTTTCTTTTTTTATTAATAGATTATCATACTTTTAGTATTTTATTGTAGTAAGCAGTGTTTTAAAACCCAGTCTGGCTTGGTTGGTTGAACCGAATCCGGGGCTTTTACTGGGTCGGATTACCTGTTTTACTATTTATCGAAAACCTTAGAAATTAGGATAATGATCGACAAACAATTGAAGGTCGAGACCTTAGGGCATTTGAAGAGAAAGTGTCGGTGAGTGCAATGGTGGCGACGAGATTGTTTTCTGATGAGTGAATCAACCGAAAATAGAAAAAAAAAGGCAACAACAACAGCCGGCAATTGGTGAGGCTAAGGGGGTGGGGTGAAGTGGGTTTTGGTCAGGAGATTGAGGAGAATATTTTCAGTGTGATGGAGAGGGTTGTCAAAGCCGGTGGTAGTGAAATTTGACCTAGAATGCTGGTGCTGGAGTCGTTGAGATCTAACCAAAATCAAACCAATTTCAGCCTGATATTGGGTAAGTTTTATGGGGAATGAGCTCAAGGGATGATTAAGATTACATTTGGTGTGTTACTACCGCCAACCAATCAACCGCCGATTTGCATTTGGGGAATATTTGCTAAATTTTAGACCGGTAAAGAATTAACGAATTTTTAAAAATGTATTTGCTAAATTTTAAATTTTTTGTCACCCGGTTTGACCCAAGACCTTATAACTTTGTTGGGTTTCAGCTCGTATTGGTTATTAAAACATACTAGCAAGCATTCGTTGACATTGAATTAGATTTAAAAACCCAAAAATTGCGTCATGATCAGTGAAATTGAGAGAGCTTGGTCATCACCTAGTCTGATAGCTGTTAAGAGAATAAACAAGTGCAGTGAACAACATAATTAACACGTTCACCAAACGAAGATGCTTTGTTTGAGCATGGGCTCAATGAACATTTGACTAAAACAGAAATATTATAGAACATATTTTTAGCCGAACTTAAGAAGCAGTTGAGGATTTGCAATACAAATTATAGCCAAGTGAAATAAAGGATTTATATAAACTAGCTCTGAATTTCTAGCTTACTATATGTAAGACTCAAGAACTATGATGTGAAATGGAAGAACTATCTTTTTGGTTCAGAGAGATGGTATTGGAACTGAGTGGATAAAGATCATGGGCTGATGTAAGGCCTCTTATGCTCTCGGAATTGATAGAGTAGAGATCGTGGGCAGATGTTGTGGAACGAAGAAGTGATGTTTGATCTGAAGAAAATTTTTGGGTCGAGCTTCCCGTTGAACTCTGGTCTTCCAATGGTTTTAATTGCAAATCACCGTTATAGATGCTAGGATCTGAGATCACATCCTGAATATCCGTTTGTTCCTCAAGCATACTAACTACCTCTGTCATGGTGGGTCTAAGTGATGGAGTTGCATTGCAGGATAACAGGGCCACTTTTATCATCCTTTCAGCCTCTTTCTTGTTGAACTCGTTGGCCAAATTTTCGTCCACTAAATCCATCAAGTTCCCTTTCTGTTGCAAATCAAAGGCCTGCAATATCCCAGCAAAAGAATGTAATATGTAAACTTCCTACAGCCAAGGCACAGCAACAGTTATATTGATCTTATGAAATTTACCCAATCAAGAAGGCAAAAGCAGCCATTTTGTCCTCGATAACTTGCATTGCTTCTCCCACTGACAATCTCCAAAGCAACCACCCCAAAGCTATAAACATCTGCTTTTTCTGTGAGGTAACCCCATAGCGCATATTCTGGAGCCATATAACCTCTGGAATCAATCAAAATGTCAAAAACTTAAACCTTCACACTACATTATAAATTTTGAGATCAGAAATCATGCTCTACAATAGTGTAGCTCACATAGTTCCAGCAACTCTAGTGCTAATATGGGTGTTCTCCTCTTCTTTGAGCTTAGCTAATCCAAAGTCTGATATCTTAGCATTTAATTCCCAGTCAAGTAGTACATTTGTAGCTTTTATGTCTCTGTGAACTATCCTGAGTGTTGATTCTTCATGGAGAAATGCTAGACCTCTAGCGATTCCAACACATATTTTTTGCCTTGTTGCCCAATCCAATTTCAAGATACTTGCCCCCGAACCTATTAACAATCCAATTAACCAATCAAGAAATGTATTACCAGAAAGCATTCCTTTATGCAAAAGCAATTCAAAAATCAAAACAAACATCACCGTGCTTACCAAAAAGTGCATGCGCAAGACAGTTATTTTCCATGTACTCATAAACCAACAATAACTGATTTCCTTCAACACAACATCCAAAAAGTTTTACAAGATTTGGGTGTTGCAAACCAGAAATCATGCCTATCTCATTCACAAACTCTCGATTTCCTTGCCTTGATTTGGAAGAAAGTTGCTTCACAGCAACAACTGTTCCGTCTGATAGTTGGCCCTGTTTTGAGTAATTATTATATGTACACGTTCATATCTACAGTCTTATGCTAAATGTTGAGTTATGTGATTAAATAGCTTAAAACTGATTAACCAAGGGTTAGTAATGAAATTCAACATAAAGTTACTGAATAAACCATCTAAGCTAAAACAGCGATATTAAATTAACAAAATACCCTTAAGAGGGAAGATATATAATAATTGTCTTACTTCCACATATAATTCAAAATACAACGTTTGAACTTATTAGAGAAATTTTTAACCAGGTTGAGAAAAGACACTAGGACAAGGTTGATCTTTTGCTTGTTAAATGTTGAAGGACATTGTCTTTTCCTTTGTTGATATTTTGAGTAATATATATATATATATATATATATATATTGCATAGGTAGGGTTTTTCTTTTGTGATGATTATGAAGGGTGTGCCCCCTTGACTAGGTGTGCTTCTTCTTGCATCGTCGACGTTAGTAAAAAATACAAAATATTTAGATTTTTCATCAAGCACGTCAAAAGTCCAGTAAATTCCCTCACAATTAACTTTTTGGTGTCAATTTCAAGGATATTGTTCTCAGTGGTGTATATGTATAAACATTTTCTAATGCATTGCCACTAATGGAATTATCATTCTTCAATAAAATAGAGTTGTTTAGTACCTTGTATACTGATCCAAAACCACCTTCTCCAATCTTGTTTGCAGCATCAAAATTGTTAGTAGCAGCTCTTAGCTGTCTGAAAGTGAAGGTTCCCGTGTGTAGATCTAGCCCCTTAAGATCTGCCCAGTAACATTCAAGGAGAAGAGAGATTATCTACACGTCAAACTTATGAGTTGTAGGACAACTGAGCCAAAACTATGTCTAACTGTTTTGTACTTAAAATGCATTTGTTTGTGCCACATGTTTACAAGTGTTTTAGGATGCACTCACTTATTTATTGCTTAAGTTTGAATAAAACATAAGGTTTAGCCCATACCTTGTTCTCTTGTGTTTTTATGCTGAAAATAGTATCTCCAACAGAAGAAACCCAGGATGATAAGAAGTATGCATAACACCAAAATGACAACTCCAATCACGATAGATACATTTTTTGTTTCTTTAGGCCCTGGTACGTAAGATTTGTGCCAAGAAGAAATAAGGGTTGACTATTAAAAGAAATCATAGTAAACATTGTTATTTTGCAGAAAACAGATCATTATACATAGTTGTTTATTTCTCACCGTCACAATTTGATCTGAAACCTGAAATTAACACCAAAAGCTTATGCTTATCAGAGAACAAATTAAGGTGGTGAAGGAAAAGATATTCATCAAACCCAAGTTCAACGTATTATAGTCTATATATGAAACAAGTTTGCAGGACATCAACTAGCGTGAAACAAGTCAGAGGGTTAACAATTGATTTGGGAGATGTCGTTTACATCAAGTAGAAAAACCACTCAAGAGAGCAGAAACTATCTTACTTATGAGTACAAGCCATGATTATGTTGGTTTTTGGCTTTAGTGTTGGATGCCTTATTTAGGTTGGTTTCTTTTTTGTCTTTATCTGCGTCTTGTTGTGACCAAAAAAAAAAATGGTCATCTTTTTTTATTGAAGGCAACTTTACCCTTAGTGAATAGCAAATTACACTCACTAATGATATTTGCTACTAGGGGGTGGTGAACAGTATCTAACTCTTATTTTCATCTCATATACTCGTATGTCTTTCCACGAGATTAGATGAAGTCATATAACAGAACAAAGTGGGTTGAAATTGTTTCTCCGTCCGTAGTATGTAACCAGTAGATGGAGGACAAATGAATATGACCAAATAGTTTTTTTTTTTTTTTTTTTCAACTAAAGGACCAAAAGTTGTAACACTAGCAGCTCACTTTGAAGGAAGACTGATTAAAAAAAGCATGACTTACCACGACATACAGAAATAGCAGATATGAGGGGACCATAATTCCCAGTCTTTGGAATATATACAGTTCCTTTCCCAGCCCAATACAAGCGGATTTCCAGGGTATTGTTTGCCACTGTGGCGTTAAATCGTTTTATGATCACTTTACCAGTTCCATTTGCTTCTTCCCTGATATTAAAATCTTTCTGCTCTAACCTTCCCTGGAACAGTATTATCAAATCAGAAGTTTCTACTTTCTAAAAAGACTAGTAGCAATGATCTCTTCCCAAAATGTAATTGATTACCTGAACATAAATATTGAATATACGTCTTCCAACTCTATTATATAGTTCATCATCATTGAATGATATTTCCGCAAAGTGGAGATTTACCGTGTAATTTCCATTTTCCAAACAATATCCATTATAGGTGAGAACAAGAGGAGATGCACGTGCTGTAGAGTACAACTCAGGAAAATTCATAAATGATGTATGGTTAGTTGATAAAGTATAACCATTGTCGTTCCCTCCACCATCATCCATGAAGTCTCCAGTACTGATGAATCCCCAATTGGTTCCACCAGGATAATTTAAAGTAGCTCCATTTCCAGCAAATCGATCACCTTCATACTTAGTATTCTTGATGGTTACATCCTGTCCTCCACAGTTAATATGAAGCGATTGATAATCTGCCACAAGGATCATTAAAATTTAAAGCGTTAATATGAATAAGATCATTATCATTTTGCAAGCGAGAGGATCAATACCATTTTGTTCAGCTTGACTATCTTAATTAATTCCAATACAAATGCAACAAGTAGTTTTCTGTTGCCAGAATATGGTGAGTGTTCTTAAAATATATGAGGTTCTAGAAGATTCTGGAAAACATATTCCAAAATTAGATTATAAATCAGAAAAAAAGTAATTGCAGATTATTTATCCCAGGAGATCTTACTCACATTTTTGACAGCTGGAATATTCACGGAAGCATGGAAGTTCATTTCTATTTAACATGAGCATCTAAACATGTTAGCACAACAAGCATAGAGGTATGTATATATTAGTAATATTTTATATTTAAAATATTACCTCAGTCCATTAAATACTTAAAACTAATGGTTGATCATAAATAGAAGGAGAGAGTACTCTTACGTGTTGTTCTTCCATGAAAAGCTTCGGTATAAGGTTAATTTACTGTTTAAAAGGTTAAAATTTATGAGTGATTTAAAGAAATCAAAACAAAATTATGATCAGTTTTTTTTTTTTTTTTTACCTGCTTTCTGGACACACGGTTAATGCTGTGAAGTTATTGTAGGAAAGATCACTGCAAACAATGGACCAAAAAGGAAATTACATATTAGATCTCAAATTATTAGCAAATTATAAGCGTATAAAGAGGATATAATTACAAGAATAAGAAAAAGAAAAAAATACAAATAGTGACATTCACATGAAGAGAAACGTTAAAAGGACCCAAAGTTGATGATCTTGCTGAGTGGATGGGACAATAGAAACTATAGGAGGGACCTTCTACACCGTAGAAACAAAGAAGAAAAAGTACATCCGGGGTATAAATGTGAGAATTTACCAGAAAAAAGGGCAGAAAAACATTGAATAAGCAGAGGGCATCAAATTTCAAAAGATGTTTAAGAAGATGTGGTTGATTAGAGAGCTTCAGATTCAAAACTATTAGAACTGGATTTCCAAGTAAAAATAGATTATACAGATAATAACTAGAAAAGTTATAACAGGGTCTGAGGTCAGAGCACACATGAAAAGTAGTAAGGTTGAAATTAGCTTTCTGCCATATTTGTAAGCTTTAAATACTGAAAAAAAAAAAACAAAACAAAACTAGAGTGGGCATAGATGTATCAACACATAATAGATGTTACTGTTAGGAGATTGTGTAGAGAAAAACATACTTTCGAAATAAATAACATAGAAATAATATCACACCATATAAAAACACACGATATTTACGTAGTTTGGCATAACTCGCCTACATCCATAGATAAGGGAAATTCACTATAGTTTCATGAACACGATATACAAGAGTACATACACCATGCACTTGGTACATAAAACAAAGCGGAAACAATCTTAGTTTCTAACCACGCTCAACCCAATACATAGAGCGTTAACAATTTCAGTTTCTAAGACACTCTTCCCATGATGTTTAATAACTCTTACATCAAATACCCTGTATTCTCATATTCTCATATTTATTGGTAGTATATAGGATATTCTTTTCCTAATATGATTCATATTCCAATTACTAATAAGACTCCTAAATTATATTCCTATTTACAATTGTATTCTTTATTAAATAGTTTTCCTAAAGACAAAAGTATCCCAACAATTATATGCAAAGCTTTGCCATTTTTTGGGTGAACAATAATTCATGCCTCACTATTTTTTACTTCAATACAACTACATATTCCAATTTTTGAAATACATATTATCTTCCCAGCCATCCCAGGAAATTACTCTAAGGGTCCGTTTGGTTCACTCTTGGGAATACTATTATTAGTATTCCTAATAAAGTTAAACAGTAAAAATGGCTTATTCTTAAAATATTATTCTATATTATTCAATTTCTTTTAAACCCCCTTAAATTTGTTAATTTAACTAAATACCCCAATTTTTTCTTTTTTTAGAAATTGTAAAAACACTCTGGCCACCCTCAGGCAGCGGTGGCCAGCTGTCCATATTTAATGGGTGGGTTGGGGGTGTTTTTGTTAACTTTTAATATTTTATTATAGGGGTGTTTAGTAAATAAACAAACATAAGGGGTATTTTTGTTAATTTTCAAATCCTATATCGTAATACTCGCCTAATTTAACTTTTTTCAAAATATTATTCCAAAAATTATCAGAATAATGAACCAAACAAACCCTAAATTCTTACAATAGTGCCATTTCTAATTCTTTCTATATATAATAAATTAAAAAAACAAAAGGAAATAAGTAAAAGAAACATAATCCTAAGGGAACACCAAGAAACACACAAGAAGGTGACAGAAACTACAATGGCTTCCACCTCATTCTCTATCTTCCTCTCCATCTTCTCCTACCACTTTCACAGCTTCTACCTAGAAGAAACTTCCACAAGTGAAATGCCTCTTGTTTCTCGTCACAGTATATGACCTACTATGACTTTTGAGATACAAAGCCTAGTTATAAATTGTTGGTACTTAATTTTTACTTTACTTTGACATTTGAAAATAATTTGGTTTTGTTGTTTTAATTTGTTTCACTATATATCGGATAGAGTTTGGATTTGTTGGTCTCTAATATTCTTCATCCACCTGAAAACAATTCTTTTTCCCCATAAAATAGATGACATTTGCTAATTAAAACTGGTCATTGGACTTTTTTCAACCGAGTAATTCGTAATAAATTACTATTAATGATTATTATCAACTAGAGTACAATAACAGTGTAAAAGATGACTGATTCCTTGATAAAAACAACACAACAAATGTGAGAATTATGTCAGCATTTCTATTACTCTTAACTCTCATTTATAATTTTGGGTTGTAATGAGTAATATGAAAACAGTAAAGATGACAACATCAATGTAATCCATAGTTTGACAGTCTTGCTATTAACTCCTCCATTATTTAACTTTTAATCAGTGTTATTTCAAAAAACAAAAAGACTAATTGAGCATGATCTTAATGCTACTGCATTAGGTCATTGATGCTCAATCAAATGGACACTGACTTCATACTCATTTTTTCAGGATAAGTATCTAAGAGAATGACTAAGGGTTTCTTGTTTTACTAGAGAACAAATATGGATCCAATTAGAAATAGATAATATCCAACCATCGGTGGATAAACATAATAAAGTCTATTTGTCATAGCATAATAGAATTATGTTGGTTATATGAAAATACCAATCCTGGAGCTCTCAAATGATGGTCTTGCAACGTCAGATGTCATCCTAGGTCAACTTGAGGCCATAAGAATCACTTCAAAGTAACTTATGCTAAAACAAACTTGCCAAGACAGCTTTACCAGCAATTTGAGCCATAAATTTAGAAAGATAATTAAAACATCCTGCATACAAGAAGACTCAAACAAAAGCACATGATCCTATGAACTTAATGTAATTCAGTCCATCTTATGTATATCATCTTACAATACTTGGGGTTTGAGAACATGTATATGATGAAGCGTAAGTTGGAAAGGAAACAGTAAAAAATCCTCAAGAGTTAACAAAACGTTTAACCTAATGAGGGAGACCCATTAAAGTTTTCAACCATTTCGGCAAAAATCATGGCATAAGACACATATATATGTACCCAATTATGGATAGGCAGAGATTGAGTGTCCATTTATCCTTCCTGTCCATGCCCTATACTTAGCTCTTTTATTCTCATTAAGCATTAATGTAACCTAATCCATCAAATAGAATAACTGCGATGGTGTATAGAAGACAAACAAGCTCTTAAGAGATAAAAACTCTCTTAGAGAATATAGTCAAAAAGCCATCCAACTGATAAGTGAATGCCCAAACTTAAGTAAAGAAGAAAATAAAAAAGGCATGCTATACTTAAATATGCTGATCATTTTATAGGCCATGCATTATGAATGGAAGGAAGAAACGAGTGGAGGAAGAGTCATGATAAAAAACAGAGCCAAAAAGCAGATGCTGGGAAATGACTTCAGTAGAAGACAATGAAACTAGGCCAAGGTATTGGTATTTCCAGTCATGAGACCCAACCATAAAGCTTGATCCAATGCAGAGAAACTAGGCCAAACTATTGTAGAATTGATTCTACAGATTTGCTACGTTTTTTTTTTTTTTTTTTTTTGAGTAAGGCAAACTATGTTGTGAACAGCTTGTTCACCCTTCTGTGATTGATTTTTCAATGAATGATATTGTTACAATGTCTTTCTACATATACACACACACACACACATAAAACACAAAGCAAATGACGATATGTGCAAAGATAATCCGAGAATTTACTATTAATTATTTGAACGTCTGAATTGAAACCTGACAGAAATAGTTAGAACTAAAAACAAAATATTTGTATCACAATTAGAAATCAAGCATCCAAATATGGAATCCAAGCTCTAAGTTTAGGAAAATACATATAGCTTCCTTTGCTGGTACGGAATGAATCTGGTATGTCTCCAGTCAACATGTTGTCACTCAGGAAGCTGATAAGAAGCCACATGATACAATTTAATATAAGATAATACTTCATGATAAAAATGCAACAAGTCCATTTGAAAATACAAGACTTTAATATGTCATTGCTTACATGAAATTTGGGTGTACTACTGCGCTACTGATTTTTCCTTCCAACTTGTTAAAGGTCAAATCACTGTATAGAAATCGTAGGAAAACGAATATATAGTCAAAATATGTTGTCAAAAGAAACCTTACATCATTAATCATTAAGTATCCCAGAAATAGTAGCAAACTTTAAGTGCAAAAAGCAATACATAGTGCAGAAAAGCATGTGGACATAAATACATACTCAAATCCTAGAGTTACACGAAACAATCTCCATGGTAGTCCTACAAACTCTTGGGAAAGGAAATCAAACTTGTAGAATACCATTAAAACTCAATAAGGATGATATGCATCCAAACCTTATCTATTCTAGTTACCATCATTTAATTGATTCTTAAGTTGACATTTCAGATTCTTCATTTGCGCCTCCATGTGCAAATTTGCTGAAAGAATGACCATCCCTTACATCTACATAAAGCCAACAATGATGTGGCAAATACTCAAACACAATGCATGGACATACTTTTAGATAGAGAATTTCCAAGCCCAAGTAACTTTGTGTCCTTTTAGAATGCAACAAACATCTGCATATATAAGACTTTCTTTCATATGGTTCATCCCTTATGGTTGTATCTAAAATGTAGAAACCAGCAGTCAACCACCATGCAACTTATCATATTATTTGGGGCTAACATGAAAGTTTTCTGTCTCCTATATTAAAGCGAAACATGCGACAATCATGGGGTTATTCATTACCATGTAAAATTCAAGTCTTCTTTGGTTAGTCTATGTTCTCCTAGATCTAATGTGATTTTGCACGGTCCTTATATTTCTCTAATCAATATAACATACAAAGTTAAAAACACAATATATATAAAGCAATGAATGTAACAAATGTAAAGAGATCAATATAGTTTAGGCTTACAGAACATGCAGGTTGCCCATTTCCCATATTTCTGTAGGGATAGATCCAGACATATTCAAGTTTCTCAAAACCCTGAAGACACATTTCATATTATTTAGTGGCTCTAATTGCACATGCTTTTGTACTAAAAGTAAAAATATTAATAATTCTGGAAACAGATAACCAATTAGAAACTATAAACATACACGTATTTAATGTTCTTGTTGCTCAAATTTGGAAATTTGAACTTTGGCCCGTTCATATCACTGATTCTCCTGTTTATAGAGAAGATAACATTAACTATAATGGAACATTCAACTCCTAACAATCAAACAGATAAGAGACGAATGGCAAAGAGTTGAAGAAGATCCTTCTACTCACAGGTCACTCAAATTTCCTAAACCAAAAAGGGAGTGAGGAATAGGTCCTTCCAGTCCACTTGAATGCATTTCTCTTCAATATTTCAACAAAACAAAAGGGAGGGCAACAAAGCTGTAAATCAGGATCTGCTATAAAGATAATTTCGTAACAGAATAATATGTAACAGATAATGTCCTTACAGCCTTTGGAGACTAGTCCATCCCCCAATAAATTCCGGTACAGTGCCAGCGAAGTTATTATCACTTATTCTACTGCAGACAACAAAGTGATAGGTACAGTGTTAATATTAAACCATCTAGATGAGAAGAGAAACCATAAGAGAGTACTTACATGTCACGCCCCCTCCCGAGTATCCCTATCCCACCGGATCCGGGCGCTCCAGGAGACTCAGGATCCCGAAAGGAAGGTGAATACTCTTTAAAAAAAAAACATTCATAAAAACAATTTCGTTTATAGGCGAAAGTGAAAAGTAGTGCATTTGCATGTTTAAGGTTTAGAAGGTGGAAATACACAATAATTATTCTAAAACAGGAACTGAAATCTAGTTACAAAAGAAACGTAGTATCAGAGTCCACTAAAGTTTGTAAAAGATGCAAATCATCATGCGTCAAGGCCAACCTAGATCGTAGAGTATGCTCCACACGAACCCGATCTACGGTCCCCTGGGGGAGGAAACATAAAACAGTGAGCTGGGAAGCCCAGTGAGTGGATAATAGGATTTATACGAAAATAACTTTAACTTTGAAAACATGTATGAATAATTGTATGCCACACAACACTAGTGTACTTACATGATAAGGCAACAACAATATATATATATTATTCTCGGATGCCATGAAATCACACACCACTATCATATAAAATAAATCAATTATCACCACCCTACTAGCCCTTAGGGGCCAAGCTTATAACTATCTGAACCAGTCCCTAACTCAGACATGAAGCTACACCACCCACAGTCTACCCTCGGGGTGGCACCATCCGCAGTCTACCCTCGGGATGGTACGAACATCATTGGATAACCATGCTCAACCCACAGTCTACCCTCGGGGTGTCATGATATGGTATCAAATATAATCTCGCCCACAGTCTACCCTCGGGGCATCCAAAATCCCACACCGGCCAATAATCGCCTGGTGTAATCCCGCCTGGAGCTCGTCAGGCGTCCGTCTTGTTCTAGTAGGATATACCAATGGTTCGGTAGGACGGACCATCTCAATGCGCGCATGAGGATAATGTCAAATACTAGCTTATGTCTGGAGGGGGGATGGGTACGGTTTCCAATCCGAGAGTCAAACATAACAATAATCATGCATCCACAATTTCATTCCAAATATGCATCATGCATGCCTTATGCATATATAAAATATAATATGATATAAATTCCAATAAAAGGCATGTAATCATGAATACAATGCTCACCACGTAAAAATACAAAAGTATGTAAAATTCTATTTACACCCTATATTTATCATCAATTTCTAAGGTCCCAAAACTTCTAAACATGACAATTAACCCCCTGCTGCCAAGAGCCTAGTGCCCATAAGAAAAATCTCACATTTTTATTCAACACTCTTTCCGCAATTTCCAAAATAAAAATGGACCATTTGTACTATTTAATATCTCATTAACTTCATATCCATTCTACCTTAATATCAATTCTACCTTTTTACCAACTTCAAGCACTCATTCCCACTCAACAATCACGTTTAAGTCAAGTCTGCAGTTTATGAAAATGCACCAATTACTACACTGATGGCTCCAACAATATCAAGCCAACAATGCAACAACAATACAACAAATATATATATATATATATACACACACTTTAAATAAACCTCCAGCTCATGATTTCATACCCATTGCCTCCAAAAATCCAGCCAATCTCTAACCTTTTAGCAAAGTAAACGTCCACATTCTATACAATATAGGCCAACAGTTTCATGCCCATTATTTCCCAAATTTTCCAGCCATCCACTCATCACAAAGTTTAACAGAACATTCAAATATAAAATTCAAAATTCATTTAGTATCCACCCATATTCATGTTTCTAATCAAAGTCAATTTTATAACTAACCCACAACCTTCCAATTCATTCTACACCATTTGTTTTCAAAACAAATAAAATACTCCCAATTGTAAACAAATAAATGAGCCCAATAGCCAATCAAATCAACCAACCATAGCATGCATTTCCGTATAATCCAAGGGAAAGATTAAAAAAAATACATAAACACAATTTTATAACCATTCCTATTAATGAAATTCACTGGCCCAATCTTAACACCTTCTTAATATAAACTTTCTCTTCCACTTCCACTCTAGCACATAATTAAACCATTTCATTAATTAAAAGAAACATTCAGCAAGGTCAGCACCCATATGAACAAAATAGAATCCAAACGGAGATGAAATTTTAGATGCATGAATTCTTTTATGCAATACTATTCCACTCACACTTTCTCCTTTGCTTTTAACTCAAGTGCTCGGTCCTCCTATCTTCTTCACCTATTTGATCCAAAATTATTATAGGAAGTAAGATCTAAACAAAGAGAAGGTGAAAGATTGATTAAAAAGGATTGAAAATGCATGCGTAACCTTATTCCTTTACCCGAAAATTTCTCTGAAAATTCTTCTCCTACAAGCACCACTCGGTTCTCCTCTATTTAACTCAAATGTTATTTTTTTCTCTTTTTCAATGTGCGTAGGAGAATGAATGTAAATGTGAAAGACAAAGAATAAACAAGCTTCTCCTCACACTTTATTTCTTTTTGTTTCTCTCGGCCATCTCTTTCTCCACTCCACCATTCCTCATCTCAATTTTATAAAATTTCACAACCGTCAATGGCAAAACAATGTGCCAAAACCGTGGGCTAATTCTCCTAAAGAAATTGCCTTTAATCCATCTTGCAATGGCCAATTATCATGCATCCCTTAGTCTTTGATTCTTACATCTTGCACCCCAAAATCCTTTAAATAAAGTTAAGTTTTATCATGATCTCACCCCTGGAGAATTATGCATGTACCCTTGCATGACACAATATTAAAAGGACCCCTCATCTTAATCAATTTCATAAAGTTGTTAAAAGATTTTCACACTTCCAATTTCGCACAAGTACTCTTGCAAAACTACCTAATAACCCACCATGCCTTATTTCTTACTAAAACATCTCTAAAAAGTTTTAATTCTTACATATTACCCCCTAGATTCACATAAATAAAATTAAATAAAACCTACAAAGAAAATACAGGGTATTACATTACAAATCTGTCATGTTCTTTAGGTTTCCTAGTGACCTAGGAAAGTTTCCAAAAAACCGATTGGCAGAAAGTTTCCTGAAATTATAAATCAGGCACCAAACCACAGTAAACATATGTCTCTTGTTAAAATTCCATTATATTGGACACATATTATACTTTCAATATTAAGAATCACGATATCATACAAAGAAGTTAATTGGACCAAATAGCCAAGCTCCTTAGGGATGGTCCCATACAACCGGTTCTCATCCAAGCACCTAATTTTTTTTTTATGAAAGAAAAAAATGATTAGAATAAACAAGAATAGCATTTACTAGAAAAGAAGAAGCATTGAGATTTTAAAGATTGAACCGTACAAGTCACTGAGATTGTTAAATGATCCCCACTCAATGGGAATTTCCCCTGTTAAGCGGTTGGAAGTAAGACCACTGCATAAGAACGTTTGTTAATGATATAAACAAGTGATCCTTGATTATAAGGTTTAAAGAAGACCAACAGAGATAAGTGTACTTACATTTTATTTAAATGCTGCATGTCAGCCCATTGCCTCGGAAGTGTGCCATTAAGGTAATTGCAGGAAAGATCACTATTAAGAAGAAGGAGATGAATTATTAAAATACCAATAAGACAAATATTCACAAAACCGCCTGCCATGTGCTTTCCCTTAGTCCAAATTCCAATAAATATACTCCAGTAAACACATAACCTCAATCCAAAGATATATACCATTGAGGGTGATTTGGGGGATGGCTGGCTCTTCTATTTACAGTACTACTCTTGTAAACATATTTTAAAGAAAAAAAACACAAATCAGTGTTTTGTTGTTTTCAACAAATATACGGTTTTTATGGTTAAAATTGTGCAACCATCTTTTGAGTAAAAAAATCATTTTTAAAGAAACAGAAAGTTGTTTATGAGAATAAAAGTAAATATTGAAATCAAATCAGAAAATAAAACGAATCCTTAATAATTTGGTCTAGAACTCCCAATCAGTGAGATGATATTAGTGCCAAAGTGAACTAAACATGAAAATTGTTCTTACATTTCTTCGAGAAAATGAAGATTGACCAGTTCTGTTGGAATCGTGCCTGGAAGACTCAAATATTTGAGTCGTCTGCAATTAAAAGGAATAAATGAGAATACAATTCCATTACAATTACAAAGCTTGAAATCACTTTGGACCGTAGAAGTTATTTCCATTAAACAAAAATGGTCAGTTTTGAAAGTAAATTCTCTTAACATTTGTATAGAATAGCATAATTGAAACGGTTCATTACTGAACTGAATCAATTAAAACATATCTAACAGGAAACCAATTAATTAAGAAGGCGCTTACATGTTTGTGATGTGAGAGAAGTTGCCAATAGTGCGATTACAAGCGATCAAGTTGACCTGCAGAGTTGACAGGGGAGTAGCTAAAGGGAGCTTCAGTGATTGGCAAGGATCCTCAGTGGTATTCATGAGCCTGGCGCCCATTTTCGCTGCTATTTGTCGAAGCACAACCGCTGCATATCAGTCGTTGCCGCTAATCATTATTTGAATACAAAATGTTTTGGTACTTGTTTAATGTTTTCCCATAAATTTGTATTTTGTTTTTATTTAAATATTAAAAACATCGTACAAGGATGAAAAAAATACTTAGCATAATATATTTATTTAAACATACAAAGATATGAATGAAACGTCGACTCATTAATTACTTAGCATAATCATTCTGTTGTGGTTGTTTGCTTGCTTGTATCTGACTTTAGTTCGTTAAATTCATTCAAAAATGGTTTTGACAGTGTTGTTAGGGTTTGTCCACGAAGTGTTTGACCAAAGTCTCAAGTGAGCGCAAGTATACATTTGTCAACAAAATCTTAACTTGAAACTTTTTTTAGTAGAATTTTTCTCTCTTGCTCTTAAATTTTCCTTTTTTTTATGAAAATAAATACAGAAAATTCATATACAAGAATTTTATTTATAACTTAATTAGTTTTATATTTAAATTTTTGTAACTTAATATTTAAGTTAAAATTTGAAAACTAATCAACAAATAGTTTGATAGAGACTTTTGATGTATAAATTTAGCAAACTTAGACCTATACCCACAGATCCACGGGTACTCGGGTAAAACGGGTGGATACGAGTAACTATAATAATTACTTGTACTAGGTTTACCTGTACCTGGCTCACTCATGAAATTAACAGATGGGTTGGATGATACCCGCGGATACCCGCACAAAAAAATAAAATAAATAAATAGTAAAAAAAATTCAATTACAATAAATTAGGCATTAGGGTTCATCTGACATAAGCTGTTATGAAATAAATTGCAAATTTTATCCACAAAGAACATATATGTACCCACAATGACTTGAAATCCCTCTACAAAAGGAATTAGGAATAGAAGAAATATCAGTCATAGGCTCCACAATACAAGCAATATCCGGTTTATGAATTCTGCCAAGATTCATAAATTCATTCCCAGTAGAGAGGTTAGCAAACCCCCTCAATTTCCAGATCAAAAGCTAGATACGAACCCAGATGTAGATGAAGCGCCTGACCTGTTCCGAGGGAAATATATGGCGCTAGTTAAGCATTCCAGTATAGAGCTGCCAACCCACAAAGAAATCATCACTAATTCCAACATCTGAGAACCCAAGATCTTCTTCTTCATCTTCTAGCATATCTAGTTCTAGTTTTCTGCTTTCCGTATTTGTACTCTCAGGATAACTTCTTCTTCCGCTTCTAAGGAGGTTGTTGGAGAAGAGGAAGAGAAAGTGGGTTTGTCTGAAGAAGAAGGGAGAGAAAGTGGGTTTCTTTGAAGAAGAAGGAAGAGAAAGGTTGTTGGGAAACAAGATCTGTGAGCGACAATCAACAAGCAAAAGAACCAAGAAAAAAAAAAAAAACAAAGGAGAGGTGAGCTAAGCTTTAACGAAGAGAGGCGAGGGGCAGTGGGCTAAAGCTAATAAGCTATGACAAAGAGAGGCGGTGGATTCATCACAATCAAATCTCTAAAAATAAAAAAAGAAAAAGAAAAAGAAAAAAATTGGGAAAAACGGGTGACCCGTGGGTCCACCCGTACCCACAGGGCCGGATATGGGTGTTACATTTCCTTACCCATTTACATCTTTTACCCGTTCTACCCATACTCATTCTACATGCGCCCATCGTTACCCAACCCGTACCCACTTGACCCGTCCATTTGCCAGGTCTAGGTGTATTACTCAAGTCGAATCCCTCCTTAATTGCTAATAAAGGTGACCACCATTGTTTTAAAACCCGACCTGGTAAGGCTATCGGGTCCCAAGTTGACCAGCCCTACCAGTGATCCAAAAAGTTTAAAATCTTGTAAACACACTCCTAAAAATAAAATTAGTCATATAGGTTTGAAATATAGTAAATACACCCCTACGATTTATTTGGGTTTTGACTTTTCCAGGAAAATTCTAGTTGATTCTGGCAGCCAAAGTTCAATCAACACCACCACCTGAACCATCATCCTCCACTCTACAAAACCCTTCTAATCCCAAAACTTGGTAGCCCCCCTTTCATCAACCGTGACTCATGTATATCACCGGATTGGGTTGATATTTTCAACCAAATTCCAGCCGATCCGATGTCAAAATTTCAATCAAACACCACTACCTAAACCATCGGCCTCCACTCTACAAAACCCTTTTAACCCCGACACTTGGTTCTTGTTTGTCGACCGTGAATCACATATTGGGTTGAATTTTCTAGCCAAATTCCGACATTCGACATCCAAAATTCAATCCAACACCACCCCTTGAACCATCGGCCTCCACTCTACAAAAGCCCTTTAACCTCGATACTTAGTAGCCCCTCGTTTGTGGCGATCAAATTAGGGATTTTGTGAATAGTAAAAAATGGTAACCTAGACTAGAGAGGCTACCAAATCCCAATTGGACCAATATGACCAGTTAGTCCAGTCCGAGTTTTAAAACAGTAGTGGTGGCCATGGGAGCTCCTAACATGACTGATAGTTCTAGGGTCTCGAGGAATTAATTAAGGTGCATGTAAGCGGACTCAAACACCCACGGTCATAAAAAAAAAAAATTTAATTAATTAAAAAAAAGGGAAACTGAAATATCCCTTTTGTTACCTTTAGTCTAATTATTGAAACTAATGAGTCGTATAGATACAAATCACTGTGGGAGAAGAGGTGGTTCTTGAAGTAGTTCTTGAAGCTGAAGACAAGCATTAAGTTTCAAGTGGAAAGACTTGTTGAAGTTGAAAACCATGTTAAAATTTAACAAGAAACCTTGTGTGAGGACATAATTATGATTCGCTAAACCATATAACAAAAAACTTTGCATATTTTGACTTGGCTACTAATTAATTTCTCGCTCTCTCCTTCGTTCATTTCTTCATATTCACGTTCATAATGTATCCTTCTCCTATTCTCATTTGATCGATCTCGTTTCCATATTTTCACTAATTTAAAGAAGAAATGAAATGACTAAAGTAAAAAGAAAGAGATGGTTAATGATGCTGATCAAACTAATTATGTACGTACCTTCATCAGGATGCAGCTGAAGAGCAGCACATTTTACAGGCCAAAAGAAAGAGAAAATAAAAAGAGAAAGTAGAAGAAACCACTGCTTCATAAACTTTAACATTTTTCGGGTTGAAGGGATCTATCTTCTTGGATAAGCCACAGAATTTCAGCATGTGTAGTTTTATAACTTGAGGGGGAGTGCTGCGGCCTGTATAATGTGGGATAATGACAATTTCGCCTATCAGATTTGGTCTAAATAACACTTTTGAGTTTTCTAGATTTTTTTAGTAACGTTTTAGTCCCTATCAGTATCAGAAACATTTCAATCCTTAAGGTTTGTCAACTTTTTCTTCCTGACATTGACAAAATTGTTATCGATAGAGACCAAAACATTACTTAAAAATTCTACAAAATCAAGTTACTTTGATCAAACCTCAAAGACAAAATTGTTATTTTTCCTTATATTGTGAATTATATATATATATATAGATGGATAATTATCTCTTAGGTCTGGGATGAATAATTTCGAACCTGAGGTTTGGTCTAAGTAATTAGACTTCAGTAAAAAAAATTATTAAATTTTGTCCTATCAATTGATGAAATTTATTTCTATTAACCAACTATAAGGATATTTGTCTTATTAAAAGGGATTAAAATTTTATTGAAAAAATTATACAATATTCAATTTATTAGGCCAAACTTTAGAAACAAAATTAAAGAAAGCAATAGAAAATATTAAAAAGTTTTATTTAACTGGGAATAAATTAATGTGCAACACATCATTTATGTGTTTTAGTAGCGAATTAAAAGATGATGTTCCATATAATTATGTAAGGTAAAACCAACAAATGTCAATGCATGTCACACAAATTAATATGAGAAGTTCATATAAAACAAATTAATAATGTTTTAGTAATGGGCAGGGGGTTAGGGCTATTTTTGATACTCCAAGGGGTTTACTAAAGACGGGTAAACTTCAAGGGGTTTTGTTATCCCCTTAAGTTAAATGTGGAAAATTGGAAATTGGAATGGTAGATGCAGGAATTTAAGTGTGAGCCCACAGGAGTCAACTTATGTCGAGCATTTTGTCTTTTAGACGTCAACTTAATTACGATAAATGTTATGTCTTATTGATTGTGATTTGTCGGAAGATAGGTTTACAAAGGAAAGGTAACTCGTATGAGTAATGCTACAGTCACCAAAGGTTACGTACCAAATCTATGCACCAAATAACGTGGTAAAATCTTGACCGTTGATTCATTATCAGTTAATATTAATCAACGGTCAGGATTTTGCCTCGTCATTCGATGTACATATTCGGTATGAATCAATGGTCAGGATTTTGTCACGTCATTTGGTGCATAGATTTGGTGCGCAATCTTCGGTGGCTCTATCATTTTCGAAATCGTATATCTTTAATCAAGCGTGCCCGGGCCTGGGCCCGTTTGGGACCAGTCCATTTGGGACCAATCCTTTTGGGACTAGTCCCATTTGGTCCCGGGCCCATGAGCGACAGTCGCTCATGGGCTTGGGACCGATTTTAGACCCATGAGTAATTTCAGGACCCGGATTGGTCCCATAGACCTGCAAAATTTTATTTTCTCCCCTATCTTTTTTTATATTTTAGGGGCGAAATGATATTCTGTAAGGGGTTTAGTAATTTTCAAGGGTAGACTAGTAAGTTTAATTAATTTAAAAAAATAATAAATTAATTAATGATTAATTTCAACATAAATGTAATATTCACACAATCATACATTCATCGTCTATCTTCACAAATAAATAATTAAATAATTTTTTTTATTAAATTATTCATCTTCATCATCAACAATATTTAAATCATTAAAATCTGTGTTCCTAAAGAGTTCGAATAGTTCGAAATCTTCAAGGTGCTATTATGGTCTTCTCTCTGCATGAGTCAAATCCCGTAAACACGTTATCACTTCAATCATCTTATCGGTTAAAGAGCATCTTCTATCTTCAACAATGTGGCCACTCGTTGAAAATGCTGACTCAGATGCAATTGCAGAAATTGGCACAGATAAAATGTCACGTGCCATTTGGGCTACAATGGGGAATCGACTTTGATGTTGGTTCCACCATTGAAGCAAATCCATCTCACGTTTCTCCTTCATCGTCATGTAGGACATGTTCATTTATAGGTAGCGATTTAGCTCATTTGGTTCATGTATGTACGAGCTGGAGCTACTACTTTCACCATGTTCCATATATGTCCACTTGCTCGATCCTTGATGGAGGTCTTCATGAAGGTCCTGATCATCTCTTCTGGACGTTCCACTTCCACTTCTATTGTACCTGTTATGATATAAAAGAAAAAAGGCTTTCTAATTTTTGCTTAAAGTCAATTAAATAAGACATATAATCATGTCCTAAATGTTGGCCTATCTTAGTAATTATATAGTAAACTACGCGTAATTTAAATATAGGATCTACAACAAGGCCTAATCCATATAAGAATGGAATATCTAACCAATATTTCTCGTATTTTTCTTCCATCTTTGAAACAATTTCGATTAAAACGTCATTATATCTATATTTAACAAAAGTTTTAGAAATTTGAAGTAAAATATCTAACGCTAAATTAGTAGTTGGATAATAAATACCACTTAATGTATTAGTGGAATCATAAATTTTTTTAAGAAATGAATAAAAAAGTTCACAAACCGCCAAATCATCATAGTTGACAACTTCCTCTAGATAGTTCTTCCGATTGACAAAATCTGTAATTTGTCTTGTGGTTGGCAAAATTTTTCCAACATCAAGTAGGTAGAGTTCCAACGGATAGGCATGTCCGTACATAACTTTAAAGGTCGAGTTGGTGGGTCCTCTTGCCTACAATATTTGACGTAGTTCTGCCATATTTTATTGCTACCATCGATTATAAATCCAATAGTCATGTGCACCCTCTCCATCTTTGAATGTATAAGCATTTAAACCTGCTTTAACAATCAAATTGATGATATGGCAAGCACATCTCTGGTGAAAAAATTTACCTTCACCACGTGGATCTAATCTCTTTTCAAATAAAGAGATTGTCGTAGTGTTAGCAGCTGCATTATCAAGCGTTAGAGCTACAACTCTATCAGTTAATACATATTCTTGCAGAACTTCAAGAATTGTAAAATAAATAATGTCAGCACTATGTTATTCATATAATGGTCTAAAACCCATCAATTTTTGTTGTAAACCCCAATTATGATTTAAGAAATGTATTGTGACAATTAAAAAATCCGTTTTTGATCCACAAGCCCATATGTCTGATGTAAGTGCAATACATATATTCCTAAAATTTTGAAATTCGTTTTTAAGTTTATTATTTATTTTGTTATAAAGTTTTAGTATATCTCTTCTACTTATACTTTTACTAACAGTGGTATATACTGGACAAAATGCAGTTTTAATCATGGGAATAAAATAAGGATTTTCATATAAACAAATGGAAGAGTCTGTAGCAACTCTGAATCTTGCTATTGCCTCTTGTGCAACATGTGCATTGTATTGCCATGTTGAGAGAGTTAAGGATTGTGGATTAAAATTAAGTTGAATTTGAATTTGCCTACCTAATTCGATTGAAGATGTACCGGACGGTTGCATTATTTGGGGGTGCTTCTTCTCCAAGTGTCGTCGCATCGTCGAAGTTCCCTTCTCAGCGCCAATAATGGTTCCACAGAAATTACATACCTCACACGATTCTTCCCCCTCCCCATTTATCTTTGGCCGTTTTGATTTGGTGAAGTGTCGTCATACATCGGACACGACCCTCTTTGACAATCGGGGGGGTTCAGCTACGCCCGTGCCCATTGAGTCGTAGCTCGCTTATGTTTGACTGCACCTCGTCTTGGTCAAATGTGGTTATTGAATTGCAGTTGCTGCCTCTGGAGGAAATGGTGAAAATGTATTGAACCCTTCTATTTCTTCAGTAAATGAAACGTAAAACTCATTTGGGGATGATCCTCCGAATGCATCATTTTGGGAATCCATTATAAATTTATAATAAAATAACTAATAATTAAAATGAAAAAAAATATGAATAAGAGATGATATTGAAAAATAGAAAAATATAAATAAATAAATAAATTATAAATATAAATACAAATTAAATGAGAATTCGATTGGAGATTTGGAGTAGACAATAGAGAGATTGAGAAAATGAGAGACTGAGTGGTATGAAAAAAAATGAGAAATTTAGGGGATATTTATGGTGTAGTTTGGGGGGATGGGATTTTACAATTTTCTTAAATTTTATAAAATTTTATTTTAACCCTTATAATTTATGTTTATTTCAAAATTTATAGGAGGTTTTTAGTAATTGTCCAGGGGGCTAAAAAAATAAACCAAAAGGGTTTGGGCCTAGGTTGGGACCCCGGGCCTTGGAGGAGGGCCCAATGGAGGGACCAAGCCCTCTTCCTTAGGCCTGGTCTGGTTTTGGGACCAGGCCTTCTAGGATCGATCCTCTCATGGATTGTTCCTAGGACCGGGTTTTTGGGCCAGGTTTTTGGACCTGATCCCAAATGCCCAGCTTTATCTTTTAGTGACTCTCTTAAGAAGAGAATAATTGTTACTATTTTTTTTTCACCAGGGTATTTGGGTCAGCTTGCGGCACACGTTGTCTATGTTGTAAAATAATCATTTATTATATTAGTAATAGCAAATAATAAACTTATTGAATATAAAAACAATATAACTAAATGTCAATAAAATAACAATACAATAAAATTAACAATACCAACAACGTGATCACGTGTAAGAGATCCTTCAGAATGATAGGAGGAGATCCGGTAAAGAATATAACCTTAGAATGAATGTCGAGGCCTATGTAACACACGGTTTCCTTAAAATAGATTCACCTCCTTCACTCGGGTGCACAAAGATTTGAGCAGCGTCTGTTTCCGAAGATACAATAACTGATGAATAGCAAGAGAAGCACCACTCTTCTATTCTAACAAACTGAATTAAGCCTTAACTCCAACAAAGGAAAACCTTAAAAAACTATAGAGAAAGTGAGAGATTGAAATTTTGGTGTGTGAAATGAGAGGAAGAACACCTTTTTATACTACTCAAGGTGGGACAAAACATTGAATTCCACCATTATTTTCTACCTTTTTACTTTCCAACTTTTAAAACCTCCTCCATTAATCCACTAACCTTTCATCTTTCATATTCTCAACTTACACCACCACATCTCATTTCATTCAACCTAATAATAAATTCCAACAATCCCCCACATGAATGAAATAGATAGATCTAGACACAAGACGCAGACTTGCATAGGATAGGTAGGTGTTACCCTTTGAACATTCCCTTGTGAAAGTATGTTTACTTTACTGATTGATTAGTAGACATGATGTCTTTGAACTGATTTGTCATTTATGTAAATGAAGACATACTTCATGCAAGAATCCTCCCTAACATTATTCAGTTATATTATTATGTTCATTTTGGCCATGAACATACTCCTGGTTCTGCAGGAAGTTCTTAAAAATTGAGCACTATACAATTCCTTTTAGAAGCGACCCTACTTCTTTCTCACATAGGTGATCTCTTTAAGAGTAACCTGCATTACTCTACTCGGAAACCCGATGCATAAGAATCATCAAAAGCTTTTGCTTAACCTTATTCCTTACGGGCATCACTATTTCATTTAATCATAGGAACAAAATACTGGGAGTAACTCTCATAGTGATCTATCCAAGTCTTTATAATTAAGTTGTCTCTTTGAACCTAAATCTTGGGATCTCCATTCAGTTAGGTTGATTTTCCATTATATCGACTTATTATTTCATGGGCTTTAGTCTCGTTCCTCTCGATGATTTTTCAACAACCTCTCTATTTAACCATTTGGTTAGCGGATCTGCTAAATTATCTTTTGAATTCACATAATCAATAGAGATAATTTCCGCTGAGAGTAGTTGTCTAATGGTATTATGTCGACGACGTATATGTTTTAACTTACCACTATATAGATTGCTCTGTGCCCTTCCAATTGCAGATTAATTATCACAATGAATGTAGATTGCTGGCATAGGCTTTGGCCACTTTGGAATATCCTCTAAGAATTGGCATAACCATTCAGCCTCTTCACCACACTTATCGAAAGCAATAAATTCAAATTCCATAGTGGATCTAGCTATAACAGTTTGTTTATAGGATTTCCATGATACAACTGCACCTCCTAGTGTGAACACATATCCACTAGCAGATTTTGAGTCTTTTATATCAGATATCTAGTTTGCATCACTGTATCCATCTAACACATTTGGATATCTAAGATAGTGCAGCCTATAACCACGAGTATACTGTGAATAACTAAGTATTCTTATTATTTCTTTCCAATGATCAGCTCTAGGATTACTCGTGTATCTACTCAGTTTACTAACTGTGTAAGCTATGTCTGGTATTTTGGACTCATGCACAAGAATTCGATAAGCACTACTATTATGTGCATAACCAATAAAGATGCAATCAATTGTTTTTGGACCTATTTTCACCTTCTTTGGTGTCGGTACTACTACTTTGGTAAGACACCCCCACACTAGCAAGTATTTATAACAAGGTTTCCTTGCTTTCCATAATTTATAAGGGGTATTGTCTTTCCTTTTTTGGGAGTATCTTATTTAAAAGATAATTAGCCGACAACACAACTTCGCCCCACATGTTCTGAGACAACCTAGAACTTACTAGCATTGCATTCATCATTTACTTCAAAGTACGATTCTTTTGTTCAGCAATTCTATTTGATTGAGGCAAATAAGGTGCTGTGGTTTTGTGTATAATTCTATGTTGTGCACAAAAATCATGAAACGGTGATTCATACTCACCACCTTGGTCACTTTGTAACACCTTAATCTTTTTATTGAGTTGATCCTCAACTTAATTCTTATAAAAAATAAACTTATCAATAGTTTCGTCCTTGCTTTTTAGCAAATACACATAATAGTACTGTGTGCTATCATCAACAAAAGTAATAAAAATACTTATTGCCATCCCTTGTTTGTACAAATTTTAGGTCATAAATATCACTGTGAACTAAATCAAGAGGATTTGTGATTGTTTCAATATTATTAAATGATGACCTTGTCAAATTCGCCTCAACACAAGTTTCACGCTTATGTTTGGAATCGATTTGGAAAATAGTTTCACACTTATGTTTGGAATCAATTTGGAAAATAAGTATGTGATTTAAGTTAATTAATTTATGCAAAGTATTATAATTAACGTGTCCTAGTCTACCATGCCACACATAGGAAGACTCAAGCAAATAAGCAGAAGAAATTCTCTTATTAATACTTTTAAGTTTCACAACACAAACATTGAACTTAAATAGCCCATCACTCATGTAACCCTTTCCAACATTCCATTCTTTGACAAAACTACTTTTGTCTAACTCAAGAACTATACGGAAACCATGCTTGTTCAACTAAGAACTAGACACTAAGTTCTTACAGATTTTTGGCACATACATAACATTGTTCAGAGTTAGCTCTTTCCCAAATGTCATCTTTAAGACCACTCTTCCTTGTCCTTCAATCTTAGAAGTAGCTAAGTTTCCCATGTACAACTTTTCCCCATTCTCATTTGATTCGAAGGAATTAAATAGTCCTTGTCTAAGCAGACATATCGAGTGGCTCCAGTATCAAGCCACTATTCTCTTGGGTTAGACCCAACCAGATTCACTTCTAAAACCACCGTAGAGAGACTTATGTCAAAGACATCTTGAGAAATATTCTCCATAACATTTGCCTCTTTGATTTGGTTCCTCCTTGGCAATCTACAATCAGAAGCTTTGTGACCCATCTTGTCACAATCAAAACACTTGCCTTGGAACTTTTTTGGCTTCTTAAAGACGCCTCCTTTTGGCCCCGGCTTGGTCTTTTTCCCTATCTTCTTAAAACTCTTACCATGCTCCACAACATTTGCTTTTGCTGCTGTAGGAATGAACCCTATTTTTTCATAGCTTCTATTGTCTTTTTCAATCCAAAGTCTAACAATGAGTTCTTCAAGGTTCATCTCCTTTCACTTGTGCTTAAGATAGTTCTTGAAATCTTTCCATGTAGGAGGTAGCAACTACTTGGAAAGTTTCACTTAGCACCATCCCTTCATAATGACCTTCATGTAATATCATTTGGATCTCTTGCACTTGACTGATGACAGCTTTTGAGTCCACCATTTTATAATCGAGGAATCATTCCACCACAAACTTTTTGGACCTAACATCCTTAGTTTTATATTTATAGTCTAAAGACTCCCATAATTCTTTGGTCGTTTTCTTTGAAGCGTACACACTGTACAATGAATATGTCAGACAATTCATAACATAATTTTGGCACAAAAATTCAAAATGTTTCCAAGCATCAATAACATTGATAACTTGAACATCGTGCTCATCTTTTTTTACCGTAGGAGCATCCTCAGCCAAGAATCTCGCAAGATTCAAGGTGGTCAAATAGAAAAAACATCTTTTGTTGCCACCTCTTGAAATGCATTCCATCGAATTTTTCTGGTTTTTCTGCATGGTTCATAGGAATAGAGATTGATGCCATATGAGTTGGTGTGGGAGCTACAACTTGGGTTGGCACATCACCGGGGTTTGATTCAGATGCCATTTTCTGAAAAATCCAAACTAAAAAATTATTATGCAAATTTTTTAACAGTAGTCAATAAATAATTCCCAAAAAACACTAGAGGGGTCACAAATGGTCCCTCTTAAAATCTAGTCTCCTTAGATAGATTTTCTCTAAACCGGACTGTTCAAATTTCACCACCACACTTTTATTGCATAAGGACAGCAACCTTTGGGAATATCAAAATCCAATGTTTTCAACAAATTAAAATACGGTTACTAATAAATTCAAATCTGTTTTAAGATTGTTATAAAATAATCATTTATTATATTAGTAACCGCAAATAATAAACATATTGAATATAAAAACAATATAACTAAATGTCAATAAAATAACAATACAATGAAATTAACAATACCAACAATGTGATCACGTGTAAGAGATCTTTCATAATGATAGGAAGAGATTCAATAAAGAATACAGTCTCAGGATGAATGTCGAGGCCTATATAACACACAGTTTCCTTAAAACATATTTGCCTCCTTCACTCAGGTGCACAAGGATTTGAGCAACATCTGTTTCCCAAGATACGACAAATGAATAGCAAGAGAAGCACCGCTCTTCTATTCTAGCGAACTGAATTAAGCCTTGACTTAAAAAAAAGGAAAACATTAAATAAACTAGAGAGAAAGTGAGAGATTGAAATTTTGGTGTGAGAAATGAGAGGAAGAACACATTTTTATACTGCTCAAGATGGGACAAAACATTGAATTCCACCATTATTTTCCATCTTTTCACTTTCCAAAATTTAAAACCTCCTCTATTTAGGGGTGAGCATGGGTAGAGGGTAGAACCGGAATCGACGAGTAGAACTAGAATCGGAACCTACCCGAAACCAATACTATGCATGTAGGTTCCGGTTCCAATTTTTTGGAACTGTTACTATGCGGGTCCATTACATGCAAGAACCGAAACCAGAACCGGAAGCATAACTTGCAACGGGTACCCTGAATGGAACCAAGCTTGGGTCCTCGAAAAAGAACTTGTATTGGAACCTGTGTTTGAAGTTATATTGGAACCTGGATTAAAACGAAATATGAGTAAAGAATTAGGGGTCTTTGTAATTTTACATAGAAAAAATTAAAAATGCCGAATTAGATTGAAATGTTATATAAAAAATTATAGTGTAACAATAACAATAACCTAATCAAATATATATACAATTAATTATAAAAATATAGTTATATACTTCACCATATAAAAAACTTTAATATATTATAATAACCTAATCAAATTAATATATTAAAATTTTTACATATAAAAAACTTTAATATATTATAATATTAAAGTTTTTTATTAATTAAGTGTATAAATTATAATTGGAATTAGGATCCAATTAAAAGTGTTTTAATGTTATTAAAAGAATTATTTTTGAATAAAATAGTACATTTGATTGAATAATACTTAGTTATTTACTTCAATTATCAAGTATCTATAGTAAATTCATAATTAATTAATTATATGTGATAAATTGATAAACATTAGTACATTACTGGCTCCATTAATCCTACCAACCTTTCATCTTTCAACTTCTCAACTTACACCACCACATCTCATTTCATTCAACTTAATAATAAATTCCAACTATTGAATACCCTACAAGCCAAATGTTTCAAGGTAAGTCACAAATATGGTAGGTGACCCCAATGTGATTTGAATCCAACAAATCAATAAAGGGAGCATTTTGGACCGTCAGGCCAACCCTTTGGGGTTATAATTGTTACTATTCCCTCTCCTTCCTACCTACAAATAATTTAATTTAGAACCTGTTTGATACGGCTTCTCAGGTTCTTCTAATAGAGTTTATATGAATATAATTTTGTGAAAATCTTGACAATTATTTGGTTAAGAAAATGTAGAAGAACTTTCTAATATTAATTTACTAAGAAGGGATTTTACTATACAAGAATAGATCAAAGTTAAATTTATAAAATTAAATAGAGATATTTTTGAAATTTCAAAACTCTAAATAAACTCAAAAAAAGGGTATGGAAAAAACTCAAAATTTGAGCTTCTCTAATAAGCCGTAAAACAGATTATTTAAAATGAATACATATAATTCATAAAAGAACGCACCCCAAATGATCCTTAGAGATTTTACGATCATTACTCTCTTAATATCTAATAATCTAGATTATAGAAGTCAATCAATGGTGAAGTATCAAACAGACCAGTAATTATCAACCAACACATTGATGTGAGTAGACAGTCTGAAATTTATTTTTTGTGAGTTGGATTTTAATGAACTACTTTTATTTATAACATTTGTGTCATGAACTCATAATCACAAATAAAAGAGAGGACGGAAAGAGGAAAACATTGTTTTCATTGTCGTGCAAATTATTGATGCATGAATTGATGGTTGCCAAATTTCCATGAATCAATAATACAAGTCTTCAGCTAAATGTCTATTTCTACATAATTGGAGGAATATGTCGGAAAGAGAAATCCGAGCTGGAAAATCTTAATTTACAGAGATTTATATATCAGAAAATATCACTACTTACCCTATGATGTTTTTAAAATTCATAAGAATGACATAAAATAAAAATAAAAAATAAAAAATAAAAATAGAAATTTTATAATCAAGCACCAACTAATTATGATTAATTATATGTATTAAAAAAAAAAGTCCTTGATAAAATACTATATACACAACCAACTAATTATTGATTCATTGTACAACTTTTTATTAAGATTTTTTTAATTTTTCCATGTATAAGAGATTGACGTGCATGTAATTAGGTCGATCTTCAAAATAATAGGGTTGATTAAATGTTATTGTCAACACTCACCATGCATTGTAATGTTGAAATAGCCTCATGTAAAATTCCTATTAAAGACATCTGTCTTTGAAAACTCTTATATCTTTTTTCTAACTCTTCATTCTTTCACTCTTATTCTTGGAATACTTTTATTTTTTGTTTTTCATAGATTCATTTTAGAAACATTTTCTATTGGTCAATACTACACTTACAACATAATCTCACAAACTTTCTTTCTTAAACTCTGACGTAGTAGTTCGTAATTAATTCCTAATAAATTTTTTTACCTGATTAATTGCGAATTATCACGTCAAGGTTGTAAGAAACAATTAATTTGATAGTTTTCTTTCAAGTTCTTTGACTTGGGCTTTTGTGTGCTTACTGCTACTTCCTTTACTAAGAACTAAATTTGGGCCAACTTTATTTCCTCCTCTTTGGACCTGATTTTGGTATTTTTTATTAGAGGGGAAAAGTAAATGTATGATATTATTAAATACTACAAGGTTTTATTGTTTCATTATAATTATACACTTGTAATTACCAATGATAATAAGTGGTAGAGTTAAATTTGGAGCGGTTAAACTACAAATTTTAATAAATAAATAAATCATCAAAATATAGATTTTAACGGGTTGAAAAGATATTATTATATATGAATTTGAATTTTTTTTGTAAAACCTGGACGGGTAGCTTCACCTATATGATAATAATGAAAAATAAGATGAACTTATAATAATATACAACATTGACATAACATGTTCAAGCATTGAGTAATTTTACATATCCCTAGATTGAATAAAGTAGAATAAATACGCCTAGTTTGAGAATGGATGGCCTTGCTAAAAATTACACTAACATAGAAATATTATTACAAAACATCTTCAAACCAAGCAGAAGAAGCATCTTCTGTCATGAAATTTTATGGCAGACAGGCCTTAAGAGGATAGAAAATCTATAATTATATAGTTCATCTCACATAAATGAAACTCTAGAACGTTATGTAAAATCGAAGAACTCCCACATGGGTTCAGAGATATGGTCTTAGAATTGAGTGGACAAAGATACTCCATTGATGAAAGGTCTCTTGTGCACTATGAATTGATAGAGTATAGATCATGTGCAGATGTGGTGGAAGATCCAAACCACATTTTATCAGAAGAAATGTTTGGGTGGTCGAGCTTCCTCTTGAATTCTGGTTGAGTTGTTGTAATGCCAGATGCATGTATGCTCTAACATATTAGACTTGACTTAAAAACGTCCCTATCTTGCATTCATTCCTTATTTAACAATGTAATTTGAAAAACACAGAGGTGGACCACTTCAATTTTCTAACTGTGATAGCAGCTGTAATTAGAAAATTAATTGCTCACATAGTACCGACAAATGAATGGAGTCTGATGGAAATAGATGTTGATCTGAAGGTGACCGGACATGTGAATGGAGTCTGATGGAAACAGATGTTGATCTGAAGGTGACGACTCTAATGTTCATCGTATGGTGAATGTAACTCCATACATGTGTGTATGGTCAAGATCTTTTTACTTGCAAGACATTGGTGCTTGAAAAGTCTTCAATTCCAATTTTGTTGTTTTGTGGAGAAATTCTTCACATAAACTTTCTGCAACTTGTCACCTAATCATGTGGATAATAAATATGCCGTAGTTGACACTCTAGTTAAGGTCTTTGTAGAGTAGAACATTTAATTAAACGCTATAAGGAAGTTGACACCTCAGTCAAGGTCTTTGTACTATAGGGTTCAGATTATCCTCTTATGAGTGGTTCTGCTTTTACAATAAATTTTCATTACTTATTTCCCTTTCTCTTAAATCTTTACCATCTTGGCAAATCAAGTAATTCTAACTTATGAACATCATAATTTTCATTTAAACTTTTTTTTTTTTTTTTTGACAAGTTTAATTTAAATTAAATTACTATAAAGAACACTATACGTTTTAACATGTTTTAATTGCTCACTCCAGTAATTAAATAGACCAATTTTAATTCCTTCTTAGATTATTATATCTCATGTTCAAAGTTACAAGAAATGATTTTTAGGTTTGAATTTCAAATATATTAAGTAATAATAATCAATTTTAGAGTTTAAATATTATTTGAATTTTTCTAAGAATTTGATGGAAATCTATAATCTTGGTATTAAGTGAGATTTCAATAGATAGTTTATAACATAAATGTGGTGTAATTAATAAGGAGAATATCAGAATACTAACAAATTAAAAGATGGAAGTCTATAATCTCAGTATTAAGTTTCAGTGTTTCTTTACAATGATAAATGCATTAGCGACATATTAGTCTGAATCCAAAAATCCCAGCTATGATGGTTCACAATCGCAATATAAATACTAATTAGGATCCAAAACAATTCAATATGACTCCATGTCTGGCACCTTCATACATGATATTGTTTATAGTCACATTTGGGCCCCCACAATTAATATGGAGTGATTGATAATCTGGAACATATATAATGCAATCATTAGTATCACTGTAATATATTTTTCCAAGTGCATGATCAAAACTCTGTGATTTTGACCAGAAATAAAACAGCATACAAAGTAATATTTTGGTAAGATATAGATGAAATCTCATTCTAAAACCTATACAACAAAAGGTCATATTTTGTTAAGCTTAACTATCTTAAATCATTGTAATATTTGTTGAAGTATGAATCTTTTGGTAGAAGTTGAAGATGCCTGGCATGGAAAAAGTAATGTTGCGGCGAGAAGATGGCAAGCATGAAGTTGAAGACCGACCGCTGCAGCAATAAAAATGGTTGCTGCAGCGATAGGAGTTTGCTGCAGTGTGCGTGATTGGCTGTGTTGTGCAAACTGCTTTCAGATTTGTTCAAGCAGCAGTTGTTTCTCAGTTAAGTTCAGATTAGAGGTGATGTGTAGACCTTATTAACAACCGCATTTGAATATTAACAAATGTGGTTGTTAATAAAAGCTCTGCATGGTATGTACTTTGGTATGGACATGGCAGAAGCATGAAATAGACACATTTCAGGGTGGATGTAATCGGCCATCCGATGAAATATTATGGCTTATGTAATCTGCATTGACCAAATCCGACACACGTTGCACCGCTCCAAAGCTTCAAACATTACTTCTTGTTCCAACACAGAGATCGCTGGGATAGTGCAACAACGCTGCCGTAGCGTCGTTTTCTGCCATTCTTAAATATTGAAAACGACACAGAGGTCACTGGAGTAGTGCAACGATCCTGCAATTCTAAAATCTTGAAAACGACACAGAGGTCGCAGGAATATTGCAAGGTTTGCACCGTTTTGTGGGGATATACAACACGAAGATCTCTATGTCATCTTGACTTATTGCGTCTAGGTTTTGATTTAGTGGCAACCACATTTGAATATTAATTATACAGTATTTGAGTATATATTAGCAACCTCGTCTGAGCAAAAGATACTTCTAATAGATGTCTGGATTCTGTAATTGAGCTGCAAGAACAAATTATACCAGCAATCATATTACATAGACAATACCACATAGAAAGGAAAAAAAAAAAACTAGGCGTAAATTCACATGAAACTCAAATCTATAAATACCTAAATTGAGCCATTACTTCCTCCCAGCTTATCAATCACTAAAAGCCGTTGCTTAAGATTCGAGCTATCTTCTGTCTATAAACAATGGCTTTAACACTAGGAAAAAAAATTTTCATTGCTATGTTAATGATTTCGGGACATGGGCATCTCAAGTCATGTCCCGTACATTGCATGAAGCTTCCATTGCTGAGAAATATGAGCAATAGATGGCTCAATATGGACGCACTTATGAGGATAATGCAGAGAAAGAAGGGCGTTTTATGATATTCAAGGACAATCTTGAATTCATAGAAAAGTTCAACAATGCAGGGAATCAGAGTCACAAGCTAGGCATCAATAAGTTTGCAGACTTGACCATGGAAGAATTCAAATCTACACATACCGGATACAAGTCTACCCAACCAAAGTCATCCAAAACGGTATCACCCTTTAGGTACAACGATAAAGAGGACGTTCCATCTAGCTTGAACTGGATAGACGAAGGAGCTGTTACTGACGTAAAGGACCAAGGGCAATGTGGTAAGGGAATCCCCATATTATCGCTTGTATCATCATATTATTAAGTTAAAACTAGTTGTCTGACTTGTTATTATTTCGGATTTAGGTTGCTGCTGGGCATTTTCGGCAGTGGCAGCTGTAGAAGGTATTACTTTTATCAAAACTAAAAACTCAGTCTCACTGTCCGAGCAACAACTAGTGGATTGTGACAGAAATGGCAATGACGGTTGCAGTGGTGGTGATATGAAGAATGCCTTCAAATACATTATAGAAAACAAAGGTCTTGCAAGTGACACAGATTACCCATATCAGGGAATGGATGGAATCTGTGAAAAAGAGAAGGAAGAGGACCCTGAAGCCAAAATTACAAGCTATGGAGTTGTACCTGCAAATGATGAAAGTTCCTTATTGAAGGCTGTGGCCCAACAGCCAGTTTCAGTTTCAGTTGATTCAAGTCAATTTCAATTCTACAAAAGTGGGGTTTTCAAAGCGCAATGTGGAACCAATCTGGACCACGGTGTTACTGTAGTCGGATATGGGACGAGCGAAGAAGGTGACAAGTACTGGTTGGTCAAGAACTCCTGGGGCCAGGATTGGGGTGAGAGCGGCTACATCAGGATGCTCAGAGATTTTGATGCTCCTGAAGGCATCTGTGCCATTGCCATGGACGCTTCTTATCCAGTTCTTTGATTAACATCTAAATGCTTCTGCTTAAATTTCTGCATTCATATTTCCATATTTAAGTGAGTGTTTTATTGTATGTGAAATTCCGGAGCTATAGCTTGTAGCCGAGGGGATATCATTAGGTATGAAAATAAGTTTTTCCTTTTATTTATTATTAAACGGATTATAATTAGAGTAATGCTACAGTTACCGACTGGTGTATACCGATTTTGTGTACCGAATGACGTGGCACAATCCTAACCATTTATTTATTATCAGTTAATATTAATGAACGGTCAGGATTTTGCCACGTCATTCGGTGCACAAAATCGGTACACACCAGTCGGTAAGTCTATTATTTTCCTTATAATTATTGAGCCAATTTCTGAGAGTAGATAATTTGCATTACTTAACCTTTACTATGTGTTGAAAAATTTAGATGAGAATTAATGATATGACATGGTATCATTCTCATGCCATCTGGTTGTCAAACTTAAAATCAATACTTAATACCAAGAAAACTACACCCTTTCTGACTCTAAAAGTTCATCTCTTTATTTCAACTACCAAAATCGCATCTCTTCCTTCATTTTTGGTCTCATTCAGCCCTCACATATATTCTCTCTTTCTTCTTCAATTTTGTCTGGCAGATTAATACACATACTGTAAACACTAAAATTTACAATTGAATTGAAGAGAGAATCTTGTGGGCTGAACCACTAACAAACTTGATGGTCCTTGCGAGAGATATTTTTTGCGCTAGGGGGAGCCTTTAGTGATGCAAGAAGTTGAAGTAGGCGGTGGGTTTGATAATACGGGAGCTGGAACTTAGGAGTGATTTATGAATGAATAATGAGAGGGTCGCCCCTGTTTATATAATGAACCCAAGAGGTTCAAATTGTAGGCTCGTCGTAACTCTAACTTTCCCATGCCACCCACCAACGCCATTCTACATTAATAGAACACGTCGTAGTTGGAGTCAATTTCAGGGTGGATGTAATCGGCTATCCAATGAAATATTATGGCTTATGTAATTTGCATTGACCAAATCCAACACACGTTGCACCGCTCCAAAGCTTCAAACATTGCTTATTGTTCCGACACAGAGATCGCTGGGATAGTGCACCAACACTGCCATAGCATTGTTTTCTGCCATTCTTAAATCATGAAAATGACAGAGAGGTCATTAGAGTAGTGCAACGACGCTGCAATTCTAAAATATTGAAAACGACACAGAGGTCGCCGGAATATTGCAAGGTTTGCACCGTTTTGTGGGAAAACATGGACAATACTACATGCAAGGGGAAAAAAAACTAAGCGTAAATTCACATGAAACTCAAATCTACCAAAGAAGACTTCTCCTTATCACAATGTTCAAATCACATTACTTGTTGCAAGTGAATTTGTTGCCACCTTCACAAGAACCTTTTCACTTCTTGGGAGCAAGATGAAACATTCGTCAATGAAACTTTCTGATTCAGGCCAGATTCCAATCTCTAAAACTCCAACTATAACATCTCTTTCAACATTGGGATTTCTTATAACAGATTCACCAAAACCCACAAAGTCCCTTCATGCTTGCAACTTCTAACTATGAAAAAAAAAAGCATATCTGAGACCATAGTAAACAAAAGAAAGCAAAAGAAGTTCCTAATGTGAATACAAAGAGAGGCAAGAATAGATCGTATCACCATATGGTATATATGCAATTGAAAAATGAGAGTTAACAGGATATTGATTCGAACTAACATAGAGCTAATAATGAAACTAGATAGGAACCTATTCTAATAAGATAAACATTGCAGTTGAACATATATAGATTTAAACATTGAAGACCAAAGACTAAAGACTGATACATACTTTGATCATGAGCTCAATGGCAGGTTCAAGGACAATGCTTCTAATCATGGTTTAGACCACCACACAAACAATGCGTTGAGACAAAGAGCAGATAAAACTATTGGAAAGTCAAACAAAACATGCATATGCTAACTTAAGCTTATAAATATGTTTTCTAGGTGGTGAATGCTATGAACCTCCAATACTTATGGCTGGTACTATCACCAAGTGCAAACAGCTAATAGTAACTAAGTTGACGTTGCTGTGCAGCACAAAGAGTCAGGCAAGTGATTAACCACTACAACCAATTTACAAAACTGACCTATCAATGCCTCCAGCTTCAAGATCAAACCAATTCGCAAGCCAAAAGAAGCTTCAGATAATTTCTAGAAACAATGTCGCATACTATCATGAACAACTTATTGTTAAAAAAATCATATGATAAAAAGCTTCATATAATTTCTACAAACACATGGTCGACACTACATTGTAACACCAGCGCTGATAAGAATTAAAAACAACCCAACAGCTTGGCAATTTCCTTTCGTCTACTGAACATAATGTTCCAGTTGTTAAAAAAACACAACTAAAAATAAATTAAATAAATAAATAACAGTGGTTTGATATTATCCAGAAAAACCTTTGATGCTGGTTTCTTCCCACCAAACGAATTCTTAAAAATAAATGGCCTCTTCGGCCTACCTATCACATAAATAAGTAAAATAACTTTCTACTGAACGTACAAAATCAAGATATTCACGGAGGTTTTGGCACAATAGTCTTCGAGACTCTCGTGAAAGAAGCAGAAAACAAAATCCTTCCTCACTAAACCATCACTTCTCGCACCACAGTAGATTCCATCTTCTTTCCTTATAATTGCTGTGATTTTAATTTTATTACTGTCCACAGTGAAGCGGAGAATCTCCTTCTGTTGAAATCCCTCCGTCCACAGGAACTTTCCGTCAGCCGTTAACCTAAAACATACAACCGTGCCGTTAATAAGAACACAGTCGGACAATTTCTCATTGAGAGAACACAGTACATAAAGAAACCACATTGAAGATAAACAATAATGCACAGTAGAGTAAAAAAAATAAAAAAAGCCTCAAAATGCACTCACTGGAACCGGAGAACTGTTGTGGCGAGTAAAATTGAGAGAAACAGAGTGAAGGTTGCCGGATCGGGAAATTTCACTCCTTGGAGGAGCAGGTAACCGGTGGGAAAGCGTTGATTCATGTCGGATTCACTTGATTCAGGCTAAAACTGAAGGGGAGAACCGGAGAAATGAAAGAGACGGATCCACCTTGTGTAACGCTTCTAAGGAACGACCGTTCTTGAAGGCACATGAACAGTACCTTAAGCAATTCAACATAGGGGGTTGGAAATCTATTAATGAGAAGACACATAACAAACACAATTATGAAGAAAAATAGTAATTATATAAAGATCTCAAAACAAATAATGGGGTACACGCTTCCCGAAAACTGTTAACCAAAGATGATAAATTGTTCTTACATTTCTTATAGATAGGGAAGGTTCACCAGCTCCAGTGGAAGCCTACCTTGAAGACTCAAAATTTAAGCTTTCTGCAGTTCAAGGAGGAAAAATTAACAAGAATAGGTACAATTTGAAATTGAACTCTCTTCAATTATCGCCTACTTACAGTAAAATTAAAAAGCTTTAAAACCAAAACCCCAAATTATAAAATATACGTAAATAATATTTTAGATTATAAATCTCTACATGAATTAACATTTGAAGCACAAATGTCCACTATTATTACGAAACAACAGTGTTTGAAAATAACTTGATAAAACACGAAAAGAAGAGAGGCTGAAAGAGAAAGGAGAAGAAAGCGAGACTCACATTCGCATGTGTCTACAGTTACAAGTGATATTGTTCACCTGCCCCTCTCTTGTGAATTGAATGGCTAACGAGAGCATCCCTGACTGGCAAGGATCCGAATTCCACGCTGGAATTCACTAATTTAGAGCCCAACGTCTCCAAGTACAGCAGGTGCATAACAGTTTGACACTTTGACTCACAGGAAGTCTTTTGACAGCTTACGCTTTCTACCGTTTGAGGAGGGGCAACTCTTTTAACGGTAATATTACGTTATCAAACGAATCTTATAAATTTTTTTTCATAAATTTGACATGACACTAAATTGGTATTACCACATCAACTCATGACTTTGACTAGACATGAACGACTATTCGTTAGTGATGAACGACTATTGATCGTATAAAGAACAATCATTCTTTAGGGATGAACAATCGTTTATCGTATAAGGAACGACCATTTCATGAGAAAGGAATGGTCGTTTTGTAGGAAAGATGGTCATTTCATCATAGAATGGTAGTTCCTTTAGATGGAATGAACGTTCCTCATTTAAAAAACGGTCGTTCCATCCAAGGAATGAGCATTCCTCATCTAAGAAATGATGTCATGTGAGGTTTATGAGATACGTTTGTCAGACTATCTTTATTTCTCTTCGGACACTCAAACATGAAACCTCAATCCGTAAAAAGTTTAAATTGTTAAATTACACTTTTAATCCTTTAACATGAAATGAGATGTATTTGTGGAAATTTTTATAATTATCATTTCGTTAATTAATTTCAAAACATTGTATGATAGAAGAATAAGAAATGAAGATTTTTTTCCTCATATTTAAAATTTACTATTTTATTCATTTTCTGTCACATCAGTTTGTATAAATTTTTTTGTAAAATTTGTTTATTTAGTATTATTCTTGTAGGTGTATATCTCTGTCTATAATTGTAAGGAATAATACTTTGGGTACTAATGGATGGGTACTAATTTGTGTACTAACTAAAGCATAGTACCCGTACTATGCGCATAGTACGGGTACTATGCTTTAGTTAGTACATCCATTAGTACCCATCTATTAGTACCCATAGCATCACTCAATTGTAAGTCTATAGAAATAGAAGTCCTCAGACATGAAGTCATTGGCTAAAGAACCAAGTCAATGCCTGTTTCCAGTGGTGGAACCAGGAAATTATGTTTAGGGGAGAATTTTAATGTTTAATGAAGAGGTAGATCAGAGTAGAATATAATATTCATTTTATTGGAACCATTTTCTATTTTGAATAAAAAAATTCACAAGTGAATACATATCAAAACAATCAATTTGAAATCTAATAAAGAAATAGAAAAATGCTTATTTTTGAAATTATGAAGGTTGTTTAAAAGAGAAGTTCAATTTTTAAGAGATTTGAGATCACATCTTCAAGCTCACTTCAGCACCAAGCGAGACTATTTGGTTGGGTTTAACTTAACTTAATCTAAACTTATTTCTATCATTTTATTAGTTTGCAATTGATAGCTTGCTGAAATATTATGATGATTAGATTTGAATGAGGAAATGAAGTTCCACACCGTAAACATGGCAAACATTATAATCCATCTGCCAGGTGCCTTCACATATATTTTTTCTTAAACTTAGATAGTAAATTAGATACATTAAATTCTTTGGAGGTTATGATATTTTAAACATTTTTTAATATCTTTTACAAGTTTTTTCAAGCAAATTAAACATGTATTATTTCTTCTTGGAACTTTTTATTTTTGATAATACCTCACCGAAATTAGGGAATTTTATTGAACAACAATGAAACTAAATACACCTAAAGAGGGGGATATAATGAGTCTTACCTCTTAAAAGCGTGCTAATGCATAATAATTAAAACAAAACAAAAAATGCCTAAGAAACTAAATGCATATATGCACACAATTAACCAAAAGAGAAACGACATAAATTATTTTATTCTTTTGCAAGCTTGAAGACATTCTACTTAATCAATTGTCTTGGTTTGATTGTTTGAAGGCATCTAGGGAAGATCTATTGTAGCTGAAAACATATGAGAAATCATTTTCATGGTTGCCCTAAAATTTGGATTGGAATCCAAGCAATCAATTGATCTTGAATAATAGGTGGAGGAAGTGGAAGGCATTCGTCCAAAACATTATTCAGTAACAAATTCTCCCAAGTGAAAGGAGAGGATATAGTAGGAATGATATTTTCCAGATGCTTTACATTGATCACTTCCAATACTAACACCCTAAGGCTATATACATCACATTTTTCAGTTACTTTCATTGTGTAAACGTGAAAGATAAATGATGAGATCACTTCCTTTTTTTTTTTTTTTTTTTTTTTTTTTTTTACATAAGTAACTAAACAATTTTACATAAGTAACTAAACAATCAAGACAATAATAAATGAATTATATATACCTAGATCAATATATACTTGTGTCCAATTGGATGAGTCTGGCTTAAGAAATTTGGCAATTCCAAAGTCTAAAACATGAGCTTCATATTTTGAATCCAACAACACAATTTTGCTCGATATGTCTCAATGGACTATTGGTGGGAAGCTATCGTGTTCCAAACATTTACTCTCTTACCCCAATACAATTCTCTTGTTGTAGCTTCATTACTCAAGAATGTGGCCAAGCTACCTCTTTCAAGATACTCATAAACTAAAACAGAGTCTCTAGAATGTATACAAAAACCGAAAAAATTCACAATGTTTCAATGTTGTAACTCTGTTAATACCCTTATTTCATTTAAAAGCTCTTTATGGTCTTCTATCTCATCAGGCTGAAGGGAGTAAAATTTCTTTATCGCCAAAATAGTCCCTAACAGAAGCTATGCTCTATAAACACTTCCAAATCCTAGACCACCTTGAATTGAGTCGTAATGCAATATCAATGTTGTACTTTGTGAGAGAAGTTACTTCGATTGTTTATATGGTAACGCATGGAAGGATGCAGGTGGAAGAATGGTTAACAGCATGTGCTTGTATAAAAGATATCATGAAGCAACCAGGTCACCTCAAGTCACTATATGGAGAAGCAACAATTATGTTTATGAAATCACCTCTCATTTATGTACTCAAAGATGGGACGTCAACATTGAAATTACTTCTATCCACAAGAAATCTCTCTCTCTCTCCTTTTCTATTTTTTTTTTTTTGGCAATGGCAAATGAATATTATTACACCCACCAAAAGAAAATGACTATTATTGCCTTAAAATTGGTACAAAGATAACTAGTTGATAGTATTTTTATTTAGTTAAAAAAGAGGATTGGGACCTCAAAGATAATCTAAAATAAAAACTATATTAATATCAAAGTTGAAAATCAAACCAAATCATCTAAGTTAGGAACATAGAGATACTTTGATGTGTCAAGGAATGTTTCTGATATGTTTCCACTGAGCATGTTGCCACTCAAGAACCTAATAAGAAGAATGTGACATATTTTAGCGTGATATAACACTTCATTGTAATTGTAACAGAACAACAATTTCCATCAGAAAATAGTGACTCTGAAACATAGTTGCTTACATAAAGTTTGGAGTCGTTCCAATGCCATTAATTTCTCCTTCCAGCTTGTCAGATCGCTGTATAAATACTAGCAAAAGTTTAAGGAAATATAAACGACTAAAGGTGATACGTAAAGGTACAAGGAAAAAATATGTTCTGTATCTTAAATTTATTACTAAAGATGTCACATAGCATGAACACAGCAGAAGCATGAGATAGACACAAGACAACTATGATATGAGACAATACCATAGCAATATTACAAGAACATGGTATGGGTCTCATGCCTTGTCGTGCCAAAAATTAGGTTCATCATGTTTTCCATGCCTTTTTTGGGGCCCATTTATAAGAAAATACTTCCACTCTGATAGGAATATAAAACATTTTAAGTGGGAAAATATATATATATATATAACATGGTATGGGTCTCATGCCTTGTCGTGCCTAAAATTAGGTTCAATATATATATATATATATATATATATATAACATGGTATGGGTCTCATGCCTTGTCGTGCCTAAAATTAGGTTCATCATGTTTTCCATGCCTTTTTTGGGGCCCATTTATAAGAAAATACTTCCACTCTGATAGGAATATAAAACATTTTAAGTGGGAATATATATATATATATATATATATATATATGTTGATTAGCACAAGAAGGATCATGCACATTTAGGCCTTATCTTTACAGTTACCACCATTTATTTCCTAAAATGATATTTCAGCTTCATCTACTCCTCTCTATTTAATATGTGCAAAAAATAATTCACTTTTATGTTTCTGTAACAATACCACGACTTTCCTCCTAATTTATTTACCATGCTTCTTCAAGATTGAAATAAACCTATTATTGCAAATATAGGAACATGCAAAATTAGCCATGTCCTTAAGTTTAGATGGAGAATTTCCAGGTCCAAGTTACTCTGCAATCTATTTACCAGGAACACACATCTACATGGAAATGCCACTTTGAAATAGGAAAGACCCTTTCACAATAAATGTAGTAACCAGCTATCAACACCCATGCTGAATATCATATTTTTCAGAGCCAAGCTTAAGAGTTATCAACTCCAATTTTATAACATGTAAACAAACATGAGGGTTATTGTTGTAAGATTTCACAGGTGACTAAGGCACCAGGTAAGAATCGTGTCTCTTATTCTTGTGAGTCAATGTTCTTCAAACTTTGGTGATAGTGAGGTCCTTTAAGTTTCTGAAAGAATTTACTAGGTGATATTAAAACATACAATATACAAGCATGGCAGTGTAGCCTTACAGTGGAGGTTACTTCGAAATTATTGGTGTGGACAGATCCTGACATATTCAAGTTTCTCAAAATCCTGAACACAAGTTTCATGTAACAGAGTAACTCTGACAGCAATTACTTCTATGATACGAAGCTTAGCATTAAATAAATAAATACACAGAATCAGAAGCACCAAACATACAATTTTTTGAACAGGTTGCTGGTCAGATTTGGAAAAGGAAACTTTGGTCCATTCATATCAGTAATCCTCCTGTATATAAAGAAGATTTACAATTGTAGTTTGTTAGGATATTCAAGTCCCTACAGTTAATAGGGAAAAGTTGAGAAAGTTCTTCTACTTACAGGTCATCCAAACTTCCCAGACTGAAAATTGCAGCAGGGATGGGTCCTTCTAGTCAGCTTGAATACATTTCCCTTCAATAAAGCAGCAACAAAGCGGAAGTGGGAAAAAAAAAAAAAGGGAGTATCTATATGAATCACAATCCCTCTTATGCATTTCAAATTGAAATTTGCGTAGTCATGGCACCAAACCACCGTAGTTATATGATTAATATTCTCAATAACAATTGCAAACGTAATGTCAAGTTAAGAGTTAAGATGTCATACAGGTTAGTTAAGTTAACCAAATTTCCAAACTCCTCAGGGACAGGACCAGATAACTGGTTTGCTTCAATGTTCCTAAATTTTGTTTTTACTGAGATTATAAAAAGAATTGAAACAAATATGGATTTTCCTAGAGATAGTAGAAGCATTGAGTTTTTGAAGATGAAAGCATACAAGAAAGTGAGATTGGTAAAGTATCCCTAGTGGGTGTGAATTTCCCCTGATAAGTTGTTGGCGGTAAGAGAGCTGCACACAATTATTCATTAGTCGTTATTCATTATTCATTATTCATATCATGAGGAAGTAAACCCTGAATTGTGATCAAGATCATCAAAGGAAATTTGTTCTAACCCCTTAGTCTAAATACACTAAGGTCTCTATAGTTCAAATTTCTTAACAAAGTACCCTTATGTTTACTCTCTTTGAAATTAAGCATCAAAGGGTCAAGTGATAACTTTTGAACATTTATCAATGAAAAGGGTACTTTTTGGTGCAATTTGGAACCACAGAAATCTTTTTTATATTAAGTCCACAAAATTAAGGGGTCAGTAAAAATTTCCCTTCATTAAACCAGAATAAAAATCAAATGCTGCATGAAGCCCATTCTTTTGGAAGTGTACCACTTAGGTAGTTGCGGGATAGGTCACTCTTAAGGAGAAGAATATGTTACATACAAAAATTTTCTCCTGAAACAAGTTAAAGTTAAGATGCCAATAAGACAAGGGATATTCAGAGAATGGAATGCCATGTTCTTTCAGGCAGTTCACACCTCTAACACATACTTTTAGTGCATTTATAATATCACCCTAAAAGCTACTGTGGTATATCCATAACCTCACTCTAAGAGCGCCTTAGTATATTAAATTATTCATAACCTTATTCTAAAAGCCTATATCCAAAGGATGATTCAGGCTACAGTTAGCTTCATTTTGTATTCACTATTATTTTAAAGAATGAGAACTCAAAAAAGTATTTTGTCGTTTTCAATTACTGTGTATTTTGATAGTTAAAATTGTGTAATAACATATTGAAACTTTTCATGAATAGGAACTTCTCATGTGATCATTCAGAATGATTTTTTAAACAGTGAAACTAACATGTATCCCCCAGAAAATAGAGGTTCTTTATTGACAATTTTTTTAATGATCCTAGAAACAATTAATCAGCCAAGTTTCTTATTAATTGAGAATACAGAAAACTGTTTCTGAGCATAAAAAACTATTTTGGACACAGAAAATCTAAATTTCCTTAATAACTACGGTTTTAAACCTTAAATTAACCTGCATGGGCAGAGTTTCTTGTATCAACACAACCACCACAATGGAAAAAAACAACTTTCTTGAATGTATCAAGCATCTTATTGGGTTTATTGGAGAGCATAAAGACCAAAGAATCCCTTCCCAAGACCTATATACAGGTGCCAAAGATAGTTTACGAACTGCGATAGGGGAACAACTGAAAGACCAGCTCAGCCAAGTCTCAATGCAAATCCCCAGCCCCCTTGATCAATTTGAGATTCTCCCATTGATTCCGATAAATATAGATAACTTGTATTTCTCATTCACAAATTCCTCTTTCACATAACATAAAAAAATTTTCATCATAAGAAACAACCTGATTTCCAACCTCTTGCATTGCATTACCAAAAGAAAAAAAAAAATTCAAATTCAAAAAAAGAAAGATTACTCTTGTGACTCGGAATGAACCTTTCTCGGTGGAGGAAAGGAATAGCGATGGATTCCTATGGAGCATCCAGGAACAAGAAGATTCAATTGGACGCCAGAATTGTTTATTACGAAACAGATCACATGCATAATCTATTAAAGAAAAGATTCCTAACTAACACAATTATAAAGAAAAGTTTTTATTATAGAAATATCTCATGGCAAAGACATAGAGCACACCCTTTCCAATAAGTGCTAACCAGATATGATAAAATGTCCTTACATTTCTTGGAGATACCTAAGACTCACCAATTCCCGTGGAAGCGAGCCCTGAGGACTCAAAACTTTGAGGTTGCTGCAGTTCAAAGAGGGAAAAGTTATAATGAGGAAAATGATCTCAATACAATGAAATGAAAACTTCCTTTGCACCAAAGACGAAGCCCCCATGAAAAAAACTACATCCGATTCCGTAACAATTACATAGTTTGAAATAAAATCATTATAGACTACAGAATTATTTCCAATTGAAAGAAAGAATTTGGTAAAATTCTCAATTCAACAAGTATAGATACAATTTGAAATTGAACTCTCTTCAATAATAACTAAAACTACAATGTCAGGCCTGCATCCTTATCCAAGTGAAACTTGCAGAACTAAAGCGCCAATTTCATAAATCTGATATAAACTTCTACATGACTTAACATTCGTAGCACAAAATATCCTCTGTTATTACGAATTAACAGTGTTCAGAAACAACTTGACAAAAGCCGAAACAGAACAAGGAAACGGAGAGACTTAATGGAGTGAATTGAGGTACGGGGGGATTCGAACTTGAGATAGGTGAGACATCATATAGCTTTTGCATCAAGTTAAGAATATCTTAGGTCAAAAAAAATTAAATTATTAACTTTAATATCATGTTAAAGCTCAATTTGATAATTTCATTTTGGTTCCATGCAAAATTAAGTAAATAGTAAATCAATTCAATTTCACCTAATTGAAATCGATCAGTGTTAAATTATCTTATCAGAAGGTACTAGAGATAAGAGGATGAAGAAGAAGAAGGGGGACTTACATGTTTGTAATGTGAGAGAAGGAGCCAATTGTGCGGTTACAAAAGATGGTGTTAGTCTGGCCATCTCCTGAGTGTTGAATGGCTAACGGGAGCATCCCTAATTGGCACGGATATGTAGAATTCAGGGTTGGCCGCCCAATTTCCTAGCTATCACTCGAAGTACAGCTGCATAAGACTCATTAGAATGGCGCCCCCGTCATTATATTTGAATACAATACGCTGCTCATGTTTAAGTTTAAATGCCCCAGGAATTATTAAAAACTATCAAATACCACCCTACTCAGAAAATTTAGGGGTGTTCAAAAGAACCAGTTGGAACCAGAACTGACGGATACCCTGGGTTTGGTTCCGGTTCCTACCCAAAACCAGTTGTCAATGGGTAGGTTCCGGTTCCAAATTTTTGGAACCGTTACTGTGCAGTTCCGGTTCCGATTCCTATAGTTAGGAACCAAAACCAAGAATCAAGAACCGAGACTAATATAAAATAAAATTAAGGATTAGAGGGGTTAATAAAAACTTTTTGTAAAAAAAGTAATGTGAATACATTTATATTTATATCTCATAACATTTAAAGTAAGTTGGTTTGACCTTTGAGAATCTACATTTACAAAGTAATGGAGTTTGTAATTTATAATTTGTAATTTTATTTTTGTTAACAAGTGCCAGGTGGGGGGGTATTTGTAAGTTTTTAAGGGTTTTTTTGCCACTTTTTAAAAAATTTGGGGGGTCATGTAATTTTACAGGGTACCCATAACCGGAACCGTTGTTACAGGTTCTAGTTCTGGGTACTTAGGAACCGAAACCATCGGTTCCGATTCTAGTTCCAAATTTCAAGGAACCGTCGGTTCCTTCTAGTTCCGGTTCCTTCAAAAAGTACAGGGTACTCGTAACCGAACACCCCTATTACTCAATACTCACTCAGGGGTTTTATGTTATCTATAGTGTTTTATGATAGAGTTAATGACAATTATTCCCTAAGGTTCAATTAAATAACAAAAATTCTCACAAAATTTATGGGAAAACAGAAATCCCTATGTTGTTAAGTTTTATGTGTTAATATTAACAATGAGAGGGCAATTTAGTAAATATTCATTAACTCATAATGATGTATGTTCTAACAGTTTATTAATGCTTCATTAACAGTAAAGGGTCTATTTGTTTTAATATTTTTTCCCATCCTATTCATACTATTTCCAAAATATACGCTTGTTTCTTTATTATGAAAATACTATTATATGTTATTTAAATATTTTTTAACCCTTTAAGTTTATTAATTTTACTAAACACCCTCAAAAATAGTTTAGAAATTGATAAAAACACCCCCATTCACTCACATTTGCCAGATTCCGGTCACCACCGCTAGAAGGTGACCGAAATCTAGTATAATGGCACATTATTGGCCGGATCTGGTCGGTAGTGTTCCGATATAGCTTTTTCCAGCAAGATCCATTGTGAATCTGGTTGAAAAAGGTCATCTCGACACACGATCGACCAGATCTAGCTGGTCATGCTCTGATACAGTGACTCTGACCATCATCCGGCACTGGTGGCAGGTTGCTAGTATTCAATGGGTGGGTGGGGGTGTTTTTATAATTTTTAATGTTTTTATTACATGGGTGTTTAGTAAATTAACAAACCTAGAGGATTTTTTTTGGTTAATTTTCATATCCTACCTCGTTATTCCTAGTCAACTCTTACTTTTTCAAAAATCCTATTCAAAATAATAAAACAAACAGACTTAAAGAAATTTTTACTATTTTAGAAATTTCAAGGATATTTTTGTTATTATATCAAAGCTCAATGGGTCTATGATTAAATAACTCTTTATGAGGGGTTTTATGATATTTTACAGATTTGTGATATTTTATTGGTGTTTTATGATATTTAATAATGTTGGAAAATCACTAGGGCTTTTTTGACTTAATTTAATTATCACTAGGGACAAATGAAATAAAACTTAAATTTAATTACAAACCCCATGTATAAATTAATTACTGTATTATATAAATCTTTTTATAATTTATAGTCACTTTTTACCCTTACCTCTTCAATTTTCCCTATTTTCAATATCTTTCTCATTCTCTTATTATTTAGAAGGCATATTATCAATTTAGGTACAATGTTTTATCAAAATAATAAAAAAAGGGATACAAGTTTCAATTTTTTTCGGTTTTGGTGATTTACTGTTAACTTTAACAAAAAAACAAAACAAAAAAAAAAAAAAACAAAATAGAAAGTCTTAAATACCCATGAACATTTGTTTATTTTAGTTTTTTTCATTTATCATAAGTTAGAAATTCATTTACCTATTACTAAAATCCAACAGTCAAAATCCTGTGACTAGAAATTCATCACGAATTTTAATAACAATAATGATATTAAAATGATGGTCTTTGAATGAACCTTTATTTGGATTTGATAAAGAAATATTATGTGGTTGAAACTTTCTCCATCAAATATGATCAAATGTTGCATCGATTGCTATATAAAATTGTAAGTAAGGTTAAATAAATTATTTAGAAACGATTATTTTGATATTTACTGTCACCAAAATAAATTGAAAAAATATTTTTATTTACAGCAACCAAACTCCAAAACCAATTACCGTATTAAATTTTATTTTAAATAAATTAATCTTGTCTTATTTAATAGTCTTAAGTAAGTTTATATTTATTATGAAATTTAGGTAATTACATAATTAAAGTATAATTTATCCTCTCTTTTTTATGGGTTCTATGAAATTCAATAAATTAATGGCTAAAGGAAAAAAAATACCATAATTATTAGATATTACGAATTGGATAATAGCTAAGATATGACAAGGGATAAATAATATATATGATAGCACTCCCATAGTCCCGCCGGTATTAGCCATCTTTCATCATATATAATATCATATGTAGTAAGACTAAAATTTATCCATCCATGCAAGCATAGTAATCATATATAATACCATTGTGCTGGGATAGCTCCAATAAGAGGCCCATTTCTAGACATCTCTATATAGAAGAAAATAATTTCACTCTAATACTAAAAAAGAAAGCATTTTAAAAAAAATTGTTGAATATCACAATAAGGATCAGGCACATTTAGACCTTTATCTTTCAAGTTTATTGATATTTCAGGTTCATCTGCTCCCCCATATTAAATTGTGCAAATATAATTCACTTTTATGTTTCAGTAACTAGATTACGGCTTTCCCTCTAATTGATTAGTCAAAGTTCTTCTACAATCAGCTAAATCCATTATAACAAATACACAAACATGCATAAATAGCCGAGTCCCTAACTTTAGATAGATGAATTTCCAGGTCAAGTTACTTTGCGATCTGTTCTTTGAAAGATTTCAAAGGTGGCAAAGGCACCATGAGAGAATCATGTATTTTCTTGTAAGTCTATGTTCTCCAAGATCTGGCTAAGTTTCTGAAAGAATTTACTATATGATGTTAAAAACATGATATAAGCATTGCCATGGTGAGAGAGTTCTTAAAGTGCTGTTCACTTGGAAAATATTAATTTGTTGGGACAGATCCTGACATATTCAAGCTTCTTAAAATCCTGAAGTCCAGTTTTATTTTATTTCATTAATTTCGACTGCCCTTATTTCTATGCTAAGAAGCCTAGCATTACATCAATGAAAACACACAATTAGAAGCACTAAGCATACAATTTTTCGAACTTCTTGCTGCTCAGATTTGGAAAAGCAAACCCTGGCCCAGTCATATCATAAATCCTCCTACATATAAAGACGACATTACTGTAGTTGAATATTCAAGTCGCTACAGTTAATGGGCAAAAAGTTGAGAAGGTTCTCTACTTACAGGTCATTCAAACTTCCTAGATCAAAAATAGTAGCAGGGACGAGTCCTTCTAGTCCACGTGAATGCATTTCCCTTCAATAATGCAGCAACGCAATGGAAGCGGACAAAAAATTGAGGATCTATATTAATCAGGATCCTACTTATGCATTTCAAAATCAAAATTTGTTAGAGATCAAGATCTTAAGCATTGTGAGATTAGTCCATACCCCAATAAATTCTGGTACAGTGCCTTTAAACCTATTGTCACTTTTTCTACTGCACACAACAAAGTGAAATGTTTTTTGTTGATATTAAACTATCTAGATGGAGGAGAAAATATATGAAAAATACTTACACAACTTTGTCATTTACTTCAGTTTTGCTATTGTTGTAGGCAAACTTCCAGAAAAATAATTAGAGGAAAGTTCCCTGAAGTTGTGTACTCATGGCAACAGACCAACATAATTATATGATTAGATATTCTCAATTATAGTTGCACATCTGCTATAGTTTCAAGTCAAGAGATCAGATGGTATACAAGTCAGTTAAGGTGACCGAAGTTCCAAGCTCCTGGGGACAGTACCAGATAATTGGTTGGCTTCAATATTCCTAAATTTAATTTTTGTTGAGACTATGATAGGAACCAAACCAACATGGAATTGCTTAGAGATAACAGAAGCATTGAGTTTTTAAAAATCAAAGCATACAAGATAGTGAGATTGGTAAAGTGTCCCCAGTCAATAGGAATTTCCCCACATAAATTGTTCGCAATAAGGAGGCTGCAAAGAATATTCATTGGTCATATCATGAATAAGTGAACCCTAAATCGTGATCAAGATCATAGTGGGAAAAATTTCTAACCTTTAAACGCACTAAGGTGTCTATATTTTCAAATTTCTTCAAAAAGTACCCTTTTGTTTACTCCATTGAAATTAAGAATTCAATTGCCCATGATAATTATTAAACATTTATCAATGAAAAGGTTACTTTTGACGAACTTTGAAACTGCAGAAATTCTTAAATTTGAAGTCCATAAAATTAAAGGGTCAGTAAAATTTGCTCTTCAATAAACCAGAAAAAGATGAGTCAACTTTTGCTTACGTATTATTCAAATGCCGCATTGAAGCCCAAAAGTGTACCACTAAGGTAGTTGCGGGAGAGGTCACTGTAAGGAGAAGATAATGAATATGTTATATGTCAAGATTTTCTCCTGAAACAAGTTAAAATTAAGATGCCAATAAAACTACTGTAGTATAAGCATAACCTCAATCTAAAAGCTCCTGTAGTATATTCATAACCTTACTCTAAAAGCCTGATACAATGTGTGGTTAACCACATTTTGTAATCAAACAAGTTTTGTATTCAATGAGAATACAGAAAACTGTTTTTAGTAGTAAAAACTACTTTGGAAACGGAAAATCTAAATTTCCTTATACCTTAAATTAACCAGAAATGTCTATGACAAAACAAATCACATGCATAAATCTATTAATGAGAAGACACATAAAAAACACAATTATAAAGAAAAGTAGTAATTATATAAAGATCTCTAAAACAAATAATAAATTGTTCTTACATTTTCTTCTAGATAGGGAAGGTTCACCAGCTCCAGTGGAAGCCTACCTTGAAGACTCAAATTTTGAGCTTTCTGCAGTTCAAGGAGGAAAAATTAAAACGAAGAAAAAGGTCTCAAAACAACGCAATGAAAAGTTCCTTTGAAATCATTTTAGACTATAGGATTTATTTCATTTAAATTGAAACAAAGAATTTGGTAAAATTCGCAATTCAACAAGAATAGGTAACGTTAAACTAAAATGTCGTAACCCAGCCAAGAAATTTGGCAGATTGATTTTTTTTTAATTTTTTTTAATTGCATTAATTCTTTAATATTTGTTAGATCCATGTGTCAGTTTCTGATGGGATAAAAGTTTTTTTAATCGACTTGCTTTTTGCTTTTTTGCTTTTATAACTTATTTACGTAATTACTAAGTTGCCCTTGGTTCATGTTAAATTTAGCTGCAATCTTCTATTAAGTATCCTTAAATTGATAAATTTGAAACCTGTGACCCTTTTTTTTTTTTTTTATTTATTTTTTATAATTTTATGAAAACATTGTACCTTAATTGATAATATCCCTTAATTAATAATAAATATGAATGAGAAATATATTAATTATTAAAACATTATTTTTTCATAAAATTAATTAGATTATATTAAATATATTAATTGACACAAATGTTTTTTATGATATTATCATTTGTAAATATATATAATTTTTAAGAATGTATCATTAGATAAAATATAAATGATTTATAACAGTAAATTAAATTTATTTAGTATTCCTAATAGGCTAATACATAATATATGAAAGAAAGAAAATTTTTTTTTTTCTTTTTCAAAAATTGTTTCTCTCTAAATTATGAAGAAATTAAATTAAGCGATAATATATTTGAAGTAGCTGATAATATTGATTTGGCAATTTATACCCTTATTTTATATTTTCTCCACAACAAAAAGAAGCAAATATTTGACATTTGTTTTACGATCAAATTATTAAATATATTAAAAGATTTAAAAATATTAAACTTTGACAACTTGATAAAACATTTGGGAAATAAAAAAACTTATTTTTTTATTCTGTCATATTTTTTTACTAATATTGCGATAGTATTTTTTTCCAAACATCATTCATAGACAAGTGTGTAAGTGTTCTATTCTGAAACATGTAGATCTCCATGTAAAAACCTCTATGTTTCATCCATTCATTAATACCAGTATCCAATTAGTTTTAATGTCCGTAAAATTGTCTTGATAAGTTATTTTGCCATATAACTTAAGCAGTACTTAAAATTAAGTTGTGAAAAAATGATCAGAACTTATTGGATGGTTAAATTTAATTACAGTGAGTTTTTGATATATTTACAATGACAGTCTAAATAAATATATCAGAGTTCTGAGAAATCTCATAAGCAGGGGCAAAGCTAGGAGGTTTGGAGGAAAAAAAAATAAAAATTCTATAATTATATTTAAATTTATAGTTTATATAATATATAATAATATTTTAATTATTTTTAAAAATATCTCGTAATTTTGATAAATAATTTTAGTTATCTTAATTTTAAACACTTCTTGTTATACCATTTTTTCTTTTGTTTCCACACCGGCACCCTTCTTTATCTTCTAAATTGTTAAGTTAAAATTAACTTTCAATTATAATAAATATAAAGAAACAAAGAAACAAAGAGGAAAAAGAAAAAAAATTTAAGAAATACATTGTTTTCATTGTTATTCAAATTATTGATGCATTCACTAACGGTAATTATCAAAATTTCTACAAATACATCTCATTTCACGTTAGAGGATTAAAAGAGTAATTTAGCAGTTTAAACTTTCAACAAATTGAGGTTTAACGTTTGAGGGTTAAGAGAGTAATTTAAATAGTTTATACTTTCTATAGTTTGAGGAGGGGCAATTGGACGTTTAAGATTCTGACCAACTTTCGAAACAAGTAAATTTTACTAGGCATATATATATATATAAAGAAGAAACTTTCATAAAACTTTCAAGATGAAACGTTTAAGATTCACAACCAATTAATGATAGGGCAGGTGCATATTACATATACTGATGTAACGTTTCATAGTTGATTTAAGTCTACGGAAGTCGTTAGACATCAAGTCATTGCCTAAAGAACCAAGTCATCGCCTACGGACAATGGTGGAACCAAGAAATTATGTTTGGGCGGGAATTTAATGTTTAATGAAGAGGTAGATCAAAGCATGGTTATTAGTATCCTACGATACCCGATACGTATCATACGATACGATTCGATACAGGTCGCCAACGATACGTATCAGAGGGTGTATCCTAAACTATTCGATACGTTGATATGTATCCTACGATACGATACGTATCCTTAAAAATATCGATATAAATCGATACGACTTTATTAATTTGGGTCAAATGTCCAAAAAAAAATTCGGGTCGAAACCGGGTCACCCAACCCGATTCACTAAAACTTGTCCAAATTTACCTATTTTGCATGGAGAAAGTAAAGAAGAATATCTATTGCCCATTTTACATGATAATAATAATATAAGTAGAGATATAGATATTGACATTGATCTTGGAATTTTGTGATTAATTTTGATTATGTAATACCGTAATTTAAAGTCAATAATGCCACAAAATTCTTTAATTAATCTTGGGGATTATATTAATTTTTAAAAAATTTTGATTATTTTATTAATTTTTTTGAAAAAGACGTATCTTACGATACGATACGATACGCGATACACGATTCAAAAAATTAAGTTTTCGATACACGATACGATACACGATTTGATAACCATGGATCAAAGTAGAGAAAAAACATATGTTAAGGGGATAAAAAAGTTCAAGAAATATGAAGGGTCAAAGGGAAAATAATTACTTTGGAGTAGACCTAGCAAACGGGCGGGTGTGTCAAGTTAGGTTCGGGTCTAAATGGGTATAGGCTCAAAATAGGTTGATCTAAATGGGTCCAAAATATTATACCCGGACCCTACCCTATGCGGGTATAGGTGTACCCACGGGTACCCATTTTTCTCACTCCAGTTTTCAGTTTTTACAGTTATACCCCCAAAATTCCTGCAGTTTTTATTTTTTATAATTACACCCCCACAATCAACTACTCTAAATTCAATTCACTTCACTTCACATCCCCGTTTCTTTCTTTCTCACTACCCAAACTCATCTTTTTATAATTTTAAAGTAGGATCATTCAACCATCCAATCCCATCAAATTTATAAAACAAATTAAAAATAAAAACTAAATATTCATTCAATTCCATTATCCCCTCTCCCTTTTTTCCCTTTTGACTGTACACTTTGTTATTTCACCCTCTCCCACATCTTCATTCACTTCAAAACCATACCTAATTTCCCTGCTTTCTCCACCATTAAAGCCAAAAAAAAATAATCTTGTAACTGCCCACCGTTTCTCTACGTCGTCTACGATATACAAGGTGGTTTCACCCCCTCTCAAAACAATCTTGTAAGCCTCCCTAATTAAAGCAATACTATGAATACTAGGTACATGTAACATCTACTGAAAACTAGTACAATGCATGCAATTAACAATGGAAAATTGGGCCCAAAATGTTTCTTTTCATTACAATTCACATGTCTTTTATACACAAAGGTTACTGTTTACAAAAGTGCATTTCAAAAGACAAAATAGGGGAACAGTGTAGCTATTGCTCCTCGCGCACCGACGCCCCTCCAACCGCATCATCACCTAGAACCTGCATCCACAAAGGAAAATAACGGGGTGAGCACAAATAATGCTCAGTAAGTAAAACTCTCTAAACTGTCTGTCCCCTCCCGGGTGTGACTCTTAATTCTTTCCTGTTTCTAATCTGTTTCTACTGTTTCTAATAACATCATGGCCTCATCTTACCGGAGGTACGGCCGGATGGCGTTCACACAGCACCATCTCACTCTCTATGGCTATTGGGTGGAATTCACACAGTACCAACCCGTTCTTAGTGACTACCGAGTGAGGATCACAAAGCACTAACTCGGTTCTTTCTAACTATTGGGTGGAGATCACCTAGCACCTACCCGTTCCTCATGAAATTTGGGTAACGATCACCAAGCATTTACCCGTCTCTAGTCACTATCGGGTGATGGTCACAAAGCATCAACCCGCTTCTACTAGCCGTTGGATGATGATCACAAAGCATCAACCTACATATCTCTTAACTAATCGGGTAGTGGTCACAAAGCATCTACCCATTTCTACTACTCATCGGGTGACGATCACAAAGCGTCGACCCATTTCTCTAAGGGCTATTCGGATGATGATCACAAAGCATCAATCCGATTCCCATAACGGTCGGGTGATGATCACAAAGCATCATCCCAACTATACTACTCTTCTAATTCACTCTATTATAGCATTTTTCAATGCTCTCTACCCTTAGAGTAATTTTACCCACTAAGCTCTCTACTCATAGGGTAATTGTATAAACCATTTCCTTACACTTTCTTAGGTCACTTTTCAATGCACAATTAGTGCCTATGGATGGTTCATCACTACTAATGCACTTATGAAATGCCAACATGCAATGTTGCAAGAATTAAGGTTCATTACTCACACTCAAACCTCTATTAGGCATTTCATCAAACAACTCATGTGCACTATAAAACTCTATCATAGCCATGAATCTAAAACTTTTCCTAACCATCCAAAATGGGGAAAAACCCCTTCACAAAGCCATAATAACCTGTCAAACAAAACACTTCCAAAAAGGGTTCCATAATACCCCTTAAATTCCATCTCAACTACCTTGCCAAACCAATAACCCATTTCTCAAATTTGCAAGGTATAAACAATCACAAAGCATAGAAATCTCTACTTAATCCTTCATACATGCTATAATACATGCATATCACATACATACATCATTTCTATCAAAACCCTAATCAAGAAAATTCATAAATCTCAACTTGGGTTGGGTTTTACTTACTTGCTATGTAGAAACTTCACAAATCTTTCCTTTCACTTGCTTAGCTTGACTTTTCCTCTAATCTTAACCAAAAGAAGGAAAACCCTCAAATTTCAATATGGGTTAAAACTCCCAAATCACACAACTTAAGTAGAGATCCTTACCTTAGGAAGCCTTAGGTTACTTTTCCACTCCAAATCACTTCAAAACCCCTTGGAATACCTTGATCAAAAGAGAAGAGAAGTTGAGAGGAGTAAGGATGGGAAGTCACGTTTGAGAAGAAGAGAATGAGGGGTTTCTTTGATTCTAATTCCTTTTAATGAAATACATCCCAAAGCATTCCCATTTTGCCCTTATTCTTCTTTGGGAATTCCATCCATATCCTTTGATTCATTACAAACTCACCCCCTAACTCAACCTATTCTCCATGAAATATCCTTACAATTAACTCCCCACTTTTCCTGCTAATTAGGGGTAGAAAGGTCAAATTGCCCTTAAGGAAGAAAATATCTAAAACTCAATCAACAATTATTCGGGTTGTCGCCGCGGCGAAGAAACTTGTGCAGCCGCACGTCTGAGCCAGCCTTCCCCGTGGCTTCAACCTCTTCTTCCGCGGCGGAAGATTATTCTTCGCCCGCAAGCACGCAGACATGAAATTCTTCTGTTTTCAACCAATCTCAGGGCAACATTCAACATAACACTCAAACAACAAATATAACAAAAAAACCAACTCGATTAAGGGCGAAAGAGGAAACAATAACAACGTACCTCAAGCGGGGCGTTACAGTACATATCTACATCCAAACGCAGCAACCAAACACACACGGACACACCCCAACAGCAGTACTCTAAACACATCACTACACCAACAAAGCTACGGACACCGATAAATCTACACCGAAAATGTGTACCGGCCTACGTGTATCAAGCGTCTAATTTTTTTATCAATTTTTTTTAGTGAACGGTCATCCATCAAATTTGGACGGTCGTCCATAATAGGGGTCCATATACCAGGGATGGGTGTCCCCATTTAAAGGACGCCCGTCCCTGAATAAAATATAATAAAAAAATTTGTTAAACATTAGAGACGGCAATCCATCCATTATGGACGGCCGTCCATTACTTTTGGACGGGCGTCCATTATTCCTTGACCCAAATATGAAAAAAAAAAAAAAAAACTTTGGGGACGCCCGTCCACCAATTGTGGACGGCTGTCCCTTACTTTTTCACAAGTGTCCGTAAGAAATGGATGCCTGTCCATTATTTTTCTTTTACAAATAAAAAAAGAAACTCTTTGGACGGCCGTCCTTTCACTATGGACGGGCGTCCGTAAGTAATGGACGCTCGTCCATTATTTTGCTTTTGATAATTTAACCTCCTTCTGCAGCAAGATTGTTGGACGACTCTCTACTTCAACTTCTTCCCATGCTCTGTTTACAGCTGCTTATCCTCTTCTATAGTAACTACAAAAGGACCTAAGAAAGAGTAAGACAGGGAACTGGTAAAGAGAAGGAAATCTTGATATTAAATTAACGTACATGATATTGTTAGCCGTCCAAAGAATGCTATATCGATGATACTCTTTACTGGGATCAAACCAAAGCCGGTATCTTTCTTCTCTACCACGATGATGTTGGAGTTGTCGACTACTTCAGCATTAATGGGTAACGGAGACGCACTCGGGGGTCCCGCTATAGGATTCCTTTTAAGTTATTAATTCCTTTTTGGGTTGGGCTTAGGAATATGAATTCTTGTAAAACTATGTTTAATCTCTTAAAACTAGTATATAAACATACTTTTCTCTTGTTATGAGGTGAGAGCAATTCATTCATTGTAAACGAGAGAGGTGAGGCATATTTCAATAATATTGACTCAGCTGGACGTAGCCCACATTAGGTGAACCAGGGTAAATCGCGCGTATAATTTCTTTGTTTACTGTTTGTTTTGTTTTACTATTATTATTTTGTTCCTGTTGCTTCTCTATTTCGTTCAGATGAGTACCGTAAAAATTAGTCTGAAATCTCCATGGCTTCCTGGCAACGTTACCCAGGAACTTAAAGTCTAATTCATCGTGCGTCTTCTCGAACACATCAGCATTTGATGTCTGCAATATTTTTTTTTTTTATTATGAAGAACAACGAACCATGAAAAAGTAAAACAAAAATAATATTGAAAGAAAGAAAGAAAAGAAATCAATAAACGAAACCCTTCTACTTACATAGAAGGCCACACATATACTAGCCGTATAGTATGAGGGCAACTTGATCATGGCGCTGAAGAATCCGTGATTATACAGGCTTGATGATATGAAACTGGCCCCTGAAATTTATATTTTATATATAAATATATGATAGTATTAATTATATTTAAAACTTATAATTTGTTTTTTTACCAGAGGCACGATTGAGGATGAGACGAGCGTTTCGGCCATCGGGAGAGCGAACGAGATTGCCTTCGCCAAAGAGATGAGAGTAACCTTCATCGAGAGAGATGGTGGAGACGTTGAAAGCCGATGAAGTTGTAAAGATAAAACTAAAGAAGCAACACAAATATACAGGAAGGAGAGACCACTTAGATGATGACCAATCCATTTTTTTTATTTTTTATTTTGGATTTAATTTATATATAATATTATCCCATGCAAATGCTTAGAAATTTCTTAGAGGAGAGAGCTTTAACGTGACTAGTGTCTGATCCTCTATTGGATATTGATAATTTGTTCAGATATTCATTTGAGTTTTTTGTTTATGACCCTCATAATTTACCGAAAGATGAACCTGGTGTGCTCAAAGCGGTTCAGAATGTGCATGCACTGATAAACAAGGAAGTAGCTGCTGGAACAGATCCAAAAAATGTGTTTGTATGTGGATTTAGTCAAGGAGGTCTCTTTTTCTCTCTTTCTTCCAAACGTTCACAGAGACACACATAAATAAGACATTACTGGTTTTGCTATTTTTTGTGCAACTTGATCATGGCGCTGAAGAATTCGTGCTATTTCAGCCATGGAGATTTCAGACTAATTTTTACGGTAACGGTAGCACTCATCGTGGTAGAGAAGAAAGATATCGGCTCTGGTTTGATCCCAGTAAAGAGTATCATCGAAGTAGCATTCTTTGGACGGCTAACAATATCATGTACGTTAATTTGACATCAAGATTTCCTTCTCTTTACCAGTTCCCTGTCTTAGTCTTTCTTAGGTCCTTTTGTAGTTACTACAGAAGATGATAAGCAGATGTAAATAGAGCATGGGAAGAAGTTGAAGTAGAGAGCCGTCCAACAATCTTGTTGTAGAAGGAGGTTAAATTATCAAAAGCAAAATAATGGACGGGCGTCCATTACTTACGGACGCCCGTCCACAATGAAATGATGGCCAAAAAGTTTCTTTTTTGATTTGTAAAAGCAAAATAATGGACGAGCGTCCATTTCTTATGGACGCCCGTGAAAAAGTAAGGGACGTCCACCACAATTGGTGGACGGGCGTCCCCCAAAGTTTTTTTTTTTTTCATATTTGGGTCAAGGACTAATGGACGCCCGTCCAAAAGTAATGGACGGCCGTCCATAATGGATGGACAACCGTCCCTAATATTTAACACATTTTTTTATTATATTTTATTCAGGGATAGGCGTCCTTTAAATAGGGATGCCCATCCCTAGTATATGGACCCCCGTCCATATAATATGGTTGGGAATCCATGTGAGTGAACGGTCATCCAAATTTGATGGACGGCCGTTCACTAAAAAAAATTGATAAAAAAATCAGATGCTTGATACACGTAGACCGGTACACATTTTCGGTGCAGATTTATCGGTGTTCGTAGCTTTGTTATCACTACACATCCAACATAAACCCGTAACATCCACACATTTTATTTCTCTTATATGTTCTCCAACGACAAACAAAAACACGAAGCATGAAGTGAAAAGCAAGAAATAAGCAACAAGAAATAAGCAAAGTAGTGATAGAGCAATAAATCTTGGAAGCGAGAAGCTACGATAGTAAAGTGAAAAAAGGTTTACCTGGTTAAACCTTATGGATCAGTAGCTGAAGTCTTGGTAGTACATAGTTGAAGAAGAAGAAGAAGAAGAAGAAGAGAATCGATTTAGCAGAGAAGAGAAAGTAGAGAAGCAGTTGTCGGTGAGTGTGAGAGTCTGATAGAGGAGATGTTGACAGTGGATGGCGACGGTTTGACAGTGAGAGACGAGAGTGAGTGAATGTGAGAGAGGCAGAGAGGAGATGTCGAGATGAGGGGCTTAGTTTAGGGTTACGGATTTCAATTCCAAAATAATTGGTTTTTTTTTTAAAAAAATAAAATAAAATAAACGGGTACCCCCTGGTCAGCCTGTCTCTGCTGGCAAAACAGATCGAGTGAGTATGGGTTCAAAAAAGGGGTCCAATATATAAGACTCGTACCCTATATTTTTTACCTAGATGCTGGTCAATCCACGGGTCTAGACTCGTTTTACCAAGTCTAAAATACGTGTCTTTCTAACTACTCTCAATGAAATACTTTTTCCCCCCAAATATTCATTTTAATTAGAAATATTTTCTATTTTGAATAAAAAAATTCATAAGTGAATACATGTCAAAACAATCAATTTGATGGTAAGTTATTAAATTTTATTAGTTTTTAAGGAATTTATTTTTCTTGTTCTTTTACTTTCTCTCTTAGAAAGATTCTTTAAATCATGTTAGAAAATTAGTTAATTTTCGTTCATAGAGAAACATAATAACAATCAAAAGTCTTTTATAATAAAAACTTTTGCATGAAAGGAAAAGGAGATTAAGATTTAGAAAAAATATATAATTCCAAAGATATAGTAATATGTTAGATATAGAAGTTAAATCTGAAATTTAAGAACAGAAATAGAAAAATACTTGTTTTTGGGATTCTGAAGGTTGTTTAAAAGAAAAGTTCAATTTTTAAGAGATTTCAGTTCACATCTTCAAGCTCACTTCAGCTTCAGCGCTACTCCCAATTTACTTGAGCACCACATTTGGACCCAATTTTATCTCCGTTTTCGTTGGACCCAAAACATAAAGAGAAATTAATTTCAGTCTTCATATAACATCATTATTCCATTATTAAATACATCTCATTTATATTTTAAAGTATATTTTTAGACATCACTTAACAATAAAAACATCATGTTAGATTAATTAATTTTTTTTTTGTTATACATCTCTTTTTCTCATTTTCCAATTCAGACTTCTTAAAATTAGAAAGAAATTGTTGTTTGTTTTAGTGTTTAACTTAACTTTAAATAATTTAATCTAAACTTATTGCTATCATTTTAATTAGTTTGCAATTGGTAGCTGGTTTCAAGTTTTTATCTTCATTTTAAAGACTAACTTATGCTGAAATAATATAAATCATATAATGATTAGAAATGAATGTGGAAATGAGGTTCCACGCTGTAAACTTGGCTTGCGCTATAATGCATCTACCAAGTATTGGGATAGTGCCTTGAATCCCATATTGCTTGGTAGTGGGAGTTGCAAGGTGACTCTCCTCTTTAAATAGACTAATAGATTGAAATTTTAAAGTATCTCAACAAGTGTAAGATAGACATAAAAAAAATAGTCTTTGTGGATTGTTATTAAGGGTGTAATTAGGCTTTTTGGGATAGTTAAGGAGTTTGTAATTCTTCTCTTCTAAAAATTGCATAGTTGTAAGCTTTTGTTTAGTGGATTATTTGTGTGGATAGTGGACGTAGGCTAAATTGATTAGGCCAAACCACTTTAAAATTTTTGTGTTTGGTTTTCTTTATTTTTAGTTGCTTGCTTTAATTTTGCGTTTAAGTTGCGGGAATCTTTTTCAACAAGTGGTATTAGAGCCCACGGTCCATGATCTGGGAGAAGGCAAAGAGAACGCAAGCTTGAAAGGAGGTTAGATTTAAGAGTAGATCGGTGACTGTCAAGCATCTTTAATTTTCTGGAGGCATATCTAAGTTTGAGATTCCTTTATTTGATGGTAAAATTTATTTTATGTTATGGCAAAGTACAATACAAGACCTTTTGGTATAACAAGGTCTTAATCAGACATTAGAAGAGAGTAAGCTAGAGAAGATGTCTGATAGAGAATGAAATAGAATTCAGAGGAGAGCTGTCATTACAATCAGATTGGCTTTAACTCTAGAGATAAAGTACAACATGCTCATTGAGTCTACTTCAAAGGGTTTGTGGGACAAATTGGAGGGCATTTATGCATTGAAATCTTTGACTAACAGACTGTATTTGAAGATGGATCTATATTCTCTGAAGATGGATGAAGGTACGAGTCTCCATGATCATTTAAATGAATTTAATAAGCTAGTATCTCAATTGTTGGCTATTTTTAACGAGTTAAAGGATGAAGAACAGGCATTGATATTGTTGTCATCTTTGCCTAAATATTATAGACCTTTAGTTCAAACTTTTTTGGTAGATAGATCTACTTTTAAATTAGATGATGTGATTGCCTTGTTGCGCAAGAATAAAAGGTTTGTGGGATTAGAGAACTCGTCACTTAGACGAGATTACTAGTTGCAGAAGGTTCTAATTGAGGGAGGACTCAAGAGAGAGGTGATGAATCAAAAGGGAGATCTAAATCAAAAGTCAGAGATTACGGTAATAAGGGGTGCTATTATTGTGGAGAGAAGGGACATATCCAACCATGCTGCAAGAAATTAAGGGAGGATATGCTTGCTTTCAAGAAGGTTCAAACAAATGAAGGATTTGAATGATGATGCTTAGGTTGTTGATAATGAAGGTGAATTTTTAGTAACATGTCAAGATGAACTCAAACTTAAAAAGGTGAAAGAGGTTGGGTTTTAGATTTTGCTGCATCTATGCATGTTTGTAATGATAAAGGTTGTTTTGTTGAACTGAAAGAAGATGGAAATTATGGAAATATTGTTGCCAGTAATAACGAGAAAGTGAAGATTGAAGGCGTTGGTAGCATTCATCTCAAGCTTCACAATGGTGTTGTCAAGAATCTTCGTCATATGAGGTATGTACCGAGTTATAGTCACAATTTGATTTCTTTGAGTGAGTTGGCTTCTCGTGGATATACCTACATTGGTCAAAGAAGTGGATGCGAAGTGTATAAAGATGATGTTTTGATTTTGCAAGGCAAAAAAATGAAAAACAACTATATTTGCTTGATGAAGATGTGTGTCTTAAGAAATCAAGAGATAAAGTTGTTCTAGTTCCCATTGTGAAATAAATGAAGACTATCATCTGAGTAAGGTTTTTAGATGCTACTGTGATGTTTGGGGATTCAAGCCAAGGGAGGAATTGTTGGGATAGTGCCTTGAATCCCATATTGCTTGGGAATGGGAGTTGCAAAGGGACTCTCCTCTTTAAATAGACTAATAGATTGGACTTTTAATGTATCTCAAAAGTGTAAGATAGACACTAAAAGAATAGTGATTGTGGATTGTTATTAAGGGTGTAATTGGGCTTTTTGGGATGGTGTAAGGAATTTGCAATTTTTCTCTTCTAAAAATTGCACAATTGTAAGCTTTTGTTTAATGGATTGTTTGAGTGGATAGTGGACGTAGGCTAAATTGACTAGGCCAAACCAATTTAAAATTATTGTGTTTGGTTTTCTTTATTTTTAGTTGCTTACTTTAATTTTGTGTTTGAGTTGTGGAAATCTTTTTTCAACACCAAGTGCCTGTACATATATTTTTTCATAAACTTAGATAGTAAATTAGATACATTAAATTCTTTGGTCTAGTATATGATATTTTATACATATTTTAATATTTTTTACAAGTTTTTTCAAGCAAGTTAAACATGTACTTCTTCTTGCAACTTTTTATTTTTGATAAAACCTCAACGGAATGAGGGAATTTTATTAAACAAAAAGGAAATCAAATACACCTAAAGAGGGGGACGTAATGAGCCTTACCTCTTGAAAGCATGCTAATACATAAAGATTAAAACCCCCAAAAAAAAAAAAAAAAAAAAGGCTAAGAAACTAAATGCATACAATTAACTAAAAGAGAAACGACACAAATTATTTTATTCTTTTGCAAGCTTGAAGACTTTCTACTCACAATCAATTGCCCTGGTTTGATTGTCTAAAGGCATCTAGGGAAGATCTGTTGTGGCTAAAAACATATGAGAAACCATGTTCATGGTTGGCCTAGATTTTGGATTGGAATCCAAGCAATCAATTGCTAGCTTTATTATTGCTATCAATTGATCTTGAATATTAGGTGGAGGAAGTGGAAGGCGTTCGTCCAAAACATTGCTTAGCAACAAGTCCTCCCAAGTGAAAGGAAAGGATAGAGTAGGAATGATATCACTTGGATGCTTTCCATTGATCACTTCCAATGCTAACACTCCAAAACTATATACATCATATTTTCCAGTTACCTTCATTGTGTAAGCAAGTTCTGCAAAGTGAAAGATAAATGATGAGATCATATTTCATAACTATTTTTTTCATTTTTTTTTTTTATGTAAGTAACAAAATAATCAAGACAATAATAAATGAATTATATATACCTGGGGCAATATATCCGTGTGTGCCTGCAAGTTGTGTCCAATTAGATGAGTTTGGCTTGAGAAATTTGGCAATTCCAAAGTCTGAAACATGAGCTTCATATTCTGAATCCAACAACACATTTTTGCTCGATATGTCTCGATGGACTATTGGTGGGAAGCAATTGTGGTGTACGTAGGACAAGGCATTACACACACCTTTCAAAATATTTACTCTCTTACCCCAATCCAATTCTCTTGATGTAGTTTCATTACTCAACATTGTGGCCAAGCTACCTCTTTCAAGATACTCATAAACTAAAAAAGAGTCTTTAGAATGTATGCAAAAACCGAAAAATTTCACAATGTTTCGATGTCGTACCTCTGTTAATGCCCTTATTTCATTTAAAAACTCTTTTTGATCTTTTATCTCATCAGGCTGAAGGGAGTAAAATTTCTTTATTGAAAAAATAGTCCCTAATAGAAGTTGTGCTTTGTAAACACTTCCAAATCCACCCCTCCCAATGCAATACTTGGCATCAAAATTCTCTGTTGCACTCACGATTTCTTCATACATTATTTTTCCATCAAAATTTAATACCGAAAGAATTTCATCCTTGTTCACATTTCTACATTGTTTTGGTAACTCTTGCTTTTTTCTTCGAAAACAAAAGAACATTAAAGTCACCACAATTAAAAGAGCAAGTGCTCCTGAAACAAGAAAGGAGATTATCAACCTCTTTCTTGTGACATGCTTGTGTGATATGAGAGCCTTGCAAGGTGTCAATCCACTTACATTACCACACAATCCTTTATTCCCTTGTAACGCTTCAATGGGAGCATCTCTAAATGCTGTGTTGTTGGGAATTGGACCTTCTAACTCGTTGTAGGATATATCAATACTTGACAAGCCATGCATATCTTCAAAACAACTTGGAATTAAACAAAAAGGTTATTGTAGGAAAGATTCAGATATACCAAACTCTCCAAGTTACATAACTGAGATGGTATCTCTCCGTTGAGTAAGTTATGACTCAAATCTAGTTCCGACAGTTGAAACAACTTCCCCAATTGGAATGGAATTTCGAGGTTAAACTGATTGTTTCTCAAATTCAAGTAGTGCAATTTTGACAAGTACCCTAAATCTCCTGGGATTGACTTGCTCAATCTATTTATGGACAAGTCAAGGTACTCAAGTTCTGTAAGTAAACCAACTTCATGAGGTATACCACCAAAAAGTTGATTCCCAGTTAAAATAAGCTTGTTAAGAGAAGTCAGCTTTCCAAGTTCCACTGGAATCTCTCCAACTAAATGATTTGAAGAAAGGTCAAGTTCATGTAGTTCGGTTGAGTTTTGAATCTCAGGCAAGATGCTCCCAGTAATATTATTCCCCGAAATATTTAAAGTGCCTAACTGTGAGCACTTTCCCCAAGTAGATGAGATCTCACCATAAAATTTGTTATGACTAAGATCTATGAAATTTAGATTTGGATAGATGCCAAAATCTTCTGAAATATTTCCAATGAAGTGGTTTTTTTGAAGGCGAACTCTAATTAAGCTTGTGCAATCTCTCAAATCTTTGGGGATACGGCCAAGCAAATGGTTCTCACCAACACGAAAGTGCGTAAGTGATCCACTTCGACAAATATTACTAGGAAGAGAACCAGAGAAGTAATTTTGAGACAACTCTAAGTCAATCAACTTCAAGAGATTTCCAATCTCCACAGGAATGGCGCTAGAAAGGCTGTTGGTGCAGAGGTATAAAATTTTTAAGTTGCTCAAATTTCCAATGGAGGGAGGAATAGAGCCACTCAGTTGATTTTCGCTCAATGATAGATTGGAAAGGGACGTCAAGTTGCCTATCTCCATAGGAATGGTGCCAGAAAGGTTGTTGGCATAGAGGTATAGAACATTTAAGTTGCTCAAATTTCCAATGGAGGGAGGAATAGAGCCACTCAGTTGATTTTTGCTCGATGCTAGAGTGGAAAGGGACTTCAAGTTGCCTATCTTCACAGGAATGGCGCTAGAAAGGTTGTTGGTGTGGAGGTATAAAATTTTTAAGTTGCTCAAATTTCCAATGGAGGGAGGAATAGAGTCACTCAGTTGATTTTCGCTCAATGATAGATTGGAAAGGGACTTCAAGTTGCCTATCTCCATAGGAATGGTGCCAGAAAGGTTGTTGGCATAGAGGTATATAACATTTAAGTTGCTCAAATTTCCAATGGAGGGAGGAATAGAGCCACTCAGTTGATTTTTGCTTGATGCTAGAGTGGAAAGGGACTTCAAGTTGCCTATCTCCACAGGAATGGCGCTAGAAAGGTTGTTGGTGTGGAGGTATAAAATTTTTAAGTTGCTCAAATTTCCAATGGAGGGAGGAATAGAGCCACGCAGTTGATTTTCGCTCAATGCTAGATTGGAAAGGGACTTCAAGTTGCCTATCTCCACAGGAATGGTGCCAGAAAGGTTGTTGGCATCGAGGTATTGAACATTTAAGTTGCTCAAATTTCCAATGGAGGGAGGAATAGAGCCACTCAGTTGATTTTTGCTCAATTCTAGATCCGAAAGGGACTTCAAGTTGTCTATCTCCATAGGAATGGTGCCAGAAAGGTTGTTGGTATGGAGGTATAGAACATTTAAGTTGCTCAAATTTCCAATGGAGGGAGGAATAGAGCCACTCAGTTGATTTTTGCTCAAATCTAGATCTGAAAGGGCTTTTAAGTTGCCTATCTCCATAGAAATGGCACCAGAAAGGTTGTTGGTAAAGAGGTATAGAACTTTTAAGTTGCTCAAATTTCCAATGGAGGGAGGAATAGAGCCACTCAGTTGATTTTCGCTCAATTGTAAATCCGAAAGGGACTTCAAGTTGCCCATCTCTATAGGAATGGCGCCAGACAACTTATTGGCAAAAAGGTGAAGGGTGTCTAAATGTGTTAGGTGACCGATTTGAGCAGGTATAAAACCAAAGAGTTTATTCCGGCTTAGATCAATATATGCAAGATTGGGAAATATTGAAAAAGACAGTTCATGAAGAGTACCTTTTAAATTTGTACTGGTCAGGTTAATACTAATGATACTTCCGGCATGGTTGCAAGAGATTCCAAACCAAGTACATGGGCTTATTTTGGTTTTGAGGTGGGTAGAAGTATTTGTGGCATTCACAGAAGAAAGTGTCCATGATGACAGACGAGAATGGCTTTGGTTTTGAAGCCTGGTTTTCCATTTGAGAAGAGCCAATGCTTCTTCAGTAGAATTAGAAGCAACATCAAGTGAAGAATATTGTGACATAACAACAAACAAGACTAGGGAAACAAGCGAAAAAACTCTCTTCAAGTTTGACAACCCCATTGTTTTTTATATTATGTGATTCATATCATAATTTGGAAACTCTTATATATATAAGCTACTCATAATACATACTTTAAGGCTTGAAAAGTTTCCTCCTCTAATTTCACTCTCACTAAATAAAAATTTCTGCAACCTCTTGATGTGGGTACTATTCTTTCTTATCCTCTGTCAATGACAGATGCATATATGCTCAAACGTATTAGACTTGACTTAAAAACGTCCCTGTCTTGCATTCATTCCTAATTTAACAATGAAATTTAAAAATATAGAGGTGGACCACTTCAATTTTCTAACTATAATAGTAGCTCTAATTGGCAAATTAATTGCTCACATAGTTTTCTAGTACTAACAGGTGAATGGAGTTTGATGGAAACAAATTTTGATCTGAAGGTGACAACTCTAATGTTCATCATATGGTGAATGCAACTCCATACATGTGTATAGTCAGGATCTTGTAACTTACAAGACATTGGTGCTTGAAAGTCTCCGATTCCAATTTTGTTGTTTTGTTGAGAAATTCTACACATAAATTTTCTTCAACTTGCCCCTTGATCATGTGGACAATAAATATGCTTATTCTTCCTCTAGGTATTATTAAGAAATTTTATAACATAAATTAAGTGATGGAAGTCTATAATCTTGGTATTAAGTTTCAATGTTTCTTTACAATGATACACTTGTAACTACCAATGATAATCAATGGTAAGAGTCAAAAAATTAAGTTTGGAGGGGTTATATTATATATTTTAATAAATAAATAAATCATCCAGAAAATACATTTTAAGTGGTGAAAAAATAATTCTTATATATAAAATTAATTTTTTTTTTTATTGGAACCTGCACGGGTAGCATCGCCCCTGACAATAATAAAAGTGAAAAATAAGATGAACTTATAATATACAACATTGACATAGCATGTTCCAAGTATGGAGTAAATATTGATTTCACAATAAACTTACGAAAGGGGTACAAATGCATTAGGGACATATTAGTCAGAATCCGAAAATATAATATTGTAGTAACATATAATAATACTAGTATGAGCGAAATACATGTATAAGAAAAAAGTGGGAGATTCCATGAAAGTGTGACATGCAAAATCCGAATTGGATTATGAAATCAAACTATAGTTATTTGTTTGAAGTATGACCATAATTAGTATTAAAGAGAATTGATGTAAAAGAGATTTGGTCAATAGAGGAATGTAAGGTAAGACTGATAATAAAGACTAGCAGGAAACAGTCTTATTCAATCACTAATAAAAAATAAATATTGAGTGGTTAAATGTTAACTTCTTGATTACTTATTTATGTTATATAATTGAATGCCCAACTATATCAAGAAGATTTTTCATGCCACATCATATGTATAATAGTCAATTGGGGTTTTTGCAATACCAAAAATACTTTTAGATAGTCAAATCATGTTCTTGATTGGTTTAAAATTTGGTATATATTTTGTTAAAATATTAAAAATAATAACATTTTTTTAGTTAAAAATTATTAACAACTTGAGTATTTTTAGATTATTTTATTAATAATTATCTGATAAAGCCTTTTAAAACATTTTGTGTTGCACCCTAAATGAGCTTCTATTCCACTAAAACCAATATTACAGATGATGAAATCAAATTTACGCAAATTGAGGGATTAGGGAGAAGTTGTCAATGCCATTTAAATGAAAACCCTCATTTTATAAAAGATTTTAACTTTTGAACGAGGGATATTATCAATTTAGGTACAATTTTTTTCATGAAATAAGAAAACTGGGCACAAGTTTCAATTTGTTCAATTTAGAGATGCTAAGTATTTTTGTTCAATTTAAGGAAAAAAGGGACACCAATTTCTATTTGTTCAACTTTTTAACACTAAATAACTTTGTTCAATCTATGGACACTTCCAGATAATTTTAACATGAAACAATAAAGAAACTTAGATACCCCTAGTTATTTACTTGGTTTTATCTTTCAATTTTAAATTTAAGAACTAAGAAAATCAATTAAAAGTATAAAAAAAAATTGTTTGATTTCGAAGTGTAAATATTAAAAATAATAAATAATAAAAAAATTTTATTAAAAAGAGAAAAGCCAGTTTTAGAATTAAATTAAAAGCTGACAAAAAATTTTTTGTTTAAAAGAAAGGACAGCCATTTTTATTTTAAAATTTTAAAAAATATAAAATCAAAAGAAAAAAGAAATGACGTTTATTTATTAAAATTGTTTATTAATGTCTTGTCACATTTTTTCTTTTTTCTTTTTGGGCCTTGGTTGGTCACATATTAACTAATGAAGTAAAGTATTATTGCTCAGTAGTAAACAAGTAAACGTACGTAATCTAGTTGAGTTTATAATAAAAATTAATTAATATGACTTTGGTTTATAAAAAAATCAGTCAAATCTTACATAACAAGCATTTTATTCGGTTGTAAATAAAAATACGTGTTTGTCTAAGCTTATAACAAATTAGTTCATAAACTCTAAAATCAAACTGACTTGTTTGTTTATAACATTTTGGACTTATAAACCAAAAAAATAAGTTGGAGGAAACCTACTTTTTTTTTTTTTTGAGAGTTTATAAGCACTCTATTTATAAGTTACCACGTTACTTCTATTTAATTTTTAATTTTTAACAAAATATATTACCACGTTACTTCTATTTAATTTTTAATTTTTAATTTTATCATATAACCTTATTTTAATATTTCAAACAACTCACGCTTCTACAAATTATAAATTTATTTTTTATTGAAATTTTATTTCTTTGAATATAATTATAATTCATTATATTTGTTCATTAGTTTATTTTGTATAAAGAATCTAAAAATTATTCTTATAAATTTTTAATAAAACATTTGTCTACAAAGTATTTGTTTATTTAATTCTAAAATTAAATTATATTGTAATAAGATCGAAATATATTTTGATAATATTATAGTAAAAAATTGAGTTAATATAATTTATTATTTAATAAAATAATATAGTACCTTTTTTAGTTATTTTAATAATAAAATTATTTATAAACTATATTTTATCAAACGCGTAACTATTTATCAGTTACTTATAAATATTTTAACTAAACACATAACTGCTTAAATTTTAAATATTTATAAACTAAAATTACCTTATAAACATCAGTTGTTTATAAGCTAATTTTTATGAACTCGACTAATTTAGCTATAATTATACAAAAAAATTTGATCTCTAACGTAACATGAGATGGAAATGGTATGGAAGGACGTGTCATTTAAGATATTTAAATTGATAACGAAACGTCAATGGTATCTGCATGGGCTTCAATGCCACACTAATTGCAATTTTCTATTGTTTTATTAAATTGATAACTCATAATTTTCTACTAATTCTACTTAATTTGGCTAGTAAATAGTATAAATAATATGGTCAAAGCTATGGCTAAGAATTTTCCACATAAGCAAATAAATTCTGGTTCAATTTTAAGTATTTAATTTATTTGAAGATTCTTATTATTGCCACATTCTACACATTAAATATTTCAACCTCACACTTGTATGATCCAAAAGTTTAATAGTAATTTTGTTTTTCTTTTTTAGTTTCCAATAAACAATATCAACATAACTAAGTCCAATTAATTCATTATTTGATTAAACTATAGATGTTTAAATATTGTGACTTGCTTTCCTATTTATTTTCATGTGAAATTGTATGTCTTTAGGAAAACTATTTAATAAAAAATACAATTGTAAATAGGAATATAATTTAGGAGTCCTATTAAAAATTAGAATATGAATCCTATTAGAAAAAAAATATCTCATATACTACCTATAAATATAGGGGTGAGAATCAATTCAAGGCTATGAGAGAATGTGAGACCACAGAATATTTGATGTAAGGGTTATTAAACACTATGGGGAGAGTGTCTTACAAATTGAGATTGTTTCCGCTCTAAATACTTGGTTGAGCGTCGTTGTTTTCGCTTTGTTTTATGTGTATTGTGTACTCTTGTACATTGTGTTCATGAAACTATATTGAATTTCTCTCATTCATAAATGTATGCAGGTAATGCCGAATCACATAAATACCGTGTCTCTTTGTGTGGTGTGATTTTATTCCTATATTATTTATCTCAAAAGTATGTTTTTAACTACGCGATCTCCTAGCAATAGACACTAGCTCAATTTTATAACTGAATAATATGATATAAATCAAAAGTTCTAGACTGTAGAAACATAAATAAATAAAGCACAAAAAATTCAAAAAGAGAATTTATGATATAGTTTTTACTATTAATATTCCAACTTTCCGGAACCATTGTGCAAATCCCCAAAACTTAAAATCAATGGAATTGATATAAATTGATATGTCATATTTTTATTTATTAAATTCATGTTATAAACGCTTTTTCTTTTTTGAAATTTAGTTAGTTATATATCAAGTAACACTCTTGTAAAATTTAAAAAAAAAAAAAAAAGAAGATGTTTATAGCGTGAAATTATCAAACCAAGTTGAAGAAGCATGTTCAGTAGTGGAAATTTATGGCAGAAAGCCTTAGAGGACATAAAATCTATAATTATCTAGTTCATCTCATGTAAATTAAACTGTATAACCATTATATGAAACCGAAGAACTCCTACTAGGGTTTAGAGATATGGTCTCAGAATTGAGTGGACAGAGATCACCCCTTGATGTAAGGTTTCTTATGCACTCTGAATTGATAGAGTAGAGATCGTGTGGAGATGTGGTGGAAGATCCAACCCACGTTTTGTCTGAAGAAAAGTTTGGGGCGATTGAGCTTCCTCTTAAATTTTAGTCAAGTTGTTGTAATGATAGATGCATGCAGGGGCGGACCCAGGCCCTTTGAGGGTAGGCCCATGCCTGCCCTCAACTTTTAAAAAAAATGTGTAAAGTTTTTTTTTTAAATGTTAAGAACAAGTAAAAGTTAAAAAAATATAAAAGTGAGGCTTTGTCTTTTTGCGCATTCCACTTTTTCTTCCCAATTCCCATTCTCTCTTTTACTGTAATCGTAGAAGCTTTACAGACTACATGTGACGGCTGGGTTCAACCTGCAACAGAAATTAAAAAAATCTCCCTCTCAACTTCTCTCACTCACGTCTTAAAAGTTAGTCTACTAAAATATTGAAATTTTAAGTTTAAATAAGATTGATATTATGTAAGATTGATGTTAAAATTTTGGGTACTTTAAGCTATAAAATGCGGAGAAAGGTCCACCCCTGTCCGCCACTGATTGTGGTTGCCTGAATTTTTGAAGTCATGTAGAAATTGGTTGTTGAATATAGTTTTTTTCTGTTTTCGGAAAACTTGCTTTTTTATAATAAATATTTGTCTCCTTGACTTTACTAGTTTATTTACCCTTGGTTTGCCAGTGTGGCAAGGATACCTGGTTGGTTTTTAACCAATTATTTCAGTCTTTGCTTAAGAGAATGATGGGGCTACATGGTGGCAATATTTGGATTTTTGAAGTCTTGTAGTAGGAAATTAGTTGCATACAGTTGGATTGGTTATTGAAAAATCTGCTTGTTGCATAATCAAGAATTGTACACTTTTCCCTTTTTGGAGGATGCTTGGTCAATTTATAAACATTTATTTGATTCATTACTTAAGATAGCAAAGGACTATTTATCGTCGAAAAAGTAAGATCTAACTAGTTGGCTAGAAAATATGGGAGAACAAAGGAAGCAATATTTGGAATTTTCAAGTGTCACCAAAAATTACAGAAATTTGTGAAAACTTTGCTGGTGTAATTAAGTATTAGTCTCCTGATTTTTAAAAGACACACTGACACATATCCTTTTGATTATGAATTTGTTTACCCTTGGCTTGCTTTTGTGCCAAGATACTTGGCTGGTTTGTAACAAGTTGTTCAGTTCTTGTCTTTGTGAAGGCATGATTTACCCTTTGGTTTGCCTTAGTGGCCAGACGTTGCTCTTTTAAATTTTGAATTTATTTTAAAACTTCCTTTTTAAACCTCACAAATTATGGGCGCCAAATCTATAAAAACGAATGGCCTCTATCTCTCATTGGATGCAATTAAATATTTAAATGCATCATGTATGGTGTGTTAAATTAAAATATGTCTTATGTATCGTGTATTATGTATTTAAATGTATCATGGTTTGTTCATGTATCTTATTCAAAAGAAAGTTAATTAAGTTACTAAATTAATTATTTATTATTATTTTTTTTATAGGAATCTCTTTGACTCTTATTTTTTGGATCCCATTTTGGTACTAACTCATTATATGTTTATCGGATTTGGAATCCAAAGCATTAACAAATAAGATTATGATATCAAATTATTTCAAGAGACTGAAGAAAAGTCTAGCAAAAAATGTTGATGGAGACTCTACTGATATTGAGGTTAATCAAACCCCATTAGAAGAAGAAGCCCCAAAGCAGCGACAACAACACCAAGTAAAAGAAGCTCAACCTTTAATTGGGATGTTCTTTAAGTATACCATTCTAACTTGATTTTTGGGTCAATACGCAGAGGATGTGTGGATCTTTAATCTAGACGGTTGAGTTAGAATGTTAACGTCTGGATCTGGATTTGGAGTGATTGTAATCCATCTCTTTGTAAACCTTTGTGTATTTTACTTTTGTTATAGTTGTGATTGAGCTCTAAATTTGTATAGAATATTTTTGGTGGATTTATGGTTGTTGTAAACTCTTTTGATTTTATTGGATTTAAGTGAATCGTTAGATTCCCGTGGTTTTTTTTATCTCTTCACATTGAAGAGGTTTTTCCACGTAAAAAATTTCTTGTGTTTCCTTGTGAATTGGATGTTATTTTCTTATGTTTTCACTAACTGATTGGCAAACAGTGGTGGAGCGATGGGGCCCCCCCTAGGCAAAAATCCTGGGTCCGCCACTCGATGCATGTATGCTCGGACGTATTAAATACAGAGAGGTGGACCACTTCAATTTTCTAACTATGATAGCAACTCTAATTGGCAAATGGAAACAGATGTTGATATGAAGGTGACAACTCTAATGTTCATTGTATGATGAATGCAACTCCATACATATGTGTATGGTCAGGATCTTGTAACTTGCAAGACATTGGTGCTTGAAAAGTCTTCAATTCCAATTTTGTTGTTTTGTGGAGAATTCTTCACATAAATTTTCTGCAACTTGCCCTTGATCATGTGGATAATAAATATGCCGTAGTTGACACCCTAATTAAAGTCTTTGTAGAGTAGGACATTTAATTAAACACTATGACAAAGTTAATATCCTCGTCAAGGTCTTTGTATTATAGAGTTCAGATTATCCTCTTATGAGTGGTTCTGCTTTTACAATAAATTTTCATCACTTATTTCTCTTTCTCTTAAATCTTTACCATCTTGACAAATCAAATCATTCTAATTTATGAACATCATAATTTTCATTTAAAGTTAGCATTTCTAATTTTACCTAATAAATAGAACATTGATCACTATCCAACTTTGCCAACCTCGTTTCCTTCTTTATTTGATTCCGGAAACACAATGACAAAGACAAAAAGGAAAAAATAAAAAAAGAAAAAAGAAAATATAGCTTCCTTTTGAAAATATATTGAAATCTTTGATAATTTGTAGGAGTACAATCTAATGTTGTAATCCAATTCAATTAATTTTCAAGTATATTGTATTTGTATTTCAATCTAAACATCTATATTGAACTAGCATTGAATTCATATGAATGAATTCTTAACAATATGGATGAATCAACTTTAAATTTAAGAATTGACTCAATCGTACATAGATTTTCACAAGAAAAACAATCAACTAGTTAAGTTGATTGAATTGATTTTATAAAATTTTCAATTAAATCCAATCCATCAAACCAGTTCTTTAAATATATGATCTAATCCCATTTTTTAACTTAATGAATTCAACCAAAAATAAAAGTTAAGTAGGTTAAATTTTTTGTTTGGAACTATCCAAATATAATATAAAACTTTTTTTTTATCAAAAAATAAGTGATATAATAAAATTATATCAAAGCTATGGCCAGTAAGTAGTATAAATAATATGGTCAAAGCTATGGCTAAGAATTTTCCACATAAGCAAATAAATTCTAGTTCAATTTTAAGGATTTAATTTATTTAAAGATTCTTATTATTGGCACCTTCAACACGTTAAATATTTCAACCTCACAACTGCATGATCCGAAAGTTTAATAGTAATTTTGTTTTTCTGTTTTAGTTTCTAATAAACAATATCAACATAACTAGGTCCAATTAATTCATTATTTGATTAAACTACAGATGTTGGGATATTGTAACTTGCTTATTTATTTACATGTGAAATTATATGTCTTTAGGAAAACTATTTAATAAAAAATACAATTGTAAATAGGAATATAATTTAGGAGTCCTATTAAGAATTAGAATATGAATCATATTAGGAAAAGAATATCCCATATACTATCTATAATTATAGGGGTGAGAACCAATTCAAGATTATGAGAGAATGTGAGACTACACGGTATTTAATATAAGGGTTATTAAACACCATGAGAAAAGTGTTTTAGAAACTGAGAATGTGTTCGCTCTAAGTACTGGGTTGAACATGGTTGTTTTCGCTTTGTTTTATGTTTTTGGTTTATAGTATTGTGTACTCTTGTATATCGTATTCATAAAACTATATTGGCATTCTCACATCTGTAGATGTAGGTTGATAATGCCGAATCACTTAAATACTATGTCTCTTTGTGTGATGTGATTTTATTCCTATGTTATCTATCTCGAAAGTATGTTTTTAATTGTGCGATCTCCTAACAATAGACACTAGCTCAATTTTATAACTAGAAAATATAATATAAATCAAAAGTTCTAGACTATAGAAACATAAATAAATAAATAAATAAAGCACCAAAAATTCAAAAAGAGAATGTATGATATTTAGTTTTTACCTCTGTTTTAAAAACCGAACCGGACCGGTAGCTTCTCCGGTCCGATTTAGGTCTCAGGGGGGTTTTTGAAATATTTTAAAATTATGAGGGTTACTTGGTAATTTTATAGGGGTATTTGGAGATATATCAAAAGTTTAGGGATTAATTGGTAATTTTATTAGGATATTTTTGGAATAAATAAAAATTTTAGGGACCAATTGAAACTTTTTTAGGGGAATTTTTGTAATATATTAAAATTTAAGGGGTTAATAGTAATTTTTAAAAAATAAAATGTTGCTGACGTCATCGGTCCAACCAACCGGTCCAATCGGTTGGATCGGTTGACCCGTGACCTGGATAGCAAAACGGTTTACCTTCCGGTCCGGGTTTTAAAACAATGGTTTTTACTATTAATATTCCAACTTTCGGAAACCATTGTACAAATCCCCAAAACTTAAAATCAATGGAATTGATATAAACTGATATGTCATATATTTTTTTATTAAATTCATGTTACAAACGTTTTTTATTTTTGGAAATTTAGTTAGTTATATATCAAGTAACACTCTTGTAAGAATTTAGAAGAAAGAAAAGATGTTTATGGCGTGAAGTTATCAAACCAAGTGAAGAAGCATCTTCATCGTTGAAATTTATGGCGACATGTGCTTTAGAGGGACGTAAAATCTACAATTATCTAGTTCATCTCATGTAAATTAAACTCTAGAACCAATATGTAAAATTGAAGAACTCTTATTAGGGTTCAGATATATGGTCTCATAATTGAGTGGACAGAGATCCTCCCTTGATGTGAGGTTTCTTATGCACTCTAAATTGATAGAGATCATGTGCAGATGTGGTGGGAGATCCAACCCACGTTTTGTCTGAAGAAAAGTTTGGGGCGATTGAGCTTCCTCTTAAATTCTGGTTAAATTGTTGTAATGACGGATGCATGTATGCTCAGAGGTATTAGACTTGACTTAAAAGCGTCTATGTCTTGCATTCATTCTTTATTTAATAATGAAATTTGAAAATACAGAGACGTGGACCACTTCAATTTTCTAACTATGATAGCAACTCTAATTGGCAAATTAATTGCTCACGGTACATGCATTTGTCATTCATTCATGTGATGACAGATGCATGTATGCTCAGAGGTACCGACTGGTGAACAGAGTCTGATGGAAACAGATGTTGATATGAAGGTGACAACTCTAATGTTCATTGTATGATGGATGCAACTTCGTACACATGTGTATGATCAAGATCTTGTAACTTGCAAGACATTGGTGCTTGAAAAGTCTTCAATTCCAATTTTGTTGTTTTGTGGAAAAATTCTTCACATAAATTTTCTACAACTTGCCCCTTGATCATGTGGATAATAAATATGCAGTAGTTAGACACCCTGGTTAAGGTCTTTGTAGAGTAGGACATTTAATTAAACGCTATAACGAAATTGACATCCTAGTTAAGGTCTTTGTATTATAGGGTTGAGATTATCCTCTTATGAGTGGTTCTGCTTTTATAATAAATTTTCATCACATATGTGTATAGTCAGGCTCTTGCAACGTACAAGACTTGGTGCTTGAAAAGTCTCCAATTCTAAGTTTGTTGTTTTGGAGAAATTCTACACATAAATTTTATGCTACTTGCCCCCTTGATCATGTCACCATGTGGACAATAATTTTGCCTTTTCTTCTACTAAGAAAATGATGTTATGTTAAGCGATAAAATTCTAATAACGTAGTTGACACTCTAGTCAAAGTCTTTGTCTTTTAGGGTTAAGATTTTCCTCTTATGTGAGTGGTTCTGCTTCTACGACGAATGTTCATCAGTTAGCTCATTTTCTCTTAAATTTTTACCATCTTTACAAATCAAGTAATTCTAATTTAAGCTTTAAGTACTGAAAAAAGACCTTCAAGACTGCACATTATGTTACATCTTTCTTTCTTCAAGTTCTTTGTCTTGTCACTTGAGCTTCCGTGCAACTTCCCTAGAGCCAAATTTGGGCAAACTTTATTTCCTTTCCTTTGGACCAAATTATGGTTTTTATAATCACGCGGTGGGGAAATCATAAATAAAATATGGGTCATGATTTTTAGTTCTCACCTTTTCTTTTGATAGTCTCCCATTTTAACTTTTTTTTTTTTTTTTTTTAAACTTTTGACAAGTTTAATTTAAATTAAATTACTATAAAGAACACTATACGTCTAACATATTTTAATTGCTCACTCCAGTAATTAAATAGACCAATTTTAATTCCTTCTTAGATTATTATATCTCATGTTCAAAGTTACAAGAAATGTTTTTTAGGTTTGAATTTCAAATTTATTAAGTAATAAATTACATATATATTCTTTATTAGTTTACATTTTAGGACTATTTTCATATTTCTATTTTTTTTTTATGAAATCATATTTTTTATATCTAATAAAAATTTTGTAACATCTCTCATCACTTGAAGAGGAGAAGTGAAGACCAATTAAATATCTTGTGGGCTTCTAAGTTATTAAAAAACATTTTGGGTTGAAGCCTAGAACCAAAAGCTTTTGTACTTTTAGAATAACAAATGTATAATTTATATTTACTAGGGAGTAAATTAAAATTTAATCGAAATGTATTCTCATCTTATTTCCATATGTAAAACCCAATTATTGGAATGAATTATAAAAAAAAAAGATTCTTTTTCTATCAAAACAAAAAATAAAATCAATTTAAAGTTTAAATATTATTTGATTTTTTCAAAGAATTTGATGGAAGTCTATATTGATCTTGGTATTAAGTGAGATTTCAAGAGAAATTTTATAACATAAATTGGTGTAATTAATAAGGAGAATATCAGAATACTAACAAACTAAATAATGGAAGTCTACAATCTTGGTATTAAGTTTCAATGTTTCTTTACAATGATAAATGCATTAGCGACATATTAGTCAGAATCCAAAAATCCCAGCTATGATGGTTCACAATCGCAATATAAATATTAATTAGGACCAAAAAAAAAAAAAAAAAAAAAAAAATTCTATACTGATTTTGTAGTTCATCATATGTAAATTGAGCTCAAGAACTATGATGTAAAATCAAAGAACTCTCACTAGGGTTTAGAGATACGGTCTCAAGATTGAGTGGACAGAGATCTTCTGTTGATCTAAGGTTTCTTATGCACTCCGAATTAATAAGAGTAGAACCAAAACAATTCAATATGACTCCATGTCTGGCACCTTCATACATGATATTGTTTATAGCCACATTTGGGCCTCCACAATTAATATCGAGTGATTGATAATCTGGAACATATATAATGCAATCATTAGTATCACTGTAATGTATTTTTCCAAGTGCACGATCAAAACTGTGTGATTTTGACCAGAAATAAAAGAGCATACAGAGTAATATTTTAGTAAGATATAGATGAAATCTCATTCTTAAATCTATACAACAAAAGATCATATTTTGTTAAGCTTAACTGTCTTAAATCATTGTAATATTTGTTGAAGTATGAATCTTTTGGTAGAAGTTGAAGATGCCTGGCATAAAAAAAGTAATGTTGCGGCGAGAAGCATGAAGTTGAAGACCGACCGCTGCAGCAATAAAAATGGTTGCTGCAGCTATAGGAGTTTGCCGCAGCGTGTGTGATTGGCTATGTTGTGCAAACTGCTTTCAGATTTGTTCAGACAGCAGTTGTTTTTCAGTTAAGTTCAGATTAGAGGTGATGTGTAGACCTTATTAACAACCGCATTTGAATATTAACAAATGTGGTTGTTAATCAAAGCTCTGCATGGCAGAAGCATGAAATAGACACAATACAAGTAAGACACTACCTAATTACTATAGCAGCATGCTTTAGCTTCCATGCCTTGTATGCACTACTGGAGCCGAAGAACGACGCCAGAAATTGTACTGCAGTTTGTCGTTGTAGGCTCGCCGTAACTCTAACTTTCCGATGCCACCCACTAGGGGTGAGCACGGGTAGCGGGTAGAACCAGGGGTAAGGCGGAACCGGAATGGAACCTAACCTACCTACCCACCTTGCACTGTGGGTAGGTTCCGGTTCCAATTATTTGGAACCGCTCTGTTGGAATTCCAGGTTCGGTTCTTCCCCGGAGGAACCGGAACCTAAAAATGGTACCTGTTTGGAACTGTACGGGTACCCACATTGGAATTTGTTTGGAACCTGTTTTGGAACCTGTTTGGAACCTCGTTTTGGAACCCTGTTTTGGAACCTGTTTGGAACCTGTTTTTGAACCTATATTAGAACCTGTTTTTGGAACCTGTTTAGAACCCATTTTGGAACCTGGACTATAATGAAATATTTGTGAAATGTAAATAATGGGGGAGTTTCTATTATTTTACATATAAAAAAAATTTAAAATAGAAAAAGTTAAATTTTTAGAATAACCTAATTAAATAAATATACGAATACAATTATATTTATTACATATAAATTACACTATATTAAAAGCTTTAATATATTATAATACATTAATATTAAAGTTTTGATCAATTAAGTGAATAATTGGAATTATGATCCAATTAAAAGTGTTTTACATTTTTAATGTTATTAAAAAGAATTATTTTTTGAATAAAATAATATATTTGATTGAGTAATAATATATTTAGTTATTTACTTCAATTATCAAGTTCTAAGTATATCTATAATAAATTAGTAATTAATTAATTATATATGATAAATTGATAAACATTAATAAATTTAATTACTAGTTAAATATCATACTTAATCAATTATAACATTACATTATAGTTAAATGATTATTTAATTAATTATAATTTTATAACATTACTTAATTGATTTATAGTATAATTAATTATAGCATTACATTAATTGATTACCACTTAATTAATTGACTTTATTATAAACATTAGTGTAAACTTAATTAAATGATTAAAAAATTTAATTAATTATAATATTACATTAAAAAATTTATAGTATGATTATTTAATAGTTAATTCACTATAACATTACATTATAGTATGATTATATAATTAATTATAACATGACATAATTAAATAATTACTTAATTGATTATGAGTTATGATATTATGTTTTAAACATTAGTAATTACTAATTTGCTACATAAACATTAGCACAATACTTAATTAAATGATAAGAAATTTAATTAATTATAACATTACCTTATAAACATTTCATTATAAACATTAATTAAACATTACATTATAGTTAAATAATTACTCAATTAAATTATAATATTATTATATTACATTATATATTATGATCACTTACTTAATTATAGCATTACATAGTTAAATGATTACATAATTACATAATTAGTTATGAATTTATAACATTACATTATAAACATTAGTAATTTAGTAATTTACTATATTATTACATTACTTAATTAAACGATTAAACATTTAATTAATTATAAGATTACCTTATATATTTATAATATAATTACTTAATCAATTATAACATTCTATTATAAACATTAGTATATTAATTAAATGATTTGAAATTTAATTAATTATAATATTAAATTATAGATTTATAGTATGATTATTTAATTCATTATAACATTACATTATATTATTATTATGAATTCATTATTATTATAACATTACATTATACTATTATAGTATGATCATATAATTAATATAACATTACATAATTAAATAATTACTTAATTGATTATGAGTTATGATATTATATTTTAAACATTAGTAATTACTAATTTACTATATAAACATTAGCACAATACTTAATTGAATAATAAGAAATTTAATTAATTATAACATTATCTTATAAACATTTCATTATAAACATTAATTAAGCATTACATTATAGTTAAATAATTACTCAATTAAATTATAATATTATTATATTACATTATATTATGATTACTTACTTAATTATAGCATTATATAGTTAAATGATTATATAATTACTTAATTAGTTATGAATTTATAACATTACATTATAAACATTAGTAATTTACTATACTATTACATTACTTAATTAAACGATTAAAAATTTAATTAATTATAACATTACTTTATATATTTGTAATATGATTACTTAATCAATTATAACATTCCATTATAAACATTAGTATATTAATTAAATGATTTGAAATTTAATTAATTATAATATTAAATTATAGATTTGTAGTATGATTACTTAATTCATTATAACATTACATTATACTATTTATAGTATGATCATATAATTAATATAAAATTACATAATTAAATAATTACTTAATTGATTATGAGTTATGATATTATATTTTAAACATTAGTAATTAGTAATTTACTACATAAACATTAGCACAATACTTAATTAAATGATAAGAAATTTAATTAATTAAAACATTACCTTATAAACATTAATTAAGCATTACATTATAGTTAAATAATTACTCAATTAAATTATAATATTATTATATTACATTATATTATGATCACTTACTTAATTATAGCATTATATAGTTAAATGATTACATAATTACTTAATTAGTTATGAATTTATAACATTACATTATAAACATTAGTAATCTACTATACTATTACATTACTTAATTAAACGATTAAAAATTTAATTAATTATAACATTACTTTATATATTTGTAATATGATTACTTAATCAATTATAACATTCCATTATAAACATTAGTATATTAATTAAATGATTTAAAATTTAATTAATTATAATATTAAATTATAGATTTGTAGTATGATTACTTAATTCATTATAACATTACATTATACTATTATAGTATGATCATATAATTAATATAACATTACATAATTAAATAATTACTTAATTGATTATGAGTTATGATATTATATTTTAAATATTAGTAATTACTAATTTACTACATAAACATTAGCACAATACTTAATTAAATGATAAGAAATTTAATTAATTAAAACATTACCTTATAAACATTAATTAAGCATTACATTATAGTTAAATAATTACTCAATTAAATTATAATATTATTATATTACATTATATTATAATCACTTACTTAATTATAACATTATATAGTTAAATGATTACATAATTACTTATGAATTTATAACATTACATTATAAACATTAGTAATTTACTATACTATTACATTACTTAATTAAACGATTAAAAATTTAATTAATTATAACATTATTTTATATATTTGTAATATGATTACTTAATCAAATAACATTCCATTATAAACATTAGTATATTAATTAAATGATTTGATATTTAATTAATTATAATATTAAATTATAGATTTGTAGTATGATTACTTAATTCATTATAACATTACATTATACTATTATAGTATGATCATATAATTAATATAACATTACATAATTAAATGATTACTTAATTGATTATGACATTATATTATAAACATTAGTAATTTACTAATTTGCACAATATTTAATCGAATTATTATAATTTTATTAATTATAACATTATATTATAAATTTATGGTATGATTATTTAATTAATTATAACATTCTATTATAAACAATATTATAATACTTAATTAAATAATTAATAATTTAATTAATTATAATATTACATTATAATTAAATAATATATTACTTAATTAATTATAACATTACAATTTACATTGTAGTATGATCACTTAATTAATTATAACATTACAATTTACATTGTAGTATGATCACTTATTTAATTATAACATTACTTGTTTCTAATATTAAATTTACTAAATTATATTTGGTATATTATAAATACCCAATTAACCAATTATAACATTAAATTAATAAATTTATAAACATTAATAATTTATTAACTTATCAAATAGACCCCTGGCAAATGGCAATGTTAGTAATTAGTATTAAGAATTGTTGTTTGTTTAAATGATTTTGGTGAAGTTATTTTATGTGAATTGTGATGAATAATTGTTTGTGTTTTGGTTTTGATTGACGAATTTTATGTGAATTGTGATGAATTGGTTGAATTCAAACGTTGCTTAGAGATTACAGCTTATGAGTTACATTATGAGTTACATTGGACACAAATGAATCAATAACGAAAATTTGTTAGGGGTGTATTTATAAACTTATAAGGTGTTTTTGTTACTTTTTAAACTAATAGGGGGGTAATTGATTTTTTACAGGGTACCCTGGAAAGGAACCGGAACCTGCATTTTAGGTTCTGGTTCCTTGAATTGAAGAACCTGTATTGTGCGGTTCCGGTTCCGGTTCCTTTTTTTGGGAACCTGTACTGTGCGGTTCCGATTTCGGTTCCCCGAAAAAGTGCAAGGCACCCGGAACCGCTCACCCCTACCACCCACCAACGTCATTCTACATTAATAGAACACGTCGTAGTTGGAGTCATTTCAGGGTGGACGTAATCAGCTATCCAATGAAATATTATGGCTTATGTAATCTGCATTGACCAAATCTGACACACGTTGCACCGCTCCAAAGCTTCAAACATTACTTGTTGTTCCGACACAGATCGCTGGGAGAGTGCAACAACGCTGCCATAGCGTTGTTTCCTGCAATTCTTAAATCTTGAAAACGACACAGAGGTCACTAGAGTAGTGCAACGACACTGCAATTCTAAAATCTTGAAAACGACACAGAGGTCGCGGGAATATTGTAAGGTTTGCACTGTTTTGTGGGAGTATACAACACGAAGTCTTGACTTATTGTGTCTAGGTTTTAATTTATTAACAACCACATTTGAATATTAATTATACAGTATTTGAGTATATATTAGCAACCTCGTCTGAGCAAAAAGATACTTCTAGTACATGTCCGGATTCTGTATTTGAGCTGCAAGAACAAATTATACCAGCAATCATATTACATAGACAATACTACATACAAGGGAAAAAAAAAACCAAGCGTAAATTCACATGAAACTCAAATCTACCCAAGAAGACTTCTCCTTATCACAATGTTCAAATCACATTACCTGTTGCAAGTGAATTTTTTGCCACCTTCACAAGAACCTTTTCACTTCTTGGGAGCAAGATGAAACCTTCGTCAATGAAACTTTCTGATTCAGGCCAGATTCCAATCTCTAAAACTCCAACTATAACATCTCTTTCAACATTGGGATTTCGTTTAACAGATTCACCAAAACCCACAAAGTCCCTTCATGCTTGCAACTTCTAACTATGAAACAAAAAGCATATTTGAGACCATAGCAAACAAAAGAAAGCAAAAGAAGTTCCTAATGTGAATACAAAGAGAGGCAAGAATAGATCGTATCATCATATGGTATATATGCAATTGAAAAATGGAAACACAGTTCTTTATTGAGAGTTAACAGGATATTGATTCGAACTAACATAGAGCTCATAATGAAACTAGAGAGGAACCTATTCCAATAAGATAAACATTGCAGTTGAGCATATATAGATTTAAACATTGAAGACCAAAGACTGATACATACTTTGATCACGAGCTCAATGGCAGGTTCAAGGACAATGCTTCCATCCATGGTTTAGACTCACCACCACACAAACAATGCGTCGAGACAAAGAGCAGATAAAACTATCAGAAAGTCAAACAAAACATGCATATGTTAACTTAAGCTTATAAATATGTTTTCTAGGTGGTGAATGCTATGAACCTCCAATACTTTATGGCTGGTACTATCACCAAGTGCAAACAGCTAATCGTAACTAAGTTGATGTTGCTGTACAGCACAAAGAGTCAGGCAATGTCAGGCAAGTAATTAACCACTACAACCAATTCACAAAACTGACCTATCAATGCGTCCAGCTTCAAGATCAAACCAATTAGCAAGCCAAAAGAAGCTTCAGATAATTTCTAGAAACAATGTCCCATACTATCATGAACAACTTATTGTTAAACAAATCATATGATAAAAAGTTTCATATAATTTCTACAAACACATGGTCGACACTACATTGTAACACCAGCGCTGATAAGAATTAAAAACAACCCAACAGCTTGGCAATTTCCTTCGTCTACTGAACATAATGTTCCAGTTGTTAAATAAAACAACTAAAAATAAATTAAATAAATAAATAACAGTGGTTTCATATTATCCAGAAAAACCTTTGATGCCGGTTTCTTCCCACCAAACGAATTCTGAAAAATAAATGGCCTCTTCGGCCTACGAGAAAATTTAGCTGCCCGGTCCCCCCAAGTCTGCATTTAAGAAAATGGCCTTGATACTGTTCATAAAATATTTTATAATTTAGAGAAGATGACGTGGCATAGTTAGGATTAATTAAACACGTAAAATGGGTTAAAATGAAAAGATTAAAACATATGTAGGCCGAATCAGAAATAATGAAAGTTTTCAAAATTTGAAATTTCGCAAAACAAGCCCCACACTCTATTCACGTCGCTTAATCGAAATTCATCAGTTGAAAACGCGATTTTTTCCGATCCAACACCAATTGATTTGCACCCTAAATCAATTTCTTGAACCCTAAACCGAATACAGACGCGATTTTCGCGATATAGTCGCGATTTTCGATCGATTTGTTGAACCCTAAGAACGATTTCTTCAACTATAAACGGAATCACACGATTTCCGGCGATACAGCCCATATTTCCAATCCAAACTACAAATTTTCACACCAAATTCAATCCAAAACCATGGCTGACACTCACAATGACGACGACAACCCAACGCCACTTCGAATCCTAGATTCCGTGGCTCAAGCAGCTTCAATGGTCGTCCTGGCCGATCATCCGACCATCAAGGTGGTCCACACGTAGAGGAGACGCCGCGGCACAAGAAGAGAGTGAAGAACCAGCACAGGGTCTCAAGACGAGGAGTCGCGAGACTTCAGCCGAAGGAGGATTCCGAGAGAATGCAGCCGAGAGGTGGATTCCGCGATAATTCAGGTAGGAGGAGTCGCCGAGGATCCAGCGACGAGGAGAAGGCCGCAAGATAGGGTACGTGTTTGGGATGTTGCTTGTAATTTCGCTTGCGATCATTAGTATCGCTTAAGCGATTATTCGGTTTTACTCATGATCGCAAAGAATGATCGCTAAGAGATCATGAGTGTTTACTCTGGTGGCTTAAGCGATCTTAGGTCTGGGCAGAATCACAGATTAAGAGATTCTCAGTTAACTTTTGATCGCTTAAGCGATTTAAAATCGCTTAAGCGATCTTGCATGAGACAAGAAAGATCTTAAGCGATCCATGATCGCTTAAGAGACTACAAGGGTTTTGGTTTATTTTTTGTTGATGACATTTTATTTATATCGATTGGCAGATTGTGCGGACCGTAAGTCGTAGAGAGTACGAGTTGGAGCCTATAAGTGAGAAGGTACCCTACTTCCCCGCAAGGGTGACGGTGAGGTCGAGTTGGGAGGTTTTTTGACATAATAAGGGCCATTTTAGCTAGAATGAGGCATGGTGAAAGAGATTTTGGTGACACTTGTTTCGGCCGCTTTTAAGAATTGGAAAAAAGTGGAAAAAGTCATTTTAAAGGGGTGGAGTGCATTACATGTTGATGCACTCAAGAAAAAGCAAGAAAAAAAATGAAATGTGGTTCGTGGTGGAGGGAAAGCCACTACGGTTTGGTATGATGGAGTATGCGTTGGTGACGGGCTTAGGATGCGGGAAAGTGCCAACTAAGGCGGAGGCAGACGCAAGAAGGAAGAGCGGGAGCCATAAACTTTTGTAAAAAAGGTTTTGAAAGGGGCAAAGTCTATTACAGAAAAGTTTTAGAGAAGAGGCTATCTACGCTCGGTTTAGTGATGCAGAGAAGATAAAAGTGTGCTTGATATTGTTTTTTGCATTCTATCTTATTGGCGGTGACTCAACAAAAGCTATTGAGAAAGATTGGTTGCTGTTGTAAGCGACTTGGAGTTCTTTAATTCTTATCCGTGGGGGACGGATATCATTTGAGCGAACCATCAAGAGCCCGAAAAACCAGACATGGCGTTAAAGCATGCCGAATGGGGCGGGAAGGCTAAACCAAGCACGTATAATTTGTTTGGCTTCCCATGGGCAATGCAGTAAATATTAATAGCTCTATGTTATATTTTTTTATAATATGTGTGTTTGAATAATGACATGGACTGCTTTTTTTACAATGTAGGCTTGATGTACGAGGCCATCCCCCTTCTCGCCAAGGCGGGGGAGGAGCAAGAATGTGAATGTGCAACAATGATTTCCTAGGATGTTGCGGTGGCATGTCGAGAGTGTAACCATTGGGATTATGGCCAATTAGAGATTGAGATTCAAGCAATGGGGTAAGATTGAAGGATTAAGCTTTTGAATATGCAATTGGTTTTTTTATTTTGCTTCAACTGATTGATTTTTTTTCTTATTCGTAGGAGTCGTCCGTCCCTTTTTGACCCCTACTGGGGATGAAGCGGAAGAGGACTATGTCACATCTTTCAAAGCAATGGAGGATGAAAGGGATGAACAGATAGACCGCCCGATGCGGGACCTAAAAGGGGCGGGTCACGCATGTGATGGCAGCTAGTGGCCATTGCTTGACAATGTCGTTGATGCCGAGGATAATGGAAGCTGGGGGCCGAGGATGAGGAGGAGAAGAGGGAGGAAGAGGTTCAGATGCCTCAAAGAAACCGGTACAACAAGTACCGCTTGCCGAGACATCGGCGTAGGGAGAATGAGGTTGTTGACCTCATCAACGGCCTGCTTTGAGAGTTTTACAATGCCGCTTATGCAAAGCTTGAGAAGATGGAAGAAACAATGAAAAGGGTGGAGAAGAAAGTGGATAAGGTGGGAGGGAAAGTAGCTAGAATGGAGGGCGAAGTTGGTACAATGGAGGAGGAAGTTGGTGGAGAATTAAAGGCGGTTGAAGTGCAAACTGGCTTGAAAAGAGAGAGCCGAAAGAGCAAGTTTGTGAAATCGCCTTACATGGTAGTGACACGTAAAGAAGAAGAAAATGAAGAAACAAATGGAGGAACAACCAGAAAGGGAGGAGGTTGAGGAGGTTGGTGGTGGAAGTGGGGGCGGTGATAATGGAGGTTGAGGAGGTTGGTGGTGGAAGGGGCGGTGATAATGGAGGAGGGGGAGTTGGGAGGCGAAGGAAGCGGGATGTAAAATTGGAGGAAGGGGGAGGAAGTGGGGAAGGGAAATTGGACTCAAATGTCGATTTGTATAGGCCAATAGAGGAAAGGAAAAACTCTTTTATGCCTATTACAATGGATCGGGAATTGATGGCCATATAAAGTGTAAGACAGGGATTATCCCCTGGAATGGTTTAAGAAGTTGTTGACGATGGGGACGTGGGCTTGAGGACTCCGTGAGTTATGTTCACTTAATTTTCCTTATTTTTTTCCCGTGTTTTCCATACTTATCTTGTTGTTTTTATGTGATGTAGCACATCGATGAGATATTGGCGCCTGATGAGGCTACGGACTGCACTAGTGATGGTGATCTCGTTGTATCCCGACCGTGTTATCACCGATGTGGCGTTTGGGCAAACGCTTGTTTCGCATATCGGTCTTTAATTAAAAATGCCGCTAGTGGTGTAGCAAAAGGACCGGAAGCGAAAACGATTGGTCGCACTGCAGTCGGATTGCATCCTCGATGATTTCCGCTTGATGATAGGATTATGCAAGACGTAAGGGGGATCGGCCCAAATATGGCCACGGATTGGGCCTTTGTTAAAAGAGTGTACCGCATCATCCTCGCCAAACAGATGCACTGATAGCCGCCGCGCATCTGAGAGGGGTGTCTCAAGATCCTGATCGCAACCCAACCATTTGTCGAGACAAGCTTGGAGGTCGAGTTCGAGCCACTCGTCCCGTGTTGTTCCCTGCTGACTGTCAGTGACATGGGATGTTTCGGGCGCTTGGGTGATCGTGTACTAACCGAAAGTGGCGAATTAGCCGCCTACCTCCGCCCAATAAATGAGTCAAGGTAAATTTTGTTTAAAACTAACTTGCATAATACAATTGTTCTATAAGTTTATTATAATGGTAATGTCTTCTTCCTATTGAGAATAAGAACGTGGGGCATATGCCCTGAAATTTATTCGCCTGACATGACCAACAAACCCGATGGACACCTTGAATGACGAAACAATGATAGAATGTCGAGCGCTGGGTCGACCGACTCGCCCTTATGGGCGATGGATCCGTTTTGAGTGACCGTAACCCAATCAAAGGGTATGAAAGTTGACGCTGAATTGTGTAGTTTATGTGATGTTGATGTTCATACTTGGGTTTTTTTGAGTTGAGTTTATGTGATACCCGTTATAATTATCAATAAGGGTGTATATACATGTTCATTTTCAATGGTGTTTTGATGTGTACTTCTAACGCTTATTTAATTTGTTCTCATTGGCTTGGCTATTTTCTAATTCATGCCTTTCTCATATTATGGTGTTTTACATCGCAGTCACTAAGATGGAATGGTCAATCTCCACGGAAAGTCAACCGAGGCACCATATTAGCCGCCCTTGTAGATATCATCTTGAATTTGTTGTAGATATCATTGTAAAGAATTGGATCCGATATTTGGGATATATTTTTGTTTGTCCATATAAGATAATTCATCGCAGCTTCAATTTACTATGTATGGTTTGTCCATAAAAGATCATATGTCTTTTAGTAATAATCGCTTAAGCGACACGAGAGGTCGCTTGCGATCATTCGTATTTTAGTAATAATCGCTTAAGCGACGAGAGGTCGCTGTTTATCATAGCCCTCGGCGATGTCATTCGCTCGGAAAAGATCGCTTAAGCGATCATAAATCGCTTGCGATCATGAGTCTTTTAGCAATTATCGCTTAAGCGATACGTGGTCGCTTGCGATCATAGTCGGGCGCATGGCATTCTCTCGAAAGGATCGCTTGCGATCATAACGCTTACGCGATCATTCGTATTTTAGTAATAATCGCTTAAGCGATACAGTGGTCGCTGTTTATCATAGTCCGGCGTATGTCATTCGCTCGAAAAGATCGCTTAAGCGATCATAAATCGCTTAAGCGATCATGAGTCTTTTAGCAATTATCGCTTAAGCGATGTGGTCGCTTGCGATCATAGTCCGCGATGGCATTCGCTCTTGAAAGGATCGCTTAAGCGATCATAAACGCTTACGCGATCATTCGTATTTTAGTAATAATCGCTAAGCGATACGTGGTCGCTTGCTTTATCATAGTTCGGCAGATGGCATTCTGCCTCGGAAAGGATCGCTTAAGCGATCATAAATCGCTTAAGCGATCATGGGTCTTTTAGTAATAATCGCTTAAGCGATACAGGTGGTCGCTTAAGCGATCATAGCAGATGTCATTCTGCCTCGGAAAGGATCGCTTAAGCGATTATAAATCGCTTAAGCGATCATGCTTATTACATTTATATCAAACATATAGTTCCTTTACACGCCGAAAGATCGCTAAGGGTTTACGATTCTGCTCAGAGCACTTGTTCCGTTATTACATTTATATCAAACATATAGTTCCTTTACACGCCGAAAGATCGCTAAGGGTTTACGATTCGCTCGTAGCACTTGTTCCGTTATTACATTTATATCAAACATATAGTTCCTTTACACGTCAGAAAGATCGCTTAAGGGTTTACGATTCGTTCAGAGCACTTGTTCCGTTATTACATTTATATCAAACATATAGTTCCTTTACACGTCAAAAAGATCGCTTAAGGGTTTACGATTCGCTCGCAGCACTTGTTCCGTTATTACATTTATATCAAACATATAGTTCCTTTACACGTCAAAAAGATCGCTAAGGGTTTACGATCTGCTCGCAGCACTTGTTCCGTTATTACATTTATATCAAACATATAGTTCCTTTACACGCGCTCAAGATATTTTTTATATTTGTTTGCTTAATTATTTAGGAAATATCAAGATATTTTTTAATTAATTTTCGACCCATTAAGTGAATTAATTTCATTAATACCAAGAAAAGGTTCAAAAATTAACAAAAACACCCCCACCCACCCAACTTCCTGATTCTCAAGCTACCGCCGACAAAGAACCAACCACCGAAATGGCCTATGAATGGCCGGGCCAGACCTTTTCCGCCATATCCACCTTCGATGTGGCCTTTAAAAGGCCACATCTTCCCGCCATGGACTTTCAATGAAATGTCCGACTTGCCGGCCAACGACGGCCAACATTTGGCCGCCGCTGACCGACAACGACGGCCATATATTTGGTCAGCAGACGGCAACCTCTCGGATTTTTTCCGCTCCTCTACGGCCGCTTCGCGGATCGTGGGTTCCCTTTTTCCGCCACATCCGTGGTCGATCCGGCCGAAAGCCCATATGAGGCCCTATCGCCGATCCGACCACCGTGCATCGAAACGCCCTTCCCCTCCCGGCCATATTCCGCCCGGTGGCCGTGGGTAGGTGGGGGTGTATCTGTAAATTTTAAAACCATTTGCGTAAGAATCGTTAAGCGATACAATGGATCGCTTAACCGATCATGTGATTGGCGTAAGCATCCGCCCATGTCATGATCGCTGCGATCGCTGATATCGCTTAAGCGAATATTGCCTTTTTTCCCCCGGGTCGATTGCGATCCGGGATCTCTTGCGATCATGCACCGGGCGTAATCAATCGCCCAGTGGAAGGATCGCTTAAAGCGATCCTTTATCGCTTAAGCGATCATGCACCGGGCGTAATCAATCGCTCAGGAAGGATCGCTTGAGCGATCATGCACCGGCGTAATCAATCGCCCAGTGGAAGGATCGCTAAAGCGATCCTTTATCGCTTAAGCGATCCATCTCGAAAACACTTTGTCGCTTAAGCGATCGTGGGCAATATATACATTTGCATCTTTTCTCCCGAATTTTGACAAACTAAAATTACCAACACGTATTAATTCCATACTTTTTTCCTCAATTTGACAAAACCCTTAATTCCAAACTAAAATCACCAACAAATATTTAGACCATGTAATAAGAATACACAATATAAAGGATATTTTATTAAAGGTAACAATAAAATTTAAAACATCAATAATTTCATCCTTCTTCGAATCGACCCTAATTACTTCGCAACCGCTTCTTGTGACCAGTTGCTTGCAAATTGAGCACTTATTCATCTTCCGGGAACCTCAAAGGCCGATGGAATACGCTTAACCCTTTTTTCTCCCCTTTGGCGTCTTCTTCAATGGCGGCCGGAGGATAATGTCACCACCTCGCGGCACTACCCACGCTTCTTCCGGAGGCACCTGGATATATCGCTTCAATATGCTAGCATGTAGTGATCTGTCATATAGAAAGGGGAGCAAAGTTCCATGTAAATTCTTGAACCAAAATCCGGCTTCCGTTGGTGTTTCAAAGGTCGCTAGTGCATGAGGACAAGGTAAATGTTGAATGTCAAGCACTTTACAACGCAAGTTTTTGTAACAAGGTTAACTAGGGCATCCGACCATAGCCGCACACAAGAAACTCTTGAGCATTAAGAGGATAGGCAAACAAAGGCATTTGACAGCTCCCATATGTTCTCGCAATATTTTTTTCACCGACGGAACAAGGGTTGTAGTAAAATTATCTCCGACTCCATACGACGCTCATGGAACCACCGCGACAGTGTCCTTTGGATTGAATCAAAAAGTGCAACTATTGGAAACTCTCTTTCTATTAACAACTTCGAATTTATGGACTCAGCTATATTCGTGGTCATGACATCAAACCTTCTTCCGGGAAAGTAAGCTCTACTCCATCTCTCGAAACCAACATCATGCTCAAGATACTTAGCAACTCTAACATCCTTGATTCGGATTTGCTGGAAGTGTTCCTCGAACTCATCAACCCGTAAGCTTTTGCCGCCATGTAGTATGTCCGAAGGAGGCCAAAGACACTTAAACTTTTGTTTTATGTTCTCACCAAGGTGCCTCATACGTAATCCGTGATGTGCTTGACGGTAAATAAGTGGCAATCCCCTTCTTTATAGAGTTGTGCCTATCGGATATTATGCACAACTCGTCACCGCTGCACTATCGCACGAATCGCGAAAAACCAAGTCCACGACTCGTCATTCTCGCAGTCAACCACACACCATGCAACAGATATGTGTGATTCTCGCCCGTGCAAAGGCCACCAACAATGTACCTCCATACTTTCCCGTTAGAAAGCAACCATCAACACCAACACCTTTCTCATGTTTACAAAACCCCTTATAGCAAGACCATAAGCAACAAAAAAATATTTAAACATCATATTCCCCGTCCCCACTTCAAAGCCGTCTTGCTACCTTGGTTTGTCAACTCAAGCATATAACGGTACGCTTCTAATATCGCAGCACTGCTCCGCGTGCCCCTCACAAAATCTTGTGCATGTTGTCTACCTTTCCAAAGATTTCCAAAGAACTAACAACACATCCCAACTCGTGGCGCACAAGTCTCGAATGTCTTTAGGAGATGGACCTTTCCCTTCGACGAACCGACTTTTGACAAATTGTCCAATAACATCACGGACGCTTGTCGATGCTCACCGAAATATGTCCCAAACCACATGTGTGCTCACGGGTATATGTGCTAAGAATAAACTTTTCCGACTCCGCCAACCTTCTACAATAAACCCGCCACTTGCACTTTCGGTCACGACATGCAACCGTCACAGCCAATGAATTTGACTTTTTGGTGATGAACTCAAAATTACCTTTCACAAAGAACAAGTTTTAGCTTCCTCACCACTTCCTCTTTGTTGTCAAATAAATACCCTATGCGCAAGTCCGATCCATCCGTAAAGACATGAGCTGATCCACTACTACCTCCAATTGCCCCCTTTGAACTTGCATAAACGACCATAGTGTTCTCTTCCTCACAATCTACGCCTTCGCATAACTGTATTTAAAGGAATCTCTACATCCGTGGGGAACATCTACGGGTCCTCCTCCTCAACATTTTCATTCTCGCCCCCCATCACCAACCTCTTCTATGTGTCCTCCTCACCACCCAATTGACCGTCTACTCTTGATTTTTTCAGCTAACAAATCAATGGCCTCGTAGTTCAAATTACAACCAGCAAATCTCCGCCTACATCCTCGTTATCCCCTTCCTTGGAACCAACTTCCAACGGTTTTTCTACATAAGAAACCCTTAAAATCGGCCTCGAACCACTATCGCCATATCAATCATAAATAAGTTCACACTTTCATCCGACTTTAATACAAACAGAGGTACCTTATAATTTTCAGAGCTCGCTTAAAACATACCTCACAACTATATCACTACGCGAGCAACTCAAATTACCTCTTCTAATTATTTCATCAATCAACTCATCAAAACTAACCTCGTGCTCACAAAGAATTGGTGTAACTTCTTTGCTCTTCCCAATCCACTTCCACCTACTTTCTTCCTCCACCCACTCACCAAAAATATTCAACACCCAAAACAATTTTTTCCCATGTATAATAATAGCCAACTACCCGTAATGCAAGAAAAACAATATTCTTAAATGCCGTACTAAGGGTTCAAATAGTTTAAAAAGAATCGCACATTCGCATATTTGTTCGATGTATCGCTTGAACGATCATGGTTATTTATACCGGATCGCTTAAGCGATACACCCGATCGCTTGCGATTAAGTATAATAACCTTGATCGCTTAAGCGATCTTATGCCATTTACCGATCGCTGTAAGCGATCCGCTCCCATACAACAGACTTTTAACCAGATCGCTTGCGATCTTATGCCACATACCCGATCGCTTAAGCGATCTATCCGCCGCATTACTGACCTACCGGATCGCTTAAGCGATACAATCGGATCGCTTAAGCGATCCATCGCCTGCCCTAACACATTTTCACCATCTCCACCTACAATCGATCCATCATACCCTAAAAATAAATACCCTAACTAATTTTCAACAAATTTCACTCCTTTCAACCTACATTACATCAAACACAACCCAACAACCTAAACAACTAAATCAAAATCATAACCCAAACCCCATCCATTATTAAATCTTTGTAAATCTAAATATAAAATGTAAAAAGGAGATACACATACTTAGGCGAAATGTCGTGAGGAGGAGGAGGGGAATCTTTGCCGAGAAGATGTTAATGGTGGAGGAAGAAGAAAGTGTTAATGGCTAGAGATGCGGAAGAAGAAGATGTAGAGGAATGAGGAAGAAGAAGATGTACAGGAAGAAGAAGAAGATGCAGAGGAAGAAGAAGATGTTGACGACGCCAAGAAGAAGAGAAGAAGATGCAGGTAGAGATGCGTTAATGGCGGGAGGAAGAAGAAGGTTTTTGGGTTTATTTGCAACAATTTCGGATTTGTGGAAATATAGATAATTTTGAAAAGATTACATTAATCCTAATTAAGCACTAATTACCCTTAATCAATAATATGGCTATTTAGTTAACATTTCAAAACTTGATAGCCTTTTAATTAAATGTAAACTTCAAATGTCTTTTTAATAACTTCCCCCCTCGGCCTACCTATCACATAAATAAAAACAAACATAAGGCATAAAAATAAAAATAAATAAACAAGTAAAATAACTTTCTACTGAACTTACCAAATCAAGATATTCACGGAGGTTTTGGCACAATAGTCTTCGAGACTCTCATGAAAGAAGCAGAAAACAAAATCCTTCCTCACTAAACCATCACTTCTCCCACCACAGTAGATTCCATCTTCTTTCTCTATAATTGCTCTGATTTTAATTTTATTCTCTCCACGGTGAAACGGAGAATCTCCTTCTGGTGAAATCCCTCCGCCCACAGGGGAACTTTCCGTCACCTTGCTTAACCTAAAAACATACAAACCGTGCCGTTAATAAGAACACAGTCGGACAATTTCTCAGTGGGAGTTTATTAAAAAGACATTTGAAGTTTACATTTAATTAAAAGACTATCAGTTTTAAAATGTTAACTAAATAGGCATATTATTGATTAAGGGTAATTAGTGCTTAATTAAGATTAATGTAATCTTTTCAAAATTATACTATATTTCCACAAACCCGAAATTGTTGCAAATAAACCCAAAAACGTTCTTCTTCCTCCCGCCATTAACGCATCTCTACCTCTCGCATCTTCTTCTCTTCTTCTTGGCTTCGCTACATCTTCTTCTTCCTCTGCATCTTCTTCTTCTTCCTCCTTCCTGTACATCTTCTTCTTCCTCATTCCTCTATATCTTCTTGTTCCTCCGCCATTAACACTTTCTTCTCCTCCACCATTAACATCTTCTCAAAGATCCCCTCCTCCTCCTCCTGACATTTCGTCTAAGTATGTGTATCTCCTTTTTACATTTTATATTTAGATTTACAAAGATTTAATAATGGATGGGGTTTGGGTTATGATTTTGATTTAGTTGTTTAGGTTGTTGGGTTGTGTTTGATGTAATGCAACTTGAAAGGAGTGAAATTTGTTGAAAATTTGTTCTGGGTATTTATTTTCTTGGGTATGATGGATCGATTGTAGGTGGAGATGACTGAAAATGTATTCTGGGTACGATGGATCGCTTAAGCGATCTGGTGTATCGCTTAAGCGATCCGGTAGGTCTGGTAATGCAGCAGATAGATCGCTTAAGCGATCAGGTATGTGGCATATGATCGCTTGCGATCCGGGTTAAAGTCTGGTCAGATGGGAGCCGATCGCTTGCCGATCGCAATAAGAATGGCATAAGATCGCTTGTTTATCATGGTTGTTTATACCGATCGCTTAAGCGATCCAAAGATAAATAACCATGATCCCTTAAGCGATACATCGACCAAATATGCGAATGTGCGCATTCTTTTTAAAATATTTGAACCCTTAGTACAAAGATTTAAGAATATTGTTTTTTCTTGCATTACGTAGTTGGCTATTATTATACATGGGACAAGTTGTTTTGGGTGTTGAATATTTTGGTGAGTGGGTGGAGGAAGAAAGTAGGTGGAAGTGGATTGGGAAGAGCAAAGAAGTTATACCAATTGCTGTGAGCACGAGGTTAGTTTTGATGAGTTGATTGATGAAATAATTAGAAGAGGTAATTTGAGTTGCTCGCGTAGTGATATAGTTGTGAAGTATATTTTAAGCAGAGCTCCTGAAAATTATAAGGTACCTCCTGCTATATTAAAGTTGGATGAAAGTGTGAAGTTATATATGATTGATATGGCCGATAGTGGTTCGAGGCCGATTTTAAGGGTTTCTTATGTAGAAAACCGTTGGACGTTGGTTCCAAGGAAGGGGATAACGAGGATGTAGGCGGAGATTTGCCTGGTTTTAATTTGAACTACGAGGCCATTGATTTGTTAGCTGAAAAATCAAGAGTAGACGGTGAATTGGGTGGTGAGGAGGACACTATAGAAGAGGTTGGTGATGGGGGGCAGAATGAAAATGTTGAGGAGGAGGACCTCGTAGATGTTCCCACAGATGTAGAGATTCCTTTAAATACAGATTATGCAGAGCGACATTGTGAGGAAGAGAACACTATGGTCGCTTATGTAGGTTCAAAGGGGGCAATTGGAGCTAGTAGTGAATCACCATGTCTTTACTGGATGGATCGGAGTTGCACATAGGGTATTTATTTGACAACAAAGAGGAAGTGGTGAGGAAGCTAAAACTTGTTCATGAAAGGTAATTTTGAGTTCATCACCAAAAAGTCAAATTCATTGGTCGTGACGGTTGCATGTCGTGACCGAAATTGCAAGTGGCGGATTTATTGTAGAAGGTTGGCGAGTCGGAAAAGTTTATTCTTAGCACATATACCCGTGAGCACACATGTGGTTTGGGACATATTTCAGTGAGCATCGACAAGCGTCCGCGATGTTATTGGACAATTTGTCAAAAGTCGGTTCGTCAAGGGAAAGGTCCATCTCCTAAAGACATTCGTAGACTTGTGCGCACTGCAGTTGGGATGTGTCGTTAGTTACCTCCGGAAATGTTGGAAAGGGAGACAACATGCACAAGATTTTGTGAGGGGCACGCCGAGCACGGGTACGCATATTAGAAGCGCATCGTTATATGCTTGAGTTGACAAACCAAGGTAGCAAGACGGCTTTGAAGTGGGACAGAATATGATGTTTAAATATTTTTTTGTTGCTTATGGTTCTCGCTTATAAGGGGTTTTGTAAACATGAGAAAGGTGTTGGTCGTTGATGGTTGCTTTCGACGGGAAAGTATGGAGGTACATTGTTGGTGGCCACCGCACAAGACAATGAGAATCACACATATCCCGTTGCATGGTGTGTGGTTGACTCGAGAATGACAAGTCGTGGACTTGGTTTTTTTCAGAGCTACGCATTTATAGTGCTCGACTTTGACGAAGTTGTGGCATAATATCCGATAGGCACAACTCTATAAAGAAGGGATTGCCACTATTTACCGTGAAGCACATCACGGATTCTCGATGAGGCACCTTGGTGAGAACATAAAACAAAAGTTTAAGTGTGCCGCCTCCTTCACATACTACATGGCAAAGAAAAGCTTATCGGGTTGATGAGTTCGAGGAGCACTTCCAAAGAATCCGAATGAAGGATGTTAGAGTTGCTAAGTATCTTGAGCATGATGTTGGTTTCGAGAGATGGAGTAGAGCTTACTTTCCCGGAAGCCGAAGGTTTGATGTCATGACCACGAACATAGCCGAGTCCATAAATTCAAGTTGTTAATAGAAAGAGAGTTTCCAATAGTTGCACTTTTTGATGCAATCCAAAGGACACTGTCGCGGTGGTTCCATGAGCGTCAGATTTTAATCGATAATTTTACTACAACCCTTGTTCCGTCACCTGAAAAATTATTACGAGAACGTATGGAACTATCAAATGCACGCTTGCCTATCCTCTTAATGCTCAAGAGTTCACCGTGGCGCGGCTATGGTCCGATGCTCTAGTTAACCTTGTTAGAAAAACTTGCACTGTAAAGTGTTTGACATTCAACGCTTACCTTGTCCTCATGCACTAGCAAAGACTAAAACACCAACGGAAGCCGATTTTGGTTCAAGAATTTACACGAACTTTGCTCCCCTCTCTATATGACAGATCACTACATGCTAGCATATTCGTAAACAATATATCCGGTGCCTCCGTAAGAGCAAGGGTAGTGCCGCAGGTGGTCGACATTATCCTCCACCCGCCATTCAAGAAGACACCAAAGGGGAGGGGAAAAAGAAAAAGGGTTAAGCGTATTCCATCACCTTGAGGTTCCCCTAAGATGAATAAGTGCTCAATTTGCAAGCAACCCGCCACAAGAGAAGCAATGTTAAGTAATTAGGTTCAAGAAGGATGAAATTGAGGGAGTTGCGGGCGGGCAACCATTGATGAGTTATTGTTTTCAATTATTGATGTTTTATATTTTATTGCTACCTTTAATAAATTATCCTTTATATTGTGCATTCTTATTACATGGTCTAAATATGTAAGTTAGTTATTTTAGTTTGGAATTAGGTTGTCAAATTGAGGAAAAATTATGGAATTAATACGTGTTGGTAATTTTAGTTTGTCAAAATTCGGGAGAAAAGGTGATAAAGTATACATTGCCCACGATCGCTAAGCGATCACGTATCGCTTAAGCGATCGTGCACCGACTGATTGATTCTTCCAGTGCATGATCGCTAAGCGATCCCCGTATCGCTTAATCGACCATGGGAAAAAGAAAAAGATTCGCTTAAGCGATGTCACGGATCGCTTAAGCGATCATGCACCGGGCGGATTTGAGCCAGCAACCACATGATCGCTAAGCGCATCCGTGATTATCGCTTAATCGACCATGGGAAAAAGACAAATTCAGCTGAAGAGATATCACGAGTCGCTTAAGCGATCATGCACCCGGCGCATTTGCTTCGCTAATCACATGATCGCTAAGTATCCATCCAGACGCTTAAGCGATCCATTGTATCGCTTAAGCGATTCTTGTGCAAATGGTTTTAAAATTTAACAGATGACACCCCTCCCCCACCTACCCACACTGCGTATTCTCGCCATTCCTGAGCCGTAATCTTACCGGGAAAGGCCGATACGCATGCGAAGGTCGGATCTCCGCCCTGACAGGCCTCTATATGGCCTTTTCCGCCGTATCGACCACTGATGTGGCCTAAAAGGCCGATGATCCGCCGTCCGCCGTAGACGAACGAAGAGGTCCAGATCTTGCCGCCTTCGACAGCCAAATATATGGCCGCCGTTGTCGGTCCAACGATGGCCAACATTTGGCCGCCGTGACCGTCCAACGCCTCCGGACATTTCATTGAAAGTCCGTGGACGGCAAGATGTGGCCTTTTCCGCCACATCCACGGTGGATCTCCGCCTAAAAGGTCACAATGGCCTTAACTTACCGGACATTTCCGTCATTGTTAGCTTGCATACGAGCTTAATCTGGGAAGTTCGGGTGGGTGGGGGTGTTTTTTGTTAATTTTTTAAACTTTTCGGTATGCTCAAATTAATTCACTTAATGGGTCGAAAATTAATTAAAAAATATACTAATATTTCGTAAATAATTAAGCAAACAAATATAAAAATATACCGAACGAATCGTAAACCCCCATATGTTTAGTAATAACTTAACAAAGTTCTAACTAATCGTATGAACCCTATAGGTTCATACCGACGTAAAAGAATTCCGTATGTTTAATATAAATGTAATAACGGAACAAAAGTGTCGAACGAATCGTATGAACCCTATAGGGTTCATACCGACGTAAAAGAATTGTATGTTTAATATAAATGTAATAACGAACAAAGTGCTCGAACTAATCGTATAACCCTATAGGTTCATACCGACGCAAAAGAACCGTATGTTTAATATAAATGTAATAACGGAACAGCTCGAACAATCGTATGAACCCTATAGGGTTCATACCGACGCAAAAGAACCGTATGTTTAATATAAATGTAATAACGGAACAGTGCTCAATCGAATCGTAAACCCTATAGGTTCATACCGACGTAAAAGAATTGTATGTTTAATATAAATGTAATAACGGAACAGCTCAACGAATCGTAAACCCTATAGGGTTCATACCGACGTAAAAGAATTGTATGTTTAATATAAATGTAATAACGAACAGTGCTCTAAACGATTCGTCAACCCTCCTATAGGTTCATACGATGCAAAAGAACGTATGTTTAATATAGTTCTTTTACACGTCAAGATGAATTGTATCGCTTAAGCGATTCTTCCTTTAAAAGACACATAGTCGCTTAAGCGATTTTAAATAAAAGAAACATGGTCGCTAAGCGATTCCTCCCCTAAAGACAAATAGTCGCTTAAGCGACAATATATCGCTAAGCGATTCCTCCTAAAAGACACATGGTCGCTTAAGCGATTTAGGATCGGCTAAGCGATCTTTCCGAGGCCGAATGACTTCGCCTGCACTATGATCGCTGCGACCCACCTTTATCGCTTAAGCGATTCTTCCTAAAGACATGTGATCGCTTGTCTATGATCGCTTATCGCTGCGTGCACTGACTTCGCCTGCATCATGATCGCTTGTACACCCACCTGTACGCTTAAGCGATTCTTCTAAAGACATGTGATCGCTGTCGATCAAGCCTCCGGAGCGCACTGACTTCGCCTGACTATGATCGCTGACTCCCACCCGTATCGCTTGCGATTCTTCTAAAAGACATGTGGTCGCTTGCGATCGCTCGAGCGCACTGACTTCGCCCACTATGATCGCTAAGTCGCCCACCCACCCGTATCGCTTAAGCGATTCTTCCTAAAAGACATGTGGTCGCTGCTATCGCTTCCGGAGGCGCAATTGACTTCTGCATTATGATCGCTAAGTACTCCAACCGTATCGCTTGCCGATTCTTCCTAAAAAGACATGTGGTCGCTTGCGATCATGGATCGCTTGCGATCTTTTCCGAGGCGTAATGACATCCGCCTGCACTATGATCGCTTGCGACCTTTCGTAACGCTTTTAAACGATTCTTTCTAAAATGACACCGCCCACACCTTGGTCGCTTAAGCGATTTAAGATCGCTTAAGCGATCTCGAAAAGTCTTGGTCGCTTAAGAGAAATATGTGGACAAACAAAAATATCTTATATGGACACACCATACATAGTAAATTGAAATCACGATGAATTATCTTATATGGACAAACAAAAATATATCCCAAATATCGATCCAATTCTTTACAATGATCACACCATACATAGTAAATTATTTACAATTTCCCGTATAACGCCTTTTAATTTAGTTTTTTGATGCCAAAGAGTTTAGAGTCCACAAAGAATGGTATCGTATACCCATGCTTGAAAAGATGCCCACGACATCATTCTTCCCGATGCTTTCGCTCAACTAGCATCCAACAAATTCAAGATGGTGCCTCCGTTGACTTTCGTGGAGATTGACCATTCCATCTTTCATAAACTACAAGTCAAAAACTCAAAGTCGTAGTGAAGGGTTATATGGTTTAGAATAAATACAATCAACTCAAAAAACCCAAGTATGAACATCAACATCACATAAACTACAAAATTCAGCATCCAACATTCATACCCTTTGATTGGGCCTCGTCACTCAAAACGGATCCATCTCGCCCATGGAAGCCGACACTCAGCTCCCGACGCCTCTCATTGTTTCGCTATTCAAGCCGCCCATCGGGTCGTTGGTCATGTCAAATCAATAAATTTCAGGCATATGCCCCACATTCAAGCTACAATAGGAAGAAGACATTAGCATTATAATAAACTTATAGAACAATTGTATTATGTAAGTTAGTTTTAAACAAAATTTACCTTGACTCATTTATCGGGCAGTAGAGTCACCGAATTGGCCACTTTCCGCTTAGTACCGATCACCCAAAGTGCCCAAACATCCCGCTGCCACGCAATCGCCTGCTGGAACAACCTCGGACAAGGGTCCAACTCGACCTCCAACCGCTTGTCTCGACAAATGGTTGGGTTGCACCAAGGATCTTCAAACCCCTCCTCTAGATGCGCAACGATCGCTATCCAAAGGCATCCGCTTGACGAGGATGATGCAAGACACTCTTTTTAACAAAGGCCCAACCGCGGGCCATATTTGGGCCGATCCCCCTTACGCATCGCATAACTCGCTATCAAACCGAAATCATCGTGGATGCACCGATCACAGTAGCCCAATCGTTTTCGCCTCCGGTCCTTTTCCTACACCACTAGCAACGGCATTTTTAATTAAAGTGCGATATGCCGAAACAAGCGCTTGCCCAAACGCCACATCGTGATAAGCACAATGGATACAACAGATCACCATCACTAGTCCTGCCGTAGCCTCATCGCCAATATCTCATCGATATGCCGCATCAAATAAAAACAACAAGATAAGTATAGAAAACACAGCAAAAAATAAGGAAAATTATGTGAAAATAACTCACCGAGTCCTCAAGCCACGTCCCCCATCGTCAACAACTTCTGAAACCATTCCCTGGGATAATCCCTCGTCCTTACACTTTATATGGCCATCAATTCCCGATCCATTGTAATAGGCATAAAAGAGTTTTTTTCCTTTCCTCTATTGGCCTATACAAATCGACATTTGAGTCCAATTTCCCTTCCCCACTTCCTCCCCTTCCTCCATTTTTACATCCCCGCTTCCTTCGCCTCCCACCTCCCCTCCTCCATTATCACCGCCCCCACTTCCACCACCAACCTCCTCAACCTCCTCCATTTCTCGGTTGTTCCTCCATTTGTTTCTTCATTTTCTTCTTCTTTACCCGTGTCACTACCATGTAAGGCGATTTCACAAACTTGCTCTTTCGACTCTCTTTTCTTGCCGCTTGCACTTCAACCGCCTTTAATTCTCCACCAACTTCCTCCTCCATTGTACCAACTTCGCCCTCCATTGTACCTACTTTCTCTCCCACCTTATCCACTTTCTCCTCCACCCTTTTCATTGTTTCTTCCATCTTCTCAAGCTTTGCATAAACTACGTTGTAAAACTCTCAAACAAAGCCGCTTATGAGGTCAACAACCTCATTCTCCCTACGCCGATGTCCGGCAAAGCGGTACTTGTTGTACCGGGTTTGCCGAGGCATACGAACCTCTTCCTCCCTCTTCTCCTCCTCATCCTCGGCCCCCGAGCTTCATTATCCTCAAGATCAACGACATTGTCAAGCAATGGCCCCGCAATCGCCATCACATGCGTGACCCCTTTTAGGTCCCGCATCGCGGTCTATCTGCTTCATCCCTTTCATCCTCCATTGCTCAAAGATGTGACATAGTCCTCTTCCGCTTCATCCCCAATAGCGGTCAAAAAGGGACAGACGACTCCCCGCAATAAGAAATAAAAATCAATCGATTGAAGCAAAATAAAAAAGCAATCGCATATTCAAAAGCTTAATCCTTCAATCTTACCCCTCCCACCGCTTGAATCTCAATCTCTAATTGGCCATAATCCCAATGGTTACAAACTTCGACATGCCACCGCAACATCCTAGGAAATTGTCGTTGCACATTCACATTTTTGCTCCTCCCCCGCCTTAGCGAAGACAGGATGGCCTCGTACATCCAAGCCTACATTGTAAAAAACACCATGTCATTATTCAAACACACATATTATAAAAAATATAACATAGAGCTATTAATATTTACCTCGCATTGCCCATGGGAAGCCAAACAAATTATACGTGCTTGGTTTAGCCTTCCCGCCCCATTCGACATGCTTTAACGCCATGTCCTGGGTTTTTTTCTTGCTCTTGATGGTTCGCAAATGATATCCGTCCCCACGGATAAGAATTAAAGAACTCCAAGTCGCTTACAAACAAGAACCAATCTTTCTCAACAAAGCCTTTTGTTGAGTCACCACCAATAAGATAGAATGTAAAAACAATATCAAGCACACTTTTATCTTCTCTCGCATCACTAAACCGAATCGTATATAGCCTCTTCTCTAAAACTTTTCCCCGTAATAGACTTTGCCCCTTTCAAAACCTTTTTTACAAAAGTTTATGGCTCCCGCACTGCCCCTTACCGCGTCGCTCCGCCTTAGTTGGCACTTTCCCGCATCCTAAGCCCGTCACCAACGCATACCCATCATACCAAACCGTAGTGGGCTTTCCCTCCACCACGAACCACATTTCATTTTTTTTGTTGTATTTTACCGAGTGCATCAACATGTAATGCACTCCCCGCCCCCAAAATGACTTTTTTCCACTTTTTTTCCGATTCTTAAAAACTGACCAAACAAGTGTCACCAAAATCTCTTTCACCGTGCCTCATTCTAGCTAAAATGGCCCTTATTCTCACAAAAACCTCCCAGCCTTGACTCACCGTCACCCTTGCAGGGAAGTAGGGTACCTTCTCACTTATAGGCTCCAACTCGTACTCTACGCTTACGGTCCGCACAACCGCACAATCGATATAAATAAAATGTCATCAACAAAAATAAACCAAAACCAAAACCATAGTCGCTTAAGCGATCTCGGATCGCTTAAGAGATCTTTACTGTTCATGCAAGATCGCTTAAGCGACCGTGGTTAATCCGAGAATCTCTTAACTGTGATTCTGCCTGCACCTAAGATCGCTTAACGAACCAAGAGTAAACACTCATGATCTCTTGCGATTTGGTCCGGGGCGTAATCATCTCGCCCAGATCTCGATCGCTTAAGCGATCATTTTTATCGCTTAAGCGATCATTGCCGCGATCACGAGTAAAACAATAACCGCTTAAGCGATACAAATGATCGCTTGCGAAATTACAAGCAAATTCCCAAACTACGTACCCTATCTTCGCCGGCCTTCTCCTCGCCTCGCCTGATCCTCCGCGACTCCTCCCGGCCCTAATTCTCGCCGAATCCACCTCCCGGCCTAATTCTCCTCCGAATCCTCCTTCCTTCCGGCTTGAATTCTCTCCCGACTCCTCGCCTTCGCACCCCTTTGCCGGTTCTTCCCTCTGCTCTTGTGCCGCCGCCTCCTCTACATGTGGACCACCTTCAATGGTCGATGATCCACCGGCAGCCATTGAATCGCTGCGCCACCTCCAATCTAGGATTCGGCGGCGTTGGGCTTCCCTCCTCATTGTCGTCACTCCATGGTTTTGGATTGAATTTGGTGTCAACGCTTGCGCTTCGATCGGAAACTGGATTGTATCGCCGAAAAATGGCACAGCTACATTGTAAAGGAAATCGATTTTAGGGTTCAACAAATCGATCGAAAATCGCGACTATATCGCCGAAAATCGCGATCGTATTCGGTTTAGGGTTCAAGAAATTGATTTAGGGTGCAAATTCAATTGGTGTTCGATCGAAAATCGCTCCCTTTCGCTCAAGAAATCGCTTTCAATCCGATGAATTTCGATTGCGACGAATAGTTTGTGGGGCTTGTTTTGCAAATTTCAAATTTTGAAAACTTTCATTATTTCGATTCGCCCACATATGTTTTAATCTTTTCATTTTAACCCATTTTACGTGTTTAAATAATCCTAACTATGCCACGTCATCTTCTAAATTATAAAAAATTTGATGAACAGCTTTCAAGGCCATTTTCTTAAATACATACTTGGGGGACCGCAGCTAAATTTTCTCCATTTCCCTCATTGAAAGAACCACAAGACATAAAAGAACCACATTGAAGATAAACAATAATGCAAGGAGAGTAAAAAAAAGGCCTTAAAATGCCCAACTTACTTGGAACCTGGAGAACCTCCCATTTGTGGTGAGTAAAATAGAGAAGAAACTAAGCAAGGGTTGCCTTGGTCGGGAATTTCCCAAAAGGCCTTATTCCGTTGGAAAGGGTTGATTCATGTTTCGGATTCACTTGATTCAAAGGGCTAAGATTGAAGGGAGAACCTGGAGAAATGAAAGAGACCGGATTAGGAGGGAGATAGGGAATTAGACACGGGTGAGAAATGGGTCTTTTATGTCTTCAACTTTTTCTTATTTAAATTTGATAATATTCTTATTTCGGAACGCAGGGTAGGTGTTAGGATTCAGCCAATAGAAAGCATCCAAACCACAGATACACGATGCCATGCCAAACCGCGAAATCCTCCACACACTGGAACTCCCGTTCCACCTTCCGTTGGTAACGCTTCTAAGGAACCGACGCTTTGGCTGAAGGCACATGAAACAAGGACCTTTAAGCAATTCACAGACGGGGTTAGAAATCTATTAATGAGAAGACACATAACAAACACAATTATGAAGAAAAGTGGTAATTATATAAAGATCTCAAAACAAATAATGGGGTACACGCTTCCCGAAAAGTGTTAACCAGAGATGATAAATTGTTCTTACATTTCCACCAGCTCCAGTTGAAGCCTACCTTGAAGACTCAAAATTCGAGCTTCCTGCAGTTCAAGGAGAAAAAATTAGCAAGAATAGGTACAATTTGAAATTGAACTCTCTTCAATTATCGCCACTTCGGCAAAGGTAAAAGTAAACTACGATGTCCTACCAGCATCCATATCGAAACGTACTCAGTACTCTTACTCACTTCTTTTATTCATTTTGTAAATATAAATCATAAAAAATAGTAAAGGTATCATAGATATAATACAGATATTATAGAGTGCGTTTGGTTTATTATTTTGGATAAAATTTTAGAGATAGTATTGGATAGTTGGATAAGGTTATAATTACGAGAATATGATTTACAGAATATGTATTTGGTAGAGTATTTTGACTTTGATATTTATATTGAATATTTGATTAATATATTTTTTTATAAGTGATTTATTAATATAATATTTTATTTCATTTTGTTAAAATAATGTATTATTATATATATAACTTATCAAGTTACATTTTAATAATACTAAATATTTTATTGGTAATTTTGTCACCCGTATATATTAAAAAACAAAAACTCATATTAATTTCAAGTACTAATCCAACTGTTTAAAAACATCACATTAATACATATATGACAAAAGTATTAATTATTAACCCTTACAATCGTTATTACATGTATATTCTATTAACAACTATAACATGGTTCACGGTGGTGGGTGGTTCATGGTAAATGTGTGACAGATCTGGTGGTATGGGGTGGTTCACGGTACGAAGAAAACTGAGAAAATGAAATACAAATGCAGTGAAGAAAACTGAGAAAATGACACACAAATGCAGTGAAGAAAAACTGACAAAATGAAATACAAATGAGAGAGAAGAAGAGCTGCAAACTTAACGGTCAGTAAAGAAAAAGCTGAGAAAATTAAAGTTGCAAATTGTAAAAGTCAAAACTGTCTGGATCAAATTTTCAAAGTCCTATTGTCTGAATAATAAGCCAAGTGCTATTGCGAAAATCGGTTTTAGAATACAAATAAAAATAATAAGACAAACAGGCCCATATATCATTTTAACAAAAGTGAATAAGAGAAGTGAGTAAAAGGAGTACAGGTACTATATATCATTTTAATAAAGGTGAATAAGAGAAGAGAAGACGAAAAAGACTAACATTTTTCAACTTTAAAACCAAAACCCAAATTGCAAAATATACGTAAATAATATTTAGATGATAAATCTCTACATCAATTAACATTGGAAGCACGAAACGTCCACTATTATTTCGAAACAACAGTGTTCGGAAACAACTTGATAAAAGACGAAAATAATAAGGAAACGGAGAGATTTTATTGAGTGAAATTGAGATATGGGCGGTTCGAACTTGAAATAGATGAGACATCTCTCTTTACTATCGTGTCAAGAAATTGTTAGATCCGAAACATTAAATTATTTGGCAAAAATCTAACATTAATATTAAATTATTAGCTTTAATATCATGTTGAAGTCAATTTGTTAATCTCAACTTTGGTTCCATGCAAAATTAAGTAAATCGTAAATCAATTCAATTTTATGTAACTGAAATCGATTAATGTTCAATTTTTCTAAAAGATTTTGGCTTTCAAATGTGATATATTATTGTTAGGGCCAAAAATCGTCTTGGGCTTGATGAGGCCCAATAACGAAATAAATATGACACTGTCCAAGGCCTCAGCCCAATTTCGATTGGGTCTACGCTTAAAATTACCTTGTGAACTGCCCACTTTATGAGTTGGGCTATCTTATAAGTTAAGCTAAACTGGGTTTCAGCCCATTAGCCTGCAACAGTCTATAAATAGGAAATCATAATCTCATTATACTTCATCTTCTACTAAGATTCCAAATCTTACTCAAACTATTAAACTTAATCTGATAAGGTCAAGAAATCATATTTCTTTATTGATAGAGATTATCTCCCAAAAAAGAGGACTTAATGTCCTACTAGGATTCCAACCCCTTGGGTTTACTATAAAAACAGAGGTTTGCCCTCTCGTTAAGCATGCAATCTCCCATAGTCAATCTACCCTACTCAAAACCATCTATTTGCTCCTAAGTTTTTGCTCCTAAGAACTCGACACCTCCGCTGTAGTCCTAGCCTCCGACAAGACTCCTGGTAATTATTTGTCTCATTAATTCTTATCAAATAATCTCTTTCAACCTCGTTGACTTGAACGTCGGAGTGCCTAAGGCAAACACCATCCCGATGTTTTCCGGAAGCTTTACGCTTGCCCTTCCATGTGTGCAAGTCTAGTGGATTGTTAGTGGTCTCAACCTCACGGGATCAGATCATATTTTCATGACAGTAGATTTTTGCATCTACAGTTTGTGCCCACCGTGAGACCTCTGACAATCGTCATTCCGATGATGACTTGCAACATGAGAGGAGGCACGAAACTCCCTCCGACTGACATCGTTAGTCTGAAAGTTCCATCACGATAAGAAAATTTTTTCTTTACTTTTCTTCATTGGTTTATCTGTTCACATGTCATATTATATCTATTTGATATATCATAATTTGTTTTATGCATGTTATGTTTATTTAACATGTAATATGATACCTTGAAGCATCAAAACACATCTCTCGTGTTCATAATTTGTTTTGCGCGTTAGTTGGAATATCGCTCCCCTTTTTGTATATGTTTAATTTCTCTTTGGAAGATATTTCGTATTCTAAAAACCCTTACTCTCTTGGACATGTTTTACAGTTTTTAAAAAACCCATTTTCACGTCTCAACGCTTCTCATCACTCATCCAGTGCTTCCAGCGTAAAATCACATGTGCTCCTCCATATATCCCAATTTCAAGATATCATTCCACCTGTTTGATCCTTTTCTAACAAACGCAGCTTTGGGTTGTGGGCCCTTTCTTCTTTACATTACCTTCCCACATATGGCGCCATATACATACAACACTCGGAAACTGTAATAATACTTAGATCAGTCAGCATGGATTCCGTCATTCGGTTCATGCCACCAGAGTTTTGTCCATCCATATTGGTTTCCCATGTAACGATAGAAGCGACCCTCACGCGATTACCTCCTTCTTTTATTTATACAAACATCACCTCTTATAGCCCCACATCTCCATCATACAACCCTACTTCCCCAACCTATAGCCCTAATTCGCCAAGTCACGGATCCTACTGTCTACCAAATCTGATCCATCTGGCTTATCCACCAATGAACCCATTGTCACACTAGTCCTTACGAGGTCCTATATCTCCAAATTACAGCGCAACACCTTCATCATATTCACCTACGTCTCCATCTTATTCTCCTTCAAGCCCGTCATTTAGTCCTAGCAGTCCATATAATTCAGGGGTAAGCCCCGACTATAACTCGAGTTCTCCACCCACGTCAGATACTAGCCTAGTGCGCTAGTCTACTATCCATCATCTACTAGTCAATACACCCATAGAAAAATAAGGAAAATTGTCGCCTCCCAATGTCCTTTTTCTTCCATGAAAAATGTCAAAGTTCCTCAAGAAACTTGCCAAGAACAATTCTAATCTTCTCAAAAAATCACCAAATTCGTTTAGAGAACCTCAAGAACTATTGGAAAACGAAACTTTGTAGAAAAAACAAAGAAAACCCATGAAACACCTTCAGCCTCCTTCAAAAAATAAAGGCACCAAGCATTTGTAAAACTACTTCACAACAGAAATTCGTCTTTTTTCCAGAAGTTCACCCAACTAATAACAAATCCAACCCAAAATTATTTGTTACAGACCCAAAACCTATATTTCAAAAAAATTCCAATTGTCGCTCTCTATAAAATAATCAAGAAACGCCACAAAACCGCCCCTAAACTTCAACTTTTTTATCCAAAAACATCTCAACTCCTCAGAATATTTGGATACGAAAAGTAGAAAACAATAAGAAATTTGAAGAGGAGAAGACTTTACCGTGATTCGAGGGAAAAGTTGAAAAACTCCTATGGCCAGAAAAATCTTCGTGAGAAACTGAATGGGGAAGATGAAGGGTCAAAGAAATCAAATACACATTTTCTTTAAATGACTTGACGCCAAAAATTATATGTATAATAAAATATTTCAAACTTCAAACTGTAAGACTTTTTTCATGCATTTAATGCACCTTGATTCAAAAGCGCCACGTGGCAAATTTTTGGAAAAGTGAGCTTTCAATTCCCGCCTCCCACACAATGAACTCATATTTCATAAGTTGTTCTCACATGCAAGGGGGAAGGGCCAAATAGATCAAGCACTTGCTCGGTTCATTCATTTTCATTTGATTCAAATATATTCATTCGGCCTCATGCATTTTACTCTCCATTCAGCTCTTTATTTCTCCATTTGGCTTATTCAACTTGTTGACACGCATGCCACACATAACACTATATGATCATTGGTTATTTCTCCATTCGGTCTTTTCTTTTCTATTCGATTTGTTCCAGAAGAATACACATGAGGATTATATGGAGCTGAATGACGGTAATCATTCTAGTGGCATTACAACTCTACCTCTGTTTGGAACATCTTTCTTCAAGGTTGAGGCTACTTCTCATTCAGGCTGCGTGAGCTTTGCCGAGTGGACTAATGGTATTTCGTATCACCTCCTCAAAAGTCAAATCAAATACTCCACTTGATTCGGCAAGCATTGGTGGCAACACTTGAAGGGGAAAGGTATGTGTCATTATCTCATTTTAAAACCACTCTATTTGGTTAAATTTTTCTCTATTTGGTCCATTACTTAAACACATGCAACCCATTTCTCCATTTAACTCACTTTTTATTCAGTCTATAACGCATGCACATCATGTATATTAACTCTCCATTAGACTATTTGCTTAAAACATGCATGCCATGCATGTCACTACTCCAGCTTCAATCAAATGTTTTCTGCTATAAAGTCGGTCACGCCGACTGGGCCACATAGCCCTCAAAGGTTTCAACTACAAGTCGATCACGCCGACTTGACTACAAGCTCCATACAAGCTCCACTTGGCATACACCATCGGATTGACCCTGCCCGATTCACGGATTTACACCTTCGGATCGACCTGCTCGATCCACGGATTTACACCTTCGGATCTACCCCGCTCGATCCATGACTTTACACCTTCGGATCGACCACCTTTCGATTCATGAATTTACACCTTCCGGATCGACCGCGGATCCCACGACTTTACACCTTCCGGATCGACCTTTCCGATTCCGCGAATTTACACCTTCCGGATCGACCGCCTTTCGCCGATTCACGAATTTACACCTTCGGATCGACCCTGTTGGATCCACGACTTTACAGATCATACCGCCTTTCGATCCGCGGATTTCCACACCTTGGAAGAATGCGACCTGCAAGTCAACGAGGTGCACACCGGCCCGGATCGACCACCGCTTTCGATCCACGGTCTACACCTTTGGATCGGCCCTGCTCGATCCATGGTCTACACCTTCAATCGGCTCTGTTCGATTCATGAAGCTACACATTCAGTATGCCAGATCGAGTGAAGGGTTCTTACACCTCAAATCGACAAGTCATCGACCCAATCCACACAACGGTCCATTCGACCTAACAAGCTGCTATCACTAATGCTCAGTCTGCACTCATTCGATTAAATCTACTCTCTAAGCTAAATACTCTTTAACTTAGAGAGTAGGGGGCTAACTGTTAGGGCTAAAAATCGTCTTGGGCTTGACGAGGCCCAATAACGAAATAAACATGACACGGCCCAAGGCCCCAACCCAATCTCGATTGGGTCTACGCTTAAAATCACCTTGTGAACTGCCCACTTTATGAGTCAGGCTATCCTACAAGTTAAGCTGAACTGGGTTCTAGCCCATTAGCCTACAACAGTCCATAAATAGGAAATCAGAGTCATATTCTATTTCCTCTTCTGCTAAGACTTTAAACCTTACTCAAATAGTAAACTTATTCTAATAAAGACTAGAAATCTTATCTTTTTCATGATAGAGATTATCTCCCAAAATAGGACTTAGTGTCCTACTAAGATTCCAAATCTTGCTTAAACTATTAAACTTAATCTGATAAGGTCAAGAAATCATATTTCTTTCTTGATAGGGATTATCTCCCAAAAAGAGGACTCAATGTCCTCCTAGGATTCCAACCCCTTGGGTTCACTATAAAAATAGAGGCTTACCCACTCATTAAACATGTAATCTCCCACAGTCAATCTACACTACTCAAAACCATCTATTTGCTCCTAAAGTTCTTGCTCCCAAGAACCCGACGCCTTCGCCGTAGTCCTAGCTTCCGACAAGACTTCTTGTAATTCTTCATCTCCTTAATTCTTATCAAATCTCTTTCAGCCTTGCTGACTTTAGCGTCGGAGTGCCTATGACAAACACCACCCCGGTGTTTTCAGGAAGCTTCATGCTTGTCCTTTCATGTGTGCAGGTCTAGCAGATTGTTAGTGGCCTCAACCTCACGGGATCAGACCATATTTTCATGATGGTAAATTTTTTGCATCTACAATTATCAATTTAGGTACAACCTTTTCATAAAATGAGAAAAAAAAAAAAAAAAAAAAAGGACGTAAGTTTCAATTTGTTCAATATAAAGATATTAAATAGTATTTTTGTTGTTCAATTCAGGGACACTTGATGTTAATTTTAACCTAAAACAATAACAGACTTAGATACCTTTAATTATTTATTTGGTTTTAGTCTTTCTATTTTAAATTTAAAAACTAAAAAAAAAAAAAATTCAATTAAAATATAAAAAATTGTTTGATTTCAAAGTGTAAATATTAAAAATAATAAGAAAAACAAAAATAATAAAACAGTTTGACTAAAAAAAGCGAAAAAAAACCAATTTTAAAGTTAAATAAAAAACTGACAAAAAAATTTACATAAAAGAAAGGACAACAATTATTATTTTAAAATTAAAAAAATCTAAAATCTAAAATCTAAAAAAAAAAAAAAAAAAAGGTACATGATTTGGTGGAGTTTATAATAAAAAATAATTAATATGACTTTGGTTTATAAAATAAAAAATAATAAAAATAAGAGTTTATAATAAAAATAATTAAGATTTTTCAATGAATATTAAGATATTTAAATTGATAATAAAATGCCAATTGTATTTTCAAACAAATGAAAACATTTTAGCACACAGGAAATCAACTAGGAAAATTCAATTGTGTTTTTCATTAAATTCTAAGTCTTCCAATGATGATTATTGATATATAACTCAAGAATTACTTAATTTTCATTCTAAAACATAACTCTATATTCCACGTTTTGAACTTGACGATTGTTTATAAATTATGACTGATGAAACATATATCATACGCACATTAACTCAATTTTATAACTGAAAAATATAATATAAATCAAAAGTTCTAGACTATAGAAACTTAAATTTTCATACTAAATTATATCCATCAATGTATTAAAATCTTAGGATTTAGAAATTACAAAATGTCTCAATTTACATACGGGTTAGCATAACACGAACTCTTAATATCTTGCTTTCAAAAGATCAAAAAGACTATTCCCTAATTAATATATAATATATATTTTTATTTGTCAAATAAAATTTTATAAATTTGAAATTAATTTATACTTGATATATTTTTTCACACACACAATAAACAAAAAAGAAAGAAAGCACAAAAATTTCAAAAAGAGAATGTATGATATTTAGCCCTTGGTATTAATATTCCAACTTTTGGAAACCATTGTGCAAATCCCCAAATTTTAAACTGTGTAGATGGTAAAATCTAAAGATTGATCAAAAGGGATAGATCTTGTGAGAATTGGGCCATTGAAAATTTAGTGGACCTGCACAAAGAAGAAATGAGACATGAAGGCTCGGGTGACATCGGTGTGACGTCTCAAGTCAGCGAGGTTAAAGGTATTATAGTGAGGGTTGAAAGCGAGAAGGATTACCAAAATAATACGGTGGTTCTTGAGAACAAGAACTTTGAGAGCTAGGTATTATGGGTTATTTTTCAATGACTAATGAGAGGGTTTGCTCTGTTTATATTGTAATCCAAAGAGGTTAGAATCTTAGTAAGACTCTTAATTTTATTAGGTAGAGGAGTTCTAATTAGGAAGGAAGTCATATTACTTGCCTTTATTGGGTTAGGATGTTCCAATTGCACTAAGATTCAGGATCTCAACTAAATTGAAAGGTGAATAGGGTTCTAATTCCGATTTATGGGCTGTTGTGGACTAATAGGTTGAAGCACGATTCAACTTAACTTGTAGGATAGTTCAACTCCTAGAGTATGCACTTTAGAAGGTAGATTTAAGCATAGGCCAAACCGGATGGCACTGGACTGTAATATATTTATTTCGTTATTGGGTTTTGTTAGGCCAAATATTATTTTTGGCCCATACAAACTGATATATCAAATATTTTTTTTATTAAATTCATGTTATTAAAGTCTTCTTTTTTGAAATTTAGTTAGTCATATATCAAAAGGCTCCATGTACAATTACAAATGCAATTCATCAAACTGAATTTAAAATGAAAACAAAGAGAAACTGAAAGAAGACGAGAGGACTTACATGTTGGTGATGTGAGAGTAATGGCCAAAAGTGTCGTTACAAAGGATTGTGTTGGTTTGGATTGTGGCATTACTTGCTTCTGGGTGGTCCAGTGGGTATTGGGAGCATATGTGATTGGCGAGGATCCTCTGTGGAATTCAAGGGTGTGAAGCCCATTGTTGCAGCCATTTCTTAAGAACGATGGCTGCATATAATCGGTGGTTCAGAAGGATTGGAAAGGGAACATAATATCGGCGCTAAAAGGGAAAAAGAGAAACTTTCTTCGTTGAAAAAAAAAAAAAAGTTCGAATCTTTTTCTTGACCAGTCTACTGCTGCCTATTACTGTAAATGTTAGCTTATAAATCTCAAGTTTTGTTTTGATTTTTTTTTTCTGTTTTTTCTTATAAATCTCAACTTGCTAAAAGATTGTAGAATAACAAAAACATCTATATATAATTCTTAAAATCACACAATAAATTTAAATAAATATAAAATTTACTAAATAATAAGTTAATATGTTATTTATAAATTTAAAAATATTAAAATAGCAATAGTTGTCTGGCCATCGGCATCACAACGGGTGGTCAACAGTTAGTCAAAGGTGGTGCATTGACGACACAATGTTTTGACACTTTGGTAATTCAACTTGATTTTGATATATCGTCTTTTTCTTATCCCAATAAAATTGGTTGTGCCCAATACACCATCATTGACTACCGGTTAATTGAAGTTGAACATAGTTGAAAAGAGTTGATCGACGGTTGACCTCCATCGGCTAGATCAAATTTTGCCTTCAATTTCCTTTTTTTTTTTTTTTTTTTTTTAAGTATTAATTATTGATGGGTGATTGTGACACCAATCAAACGCACATGTGAAATACTGAGTTGGCTCAGAAGACACACGTGGATAAGAGAATAAGAGCAAAAGAAATAGAAAACAGTGTTTGAAGTGGTTCGGATGCTTTAAGGAAGTAAGTCCTACGTCTACTGATATTGTATTAATGATAGCGATCAGGTCGCATTCAGTGAACTGACTTTACAAATGATTACAAGAGAGAGAGAGAGAGAGAGAGCTCGTATGCTAATTTTTATAGAGATTAACCAATCCCTAAAATGAAAGAGGAACTCTCAATTTATAGTGGGATGGATTAAGGTCATGATTACTAAATTTGTGATTTGGTAGGATTATCTGTGCAAATAATTCTTTATGTCCCATTACCCACCTTCTAGAGTGATTTACGCGATTTGTTGCAGAAATTGGACACGTGGAAGCTCTCTAGCTCCTGGCTAGTCTGACACGCGCCCACTACACCTGACTCGAGCATCTCGTGTCATCTCGTGACGTGGCCATGTCTGAGTGGCTGTGGGTCTACTTAGGCTCTGACTTTTCATGCTGACTGGACCTTGCGTCAGCCTTACTTTTTCAGGCATAACATTAATCAAGTAATAATATATTTGATATAAATTATTCTAATACAATTTATAATTATAAGAATATTTTATGATTCTCAGTTTTATCATTATACATGCAACAACAATTTAAAAATATAATTTACTAAACACATAATCATAGGTTTTTTTTATAAAAGCCATATATATCATACACGTTCTAACTTCTTTAGGAAATTGATTATTTTCAAAGTTGATTGAACATTGATTAAGTTTAAAGTTACAACAATACCAAACAAATCTTATTTTTTCATTAACACTAACTAAATTTAATGTGTTAATGATTAATATATTTCTTATTCAAGTTTATTTTAATTAACTATTTATATGAGGCTTGAGATAATGTGGCTTAATTTTTGACACTTTTTTTCAGTCGTTAATCTTTATTGATCCAACGATAATAATATACAAAATTTAAGGTAGTTAAATTTAATACTAGCGCAAAATCTCTCGACACCGTTGAATCAAATATAAACATTTTGATTCAACGGTTTACTAAAATTGTCATAAGACTTAGCCCATGTGTTTTCACTCATTACGTGTGGAAATGTCACAGTTATTGAAATCATGGTTATTAGTATCATACGATACGATTCAATATGGTTGGAAGGCCCAAAATATTTTTAGGGTCGGATCCGGGTCACCTAACTCGGTTCACTAAAACCTGCCCAAATTTACCTATTTTGCATGGAAAAAGTGAAGAGGAAGATGTGTTGTTCATTTTACGTGATAATAATAACAATAGTGGAGATACAGATATTGACATTGATCTTGTAAATAATATGAATGGTTGAGAGAAAATGATATAGATTCTTAATTTTATGCTTAATTTTGATTATGTAATACCATAATTTAAAGCCAATAATACCACAAAATTCGTTAATTAATTATATGAGTGATCTTAATTTTTAGAAAAAAATTTTATTTTATTAATTTTTTTTGAAAAAAGTGTGTCATACGATACGATACGCGATATACGATTTGAAAAATTAAGTTTTCAATATACGATATGATACACGATTTAACAACCATGATTGAAATAACTATATCAAGATCGAAATTTGTTGATGCGTGATTTTACACCAACAAAACGCACGTGTGAAATGTTGTGTGGACCCAGAAGACACACGTGAATTTAATGGATAAAGAGATAGTAAATGCAATGGGGACAGTTTTTAAAGTGGTTCAGATGCTAAGGTAGCAAGTCTTACATCCACTGATGCTTGTATTGATGATAAAGGTCAGGTCGCTTTTAGCTGACTGACTTTACAATAATATTACAAGGTATCAAATGCTGATATTTCTAGAAAAGAGAGAGTAATTAATCAAGTGTAAAATGTGCTAATCCCCTTCAATGAGAGATGAACTTCAAATATATAGTGAGATGCCATGAGGCAATGATCACTAAATCTGTAAGTTGGTGGGATTATCCATGCAAATCCTTCATTATGTCACATTGCCCACCTTCTAGAGTGACTCACGCGATTTAGAGCAGGGATTGGACACGTGGGAGCACCACAGCTCTTGACTAGCCTGACGCGCACCCATTATCCTGACGGACGCAGGCGGTGGTTGTTCCAATGACCCGACTTTTGTTGGCTGAAAGGACTTGACATCAGCCCTCATATTTTTTAGGCATAACAGAAGTCCCCTAGTTTTTAAGGTTTGAGGACTGAACCTTGGAAACTATAAGTCATGCCATAGCGAGATGATTTCTAAAAATTCTGGACTGTTTGGGAATAGGTCGGAGTGACATTTTTATGAGCGCGACCTTGTATGTTCAGGGACAAGCGACCTGATTTTGTCCAACGTCACCTGTTTGCTCTGGTGATAAGGATGCATTTAATGAAGCGATCCCTGCGCTGACAGGTGTGTCCTTTGTGTGATAAATGCCAGCCAATCGCATTAAATGCGTTGTATGCTGAAACAGTGCACTTTTTTAGAACATTAAATGCATTATACGTTGGAAGAGCGTACCTTACCAGAGCATTAAATGAAGATTTGAGACGCAATTAATGCTCTGAGAGAACGATGGCAGTCGTTTGAGCTTTTCAATTGGAAAGATGAAAGTTTGACTTTATCTAGTCGTTTCGTTCACCCTTCCTCGCTGATGAGTGACACGTGGCCAAGATCAACGGTGAGAAGCCTTTACCGCCCAAACGTCGTTTCGATTCTAGGAGGTCCAAACGCCGATTCACACGCTATAAAAACCTCAAATCGTTCTTAGGCAATGTCACCAAAGCCTTTTTCACAGAGAACAAAAGATTTTCACAGGCCAAGAACCTTTGTCTTCCAAACCTGCATTTTTCCGGCATTTGAAGTAGAAACAGTCGTCATACTCCGAGAGGTAAGAGCTTCCCTGCCATTATTTCATTTCTTCCATGAGTTAATAGTGTCGGTCTTCGGGTAACCCATCGGAGACTAGACGTTTGCACCAGGTTCGAGCCATGAATGGCGGTTCAAATCACATTGCTAGGGTTTCCTTTAGGATTTAGGGAGTTTGTTTCCTCCCACGTCATCGTACAAATAGTGTACGGAGGCCAAATAACCCTTCTGCTTGTTGCTTTTGCAGACTTGTGAAATGGACCTCCAATAGCCAGATCCGAGCAAGGAACCAGTTCGTCCTTGCAAGGTGCTTTTATCATCCCTTTCGAGGTTTTCTCGGTACTTACCAGGGAAGAACTCGAGAGGGTAATAAACTAATACGGTATCGAGGTGGACGTTTTCCACGACCTGACGCATTCGTCGCGATACTCATCAAGCGGCCTGGCTGTGATCTCCGAGGAGATTATCAAGGGTGGAGGACTTATCCCCCTACACCCTTTCATCAGGTCGTTTCTGGACCACTTCGGTGTCGCACCGATACAGCTGACCCCAAACACGTATGTCATTGCTGTTGTAATGTACATCGCGTGCCAAGAGAATGGGCTGGGCGAGCTGACCGCCTTAGAGCTCGACTGCTCGTATTTTCTAAAAAAGAGCAAGGACAAGGACTTGTATTACTTATCCAGGCGACCAACCATTGTCGATGGGATACACGGCTATCCCAACAATGTAGGGGCCTACGAAACGAAGTTTTTCTTCTTTCGTTACGATGGCCATTGCCGCTTCCAGGAACCGAGTAGGCTCTTTCTCTTTGCTTGCATTTCTGTTTTGCTTTGGCGAACTTATTGCGTTCGAAGTGTGTTCGCTCTAACGACCTGGTTTTTTCTTTTTGATAGTTAACAAGATGATTGAAATAGGGCTGCTCTACAATAGGAGAAGAATCGTCCACTTCGGCTCCCTACCTGAGGACAAGCACGACGCAAAAAAATTTGTGACGATCGCAAATGTGTGAAAATACGGTTTCTTTAACGCAAGTGCGTCGTTAGAGCCTCTACCAAGTAAGTTCTACTAACTGATTCTTTTCTTGGTCATGGAATAGAATGCCTTTACTAACCTTGCCTTGCATGCAGCAACCATGCCACCGAAGGAGCCAGAGCAGCCTCGACGAAGACCTCTCAATTTTCCTCGGTCAAAGAAAGTTAAGGCGACCGAAGCTGCTCAAACAATCCCCCCGACTGACGGCGCGACCTTCCGAAACTTCTTAGCCACAGCCGACTGAAGATGTACCAATGCGAACCACAAAGGTCTCCCAGCCGTCGCCTGCTCACCCAAGGATGAAGACGATGGCTGAGAAAAAGAAAAAAGGAGGCAAATTCAGGGTCGGGGAGGGAATCGGGGAGACCGAATATGGCGGAGGCTAGGCCCAAGGAGGTCACAGCAGGGACGCGAGAGTTGGCCTGGGAAAGGAACCGATGGTTGACACGACCACTACTGAAGGTGCGAAGATAGATACCCCAATGTTAGACTCGCTAGGGAAACTGCTGGAGTACCTACAGCCGGTGGTCTACACTTTATTGGAATGCGGACTCTCAGAATCATTCGAGCAGTTCACAAATTTCAGCGACGTCGACCTGATGTCCATGTCGGTCCATCTTTCTTTGTTTGCAGGCCCTTTTTTCCATGCGAATGTCTCTGAAGAAGGCTCAACTGGGGGCCGCAAAAGGGGAGGTCATGCTGAAGGGAGAGAACGCGATGCTCAGGCAAAGCCTAGAAGCTGCCAAAACGGAGAGAAACTTATCTTCCGAATTGGCAAACCGACTCCAAAACGAAAGGGACGCGGCTCTTCGCACGGTTGACTTCCAGAAGACGCAGCTCGAGAGGCAAGGGGAAGAGATAAAGGAACTACAAAGGACCACAACTAGATTCTCCAAGCAGGCTGGGGAGAAGGACCAGGAACTGAAGGCGACCTCCTATGTGTCGCGCGAGCGTATCAGGAGAGAGGCTTCTGAGAAGCTAAGGCAAGCTCTTGAAGTTGAACTTCAGGAAAGTTAAGGGAAAGTTGCTTCCTTGATAGAAAAGATGCAGAAGCAGGCTGCGGAGGTCGAGGAGAGGGTTGCCGAATGGGCGATCAAGTCTATTTACGCCCTGCGGCGGATGAATCCGCGACTCGACATGTCCGACCTCCCAAAAGACTGGCGTGAAACACTCATGACAATGGCGCTAGAGGATGATGAAGCCGCGACCTCTTAAGCGGGTGGTTCGGGACATGCTTCGGACAAACCTTCCACCGACCAGCCTTAGGATGTCGAGGTCGCCTCTTTAGGAGTCAATTTAGGGTCCTCTGCCATATCTTTTTGCCTGCTGTACTTCTTATTAATAAAATTCACATTTTTGACTTATACAATTTCTGTTCGTTTCATTATACATGAGTACTTTCTGATTGCTTACATTCATTGAGTCAAAGATAACATAACTCATTCGCACGAAAAGGATCACATACAAAGATTGCTACAAACGTCCAAGATAAAATTTTACAAAGAAATGACTTACAAAAATCAGAAGTTAATTTACAAGGAAAGCCGAGTTCGGAATTACTGATAGTATGGTCGAAGGTGCTCGGCATTCCAGGCTCGGAGTACCTTGGAACTGTTTAGCCTTTTGAGATGATAAGTCCCTAGTCTGATTACTTTATCAATGTAGTACGGACATTCCTAGTTCGGCTCTAAAACTCCCGTACTTGGTTCCCTGGTTTCGAGGAGGACTTCTTTTAACACCAAGTCGCCGACCTGGAAGTCTCTTTGCCTGACCTTTGAATCGAAGAACTTCTTCATGCGTTGTTGATAGGTTGTTGTCCTTAGCGAAGCCTTGCTGCGATGTTCTTCTACAAGGTCCAAGCTCGCCCTTATGAGCGCTTCGTTGTCGGCCTCATTGTACAAATCTTTCCGAAGTGAACCGGTTCCTACCTCAACGGGAATCATTGCTTTACACCAGTATGCCAGTGAAAATGGTGTTTTCGAGGTGGAGGTTCTTAAAGTTGTTTTGTACGCCCATAGGACTTTTGGGAGGTCGTCAGCCCAATTTCCCTTAGCTGCGCCAAGTTTGGCCTTCAGAGTGTACTTGATGGTTTTGTTGACAACTTCAACTTGGCCATTTGCTTGCGGTATGGCAACAGAGGCGAATTTCTTATGGATGCCCAGCTCATCACAAAACTGCTTGAATTCCTCATTGTCAAATTGTTTTCCATTATCCGCAATGAGGGTGTGAGGAATTCTAAAGTGGCACACAATATTCCTAAAAACGAAGTCTTTGAGTTTTCAGGTCGTGATCACGGCTAGCGGTTCGGCTTCTACCCATTTGGTGAAGTAATCTATCGCGACCACGACATATTTGACTCCCCCTTTTCCAACTGGCATGGGACCAATGAGATCGATCCCCCACATGAAAAAAGGCCAGGGGCTAGTCATAGTAATCAATTCATGGGAAGGAGCTTGCGGTATGCTCGTGAACCGCTGACATTTATCACACCTCTTGACAAAACTGTAGGCGTCATCCTGAATTCGGGGCCAATAGTACCCCTGGCGAACAACCTTGTTTGCAAGAGATCGTGCGGTGGTATGATTACCGCAGATCCCTTCATGAATTTCCCTCATGATGTATTCTGCTTCTTCGCTGGTTACACATCGAAGGAGAGGGGCACTAAATCCTCTCCTTTACAACTGGTCCCCGATGAGGGTGTAATTAGCAGATCTTGTTCGCAGAACTCTTGCCTCAATCTTGCCATCAGGCAAGATCTCATCCCTGAGGTACTGGAGAATGGGAGTCATCCAGGGGGAGTCAGAATGCGTCACATTCACGACCTGATTGATCGGGAGTGATACTTGGGGCTTTGACGAGCCGAACAGGAATGCTATCTGGTGCCTCTGAGTCCAATGACGAGGCTATCCTTGCTAGGGCGTCCGCCACAAAGTTGTTGTCTTTGGGAATATGAGTGATTTCAAAATGTTCGAACGGCTCGAGTGCGGCCTTAGCTTGTTTCAGATAGCGGATCATGTTTTCTTCCTTAGCTTGGTATTCTCCTAAAATCTGGTTGACGACTAGCATGGAGTCGCTATGGACACTAATTACTGTTGCATCCATTTCTTTGGCCAACCGCAACACGGCGAGTAGAGCTTCATACTCAGCCTCATTATTGGTTGCTTTTAATCTGAATCGGAGAATGCCATGAATGTGAGCCCCTTCGGCGCTCACAAGAAGAAGACCTGCACTGACCCTTTTTCTATTCGATGACCTGTTGACGTAGAGGCTCCAGGTCGACGGGTTCTGAATATTTTCCTGAATGGCTTCGCCAGGCTGTTGCTCACTTGGAAGATAGGAAAATTCTGAGATGAAGTCAGCAACTGCCTGCCCCTTGATCTTGGCTTGTACTTCGGATCGAACTAACTCAATTTCATGGCCCATTTGAGTAATTTACCCGATGCTTCTGGCTTCTAAAGGGCTTGCCTGAGTGGGTAATTAGTCATCACATGGATAGTATGGGCATGGAAGTAAGGTCGTAGCTTCCTGGAGGCGATCAGGAGGGCATATGCTAATCGCTCCATCTCCCGATACCGTATCTTGGCATCCGTCAGACACTTGCTCGTATAGTACACTGGCCATTGCGCCTTTTCCTCTTCCCGAATCAAGGACGCTGACGACCGCAACTGAGAGGACTGGACATGTACAAGCGGGATTTCTGTGGAAAAGGCTTGGACAGGAGATATGGTTTCCCGAGGTGTTCTTTTATGCTTTGGAATGCCTGTTCGCACTCGGGTGTCCACTCGAACTTCTTGTTGGCCTTTAGGACATTGAAGAATGGTAAGCAGCGATCTGTTAACCTCGATATGAAGATTAAGACACATGACCTATTTTTTGCTGGTCGGGCTCTCCATATCGAGTAGAGCTTGAATCTTCTCGGGGTTTATTTCTATCCCTCGCTGGTTAACCATGTACCCTAGGAATTTTCCTGACGATACTCCGAACGAACACCTGAGAGGATTCAGTTTCATTCTATACAGCCGGAGGATGTCAAACATCTCAGCGAGATGCACAATGTGCTCTAAGGCGACCTGGGATTTGACCAACATGTCATCTACATAGACCTCCATTGTTTTTTTGATCTAGTCGGAGAACATTCGGTTAACCAGCCGCTGGTAGGTCGCGCAAGTGTTCTTGAGGCCGAAAGACATAACTTTGTAACAATACAGCCCCCAGTCTGTAATGAAGGACGTATGCTCCTCGTCTGGCCCATACATCAGAATTTGATTGTATCCCAAGTATGCGTCCACGAAACTTAGCAGCTCGTGCCCCGAGGTGGCATCCACAAGCTGGTCAATTCTTGGCAGAGGGAAGCTGTCTTTAGGGCAAGCCTTGTTGAGGTCGCTGAAGTCGACGCAGGTTCGCCACTTGCCATTTGGCTTTTTTACTAGAACCGGGTTGGCAACCCAGGTCGGGTAGAGTGCCTCTCGGATGGACCCATTTTGGATGAGGTTATCCACTTCCAATTTCAAGGCGGCATACCGCTCCGGATCCATTACTCTTCTTTTTTGGCGAACTGGCTTTGCTTCACTATCGATGTTTAACGCATGGTAAATGATGTCCGGACTAATCCCGACCATATATGCGTGCGACCAGGCAAACACATCGATGTTTTCTATCAGGAAGATTATCAGCTCGGACGCGAGCTGGGGGTTGAGATTGCTCCCAATTCTTAACACTCGGCTCGGCTCTTTTGGGTCGACTGATACCTCGAACAAATCCCCAACCAGGCTGCTTGGAGGGGTTTCTTGAATTCTCTGCTGGGCCAGGCTGTGGCTTGATCCGGCTGATCGCCATAGCCTGTCGGGACACACATCGTGAAATGCCCTTTCCTTTACACGCCATCTGCATCGCTTTTATGTATCAGTCGCGAGATGCGCTTTGCGATCCGTTCACTTCCCCTATCCCTGTTGGGGTGGGGAACTTCATCTTGAGATGGTATATGGAAGTGACCGCCTTGAAGCTTCTCAATAGAGGTCACCCCAGGATTCCATTGAAGGCCGATGGGCAATCCACGACCAAGAATTCAGTAACCTTAGTCACTTCATCGCAGTCACCTAGCGTGACTGGGAGCTGGATCGTTCCTTTGGGGATCAGGTGATCCCCCGTAAGGCCATAAAAAGGGATCGAGGTGGGCTTTAGATCGGCCTCGTCCAAATTCATTCTTTCGAAAGTGGTCTAGAACAGAATGTTCACAACGCTTCCGTTGTCCACTAGCATTCTACAGACGTTATGGTGCCCTATGAGGGGCGTGATCACAAGGGCGTCGTCGTGAGGATGATGTAGGCAAGCTGCCTCCTTCTCATAGAAGGTGATCGGCTCCTCCTTTCGAGCCTTTTGTGGTCGCTGCGATGTATTCATCACCCTAATCGGGTCGTGATAAGCTTGGCGAGCATACCTTTCCTGCGCACCCCGCGTGTTTCCCACGAGGCGCGGTCCTCTAAAGATTATGTTGACACTACTATACCCTCTGCGATCACGACGTTTTTTCCCTTGCTCCCCTTGGTTCTTCTCTTTTGTTGGAGCGGAGTCATCAATATACTCCTTGAAGTGCCCTTTCTTGATGAGCTATTCGATTGCTTGTTTTAGAGCTCGGCACCCATCAGTATGATGCTCGTTGTCCCGATGGTAGCGATAATATTTTTTGTTATTTCTAGCTGTCGTAGGAGTTTTCATGGGTTTTGGCTCACCCGAGCAGACTGGCCTCCTCGGATTTATCAAGAATGGCTGATACAGACACATTTAGTAGAGTATATTGAATTCTGTCGTGGTCGCGACGAGGAACCGAAGCATAGGATTTTTTGTGCTCGTAGCAGGATTTCTTCACTTTCTGCTGATCGTCAGCATCCCCTCCGCGATCAGCTATTCTACTTTCCCCCACCTGGACATACTCGATGTTGTACGCGGACTTACGGAGTGCAGCCAATGAATTTTCTATTCGGAGGTATTTCTCCACAAGGTTGTAGAATCCTGTGAGGGAGACATCATCCTCAACTTGTAATTCTTTCCACAGGTTGGTTTGAGGGCGTACCCCGGCTATGATGAGAGTCGAGACTCCTCGGGAGTATGAGCCACCTTATTGAGCTCTCTGTGGAAACGGTCAATGTAGGACTGGAGGGATTCATCCCTTTCTTGCCTTATATTGCTAAGGTAGCTCAGAGGCATTGAAAACTTTCTATTCGCTTGAAAATGTCTTAGGAACATCGTGCTCATCTGAGGCCACGAACTGATCTATCCTGCTGGGAGCGACCTGAACCATCTTTTGGTGTGGGAGGTCAGCGTCACTGCCAAACAGCGGCATTTTGCCAAATCTGAGACCTGGTGAAGCTCCATCAGGTCGTTAAATTCATATAGATGATCCTGTCGATCGGAATTTCCATCAAACGCCCGCATGTCAGGCATCCTGACACCTGGTGGGAGTGGAGCGGCTAACACTTTGGGAGAGAAGGGGGACACAGATGCGACCTGCCCCTGCTCATTTTGCTGAGCTCTTAGTCTGACAAGAGCTCACTGTAGCTCCTCAATTTGTGGCAATGGAGCCGCTTGGGGGTTACTTTCACCCATGCGAGTTCGATTCTCGCGGTTATGATTGAGGAAGGTCCGGAGGTCGGGTTCCTCTTCGCCTCGGCTGGCGGTTCCAGCCATTCTCAACACACGCTGACTAGCGCTGACTAGAGGCGTGTGATGGCGATGAAAGGTGTGGGGTATTTTCACGACCTTTGCGGTGGTAAGAACCGCCCCGCGAAGTGTGGGACCCTCTCGCACGGTGACGACCAAGATTGCTTTGCTGACGGTGATAAGAATCGCCCCGTCCAGCATTTTTATGGGTGTGTACCTGCGACATGGCATGGGACAACTCTAGTTATGTCTTTTCACCGAGTCTCAGCGAGACTGGTATTCTATTTGGGATGCGGTCGGTGTTTGCTGGCCCTTCGGAGCCCATGGGCTTGCTTTTTGCCACTTGCTTACCCTTTCGTCTTCGCGTTGTAGTACTCGTGGCACGAGCTATTTCCCTTTGCTGCACTTTCATGGGACCTGCAGGCGTTTTTGACGGTTGCACCGCCGCAGCTGACTTAGATGGCGCGTCTTGGTCCAAACGGTCCAACCTTTGGTTGACCGTCTAGAGAGTATTGTCAAACCTCTCCAAGTAGCTTCTTATAGCGGGGTCAAGCTGTGAACTTGACGGGATATCTCCCACAGCATTTTGCGGGGCTGAAGGTTTTTTGGAAGAAGTATCCCTTGAACTTGGGGGGCCCCTCAGAACCCTGGTTGGTTTGCTCATGTTCTGGTTGGTGAGTCATTTGTTGCTATAGGAGTGATAAGTCGGAGATTCTTCTGATGAAGGATGAACACTAAATCGGGCCTTCCTTCTACGCCGAACTGTTGATGCGTGATTTTACACCAACGAAACGCACGTGTGAAATGTTGTGTGGACCCAAAAGACACACGTGAATGTAATGGATAAAGAGATAGTAAATGCAATGGGGACAATTTTTAAAGTGGTTCGGATGCTAAGGCAGCAAGTCCTACGTCCACTGATGCTTGTATTGATGATGAAGGTCAGGTCGCTTTTAGCTGACTGACTTTACAATAATGTTACAAGGTATCAAATGCTGAGATTTCTAGGAAAGAGAGAGTAATTAATCAAGTGTAAAATGTGCTAATCCCCTTCAATGAGAGATGAACTTCAAATATATAGTGAGATGCTATGAGGCAATGATCACTAAATCTGTAAGTTGGTAGGATTATCCATGCAAATCCTTCTTTATGTCACATTGCCCACCTTCCAGAGTGATTCGCGCGATTTAGAGCAGGGATTGGACATGTGGGAGCACCACAGCTCTTGACTAGCCTGATGCGCACCCACTATCCTGACGGACGCAGGCGGTGGTTGTTCCAATGACCTGACTTTTGTGGGCTGAAAGGACCTGACGTCAGCCCTCATATTTTTTAGGCATAACAAAATTAAAATAATATTACAAAGTAAATTTTAATTTTAATTCATAATGACATTTAAATATTTCTAATTGTGTTATGTATTTTTTCATTTACTATGTATAAGTTAACTCACTATCTAACACATAAATTTTTTAATTATTTATAAAATAATTTAAAATGTTAGAAGTATTTAATAATTTAAATTTTTTTGTTAAATTAGTTTTAAAAGTTTTAAAATATTTTTTTAATATAAACATTCTTATCCAATCTCATACCCCACCAAGCACAAGCCACTACTATTACAATCAAATCCTAACTAAAATTTTGATTTTTACTTAAAAATCATTAATAAATCTAAAAATATTATCTATAATTGTGTCGATAAAACATATGACAGCATCAACACAAGTATTACCCATCTTATCATATGTATTAAGAATAAACATATGAGATTACTTGATTAATTATTCTCTAATTTATATCCTTCAATAAAATTAAGATATTAATAATTTTCCTCTCATTTCTTTAATTTCTTTTCCTTATAATTCCTCTCTTATACCAGCTGAAAGAGCCTTAATTACCACAAGGCTTCATAAACTGATGAAACGATATATTATTATAAGATGCATGTTGATTAATATAATGATTAAGACCTCCAATAGAGAAGGCTAAAAAGATAATAAGTATAATTAATTAATGCTGAAACTAATTGATTTACCTTCGTCAGGAGCAGGATGCAGTGGAAGCTGATCACATTTTAGAGGCCGAAAGCAAGATAAAATGATCACAAAACAAAGTAGAAGAAACCACTGCTGCTTCATAAACATCGTAACTGTTGACAGAATAATATTTCAGCTTGAGACAGAGTTAATGATGTTTAGTTTTTATAATATAATTATTAATTAAGACTATTCATTAATTTCCCCTACTAGGATTGTTGTGTGTGATTTTTGCCATAAGGGCTTGCAGATCTTGGAAGCTTGCAGAAAGTAGTTCGACCAAGAACAAGCTCGACTCAAAATCAATTTGATTCAGAGTAAGCTCGACCCAGGCGAAGCTTGTCCCAATGATCAATCCAAACTATTGTTCAATGAAATCAAAGATAAACTCCAATCTCGGATATTTTGGAAGGGATAAGATCAACACTTCTGGCAACGCAATCTCAGCGCATGATCATGAAGATCACGGGATTACAAACCAACTCTGATTGCAATCCCAAACTTATCTCCCCCTATTAATTGCAAATTGGTATATGAACCCCCTCAAATGATGAGAAAGGGGTTAACAAATTATTCTAGGCAGATTTATTGTTCTTGTAATCCCTCAAAAGCAATAAGATAACAGTGGACGTAGACTCAAGTTCTAACTTGCCAAACCACTTTAAAAATACTTTTGTGTTCTTTACATTTTTTACACACATTTACATTCAATTGCTGGTTATCTTTAATCATGCACACATCCATTCCGATTCCACCAAGGTCAATTGGTTCTCTCAGGTTGATGCGATTTTCGTATCAACATTTTGGTGCTAGAAGGAGGGTCTCCGCCTACTTCTCTTATTTTCGGCAAAAAACAACAACTTTAGTGAACAACTAATCACCTGAAATTCCCAATGGCCTATACAAGATCCAAAGCAACCACTGAAAACCACGACAATGTGGAAGCCACCTACCAGGAGGTGAATCAAACAACTACTCCAGGCCAACCACTAGTACCACCGATGCAACAAGTAGCAAATTAATTAGGGGTAGGGACCTCTAATCCCGAGAATGGATAGTTGATGGAGATGATAAGGATGCTGGTTGCACAAGTGGTGTAATAGAATGTGGCTGACTTAAGGAACGAGCAGCAGGTCAACCAGAATCTCGATTAGCCACGCTTCACCAAGGTTACACACACTGGGCAAAATAACTCTACTAGTGACCAATTTGGTTTGTTGGTAGCAAAGAGCGACTGTTACCCTAGACTTTGCTAGGCACATTTCGCTCATGAGCGTGAATCTTAGGGGCAGGTTAACCCTGGGAGGTGACTAGGCAAACAGCCCATAGGGGAAAATGAAGACAATGGTCGCCAAAAGGACTCTTGTCCAAATTGACGAAATGCCTAATGCTAGCATGCCGGTTTTAACCTAGGCTAAAGGCAAGCTCAAACCTCGTAAGTCTGCGAGGTCAGCCATGAATTTCATTTTGGCAACAACCGACATTCCAGCTTTAACCAACGTCACGAGCAATGTACCGAGGAGCATGACATCACCTACTATCCTAGCCATCATGACTTCATCTTGCGCATTAGTGTGCATGACAAAGCAGACTCGCAAGCGATTGATCTCCGAACTCATCTGCTTGAGGTAAGGCTGAATAGAGCTCATTGTCAAAATCCTCCTCACAATGAGGATTTAGATCAGGTGTAGAGAATGCTCGATGATCTTAGAGCCCGCCAGAACAATTCAGCAGAAGAGATGATAAGCTCTCTATTTACAGAGGAAGTCCGTCAAACACCGCTTCCCTAGGGATTCAAGGCGTCCAAGAATAAGTTCGACGGGAAAGGAGATCCCAGAGACCACCTTGATAATTTTAATGACTTGATGAAATTACATCAGGTTTTTGACTTGGCAAAGTACCGATGTTTTGCGATCACTTTGGTAGGAAATGCCGAGAGGTGGTATAAAAGGCTAAAGGCGAATTCAATCCAATTGTGGCAGTAGTTCTCCTCACTTAATCTCCAATAATTCCAAGCAAGGAGAAAGCTCGCCATGCCGCTCAGTTATCTAAGTAGTATTCGTCAAGAGAAAGACAAAACTTTAACCTTATATTTAACAAGGTTCAATAACGAGCAGTCCAAAGTTACAGATGCTCTAGAAGAATCAATTCAAACCTTATTGATCGTTGGGATAAGACTGCAAACAGAATTATGGAAAGAACTCCAAAGTGAAGACTACGTCAGTTTGGCCAAATTCTATCAAATGGTGGTTAAACATCAACGAGTTGAGAGCTCACTACCTGCCTTAGCTGGTAGTTCCTCAAGAAGAGCCTTTGATCAACAGCAAGACTACCCGTTAGAGAAATGGAAAGGCCAAGACCGAGGTGATAAGGACCATAACAGGTACCAAGAAAGGTAGCGTACAAGTCCTCGTTGGGAAAGACAACATTTCCTCTGTACGTAGAGTATACTCCTCTGGCAGAAGATGTGGCTTACATCTAAGAAGTCTCTCGCGAGGCTAGGAAGCTACCTCCATAAAAAAGGATGAAAGGGGCACCAGGGAGAAGGGACTACCAGAAGTACTGCAGGTTCCATAAGCATATTTGGCACATTACGAATAAGTGCTGAGCTTTGAAAGATGCCATTGAAGACCTAATAAAGAGGGGACATCTAAAAAAGTATGTAAGACATAATCAAGTTTGCGACAAGCCCAGCCAGTAGACAGTGTATTGGTGGGTATGATTTATGAGGGACCCGATGTTGTAGGAAGCTCTAGGAATTCTCACGAGCAATATGTGCGAGAAGCCAAGACAGACTTGGTCAACCGAGTAATTAATTGTGAGGTGAAATCGCTGAAGCGGCCTAAAATGGAAAGTGAGATGATATGCTTTACTAAGGAGGAATGCAACAAATCCCCTTGCCATAACCATGATGCGATTGTAATCATGGCCAGGATTGAAAATGCTTGAGTCCTCCGGATAATGGTCGATAATGGAAGTGTAGTGAATATCATCTTCTTGGGAGCTTTCTGAGAAATGAGGATCACCAAGCGAGATTTGAGATTATGCCCATCATCGTTGTATGGGTTCATTGGGGATAGCTTAGTCCCCAAGGGAACAATCGAGCTGCCTATGACTCTTGGGGAGAAGCTTCAGATAAAGATAATGATGGCAAAAATCTTAGTGGTTGATTGCCCAACCACCTATAACGTCATCTTAGGAATGCCACTCCTCGACGACCTAAGTGCAGTCACCTCAGTACGATGTCAGGCAATGAAATTCCCAACTCCGGATGGAATCAGAGTAGTAAGAAGTTGCTAGAAAGATTCTAGAGAGTGTTGCAACCGAGCCATAAATGCAACACATAAATGGGCACTCTCGAAGACCATGATCATCACGAAGTCTGAGTTGAATTTTCTGTCACATTAGTTTGTATGGAAATTTTTGTAAGATTTGTTTATATGTTTAATATTATTCTTGTAGGTGCATATTTCTATCTATAGAAGTTGCCAGACATCAAGTCATTAACTAAAGAGCCAAGTCAATGCCTACTGATAGTGGTGGAACTAGGAAATTATGTTTAATGGGGAATTTTAATGTTTGATGAAGAGGTAGATCAAAGTAGAAAAAAAAAAAAAAAAAAACATATATTAAGGGGATAAAAAAGTTTAAGAAATATGAAGGGTCAAAGGGAAAAGAATTGCTTTTTAGGGTGTGTTTGGTTCAGGGAATGTTATCCTATTGGGAATGTTATATTAATGAAAATATAGATTATCTTGAAGATTGCTGGAATGTTTAGAAAAATGTGCTTAGTTGGTTGCAATAAATTAGTGAGTATGTTATATAATTTACTAAATTGTCCTCCTTTTTAAATATTAATATAATATTATTTTTTGAATAATTTAATTTAAACCCCTACATTTGAAATTTGCTAAAACACCCTAATAACCAAAGAAGTTTAAAACTTAACAAAAACACCCCAAGCCACTATCGGCCACCTATCATCACCGCCGCCGGCTATGACAATGGCCGAAACCGCACATGACCTGTCATATCTGGTTGGTTGTGCGCTGATATGTCCATTTCTAGTCGTCATTAATGACTAGAGATCTAGTTTTCATTAATAGCTAGTGTTATGGCCGTTGATGGCAAGCGTTCTAGCTGTTGACGGCCATATTCTGGCTATCAACGACGACCAGATCTATCTAGTTGTCTAGCCGTAATTGAGAGCTCGTAGGCGGCCGTCGGTAGTTGTGGCCAGATTCGGCCACCACCCTTGGGTAATTTTTTCAAAGTGTAGGGGTATTTATGTTCTAAAAATTTTGTGTATAAGGATAAAATAGTCCTTGAATTTTTTTGTAAATTTTTTTCAAAACAAGGGTATTTTTGTCCAAAAATTTTAATAGTTAAGAGTAAAATTGTAAAAAATAAGCTTACAAAGTAATCTTAAAATACATAAGAAAATAGAGGAAATCATATTACCTCATATATTACCAACAATAATTACTATTAGTTTTGAAAGATTACCGGAATTTTATATTATTTAACCATCAAACATGATAATCAAGTAATATAAGATGACATTACTTTAATAATCTCCTATTACCCCTAACCAGACACACCTTTAAAGTACAAAATTACTATCTTCCCAAAAAAAAAAAAAAATAATAATAATAATTCTAAAGCCTAGGTGCGGCAGTCCTCCACTGCCTATAGAAGACTAGAAAAGTTATCATACATTAGAGAGTGAGGCCATTTGGTTGGGTTTATCTACTAATTAACAATGTTAATAGGTTTTAAAATAGGCGATTTTATCAAAATTTGAGCTTCTCCCTTCGAGTTCTTTTAAAACTTATATTTAAAGTGTTTAAATTTCCAAAAATTCTTATTTTATTTGATTTATTCTTGTATATTAAAGCCATTATTGGAAATTAATATTATAATTGAAGTCTTTTACATTTTCCTAACCAAAGAACTAACATATTTTCCTAAGCTCTACTGCAATAAGTTCTTCTATGCTCTACTCCAATAAACCATACTAAACGGACCCATTATTTGGAATTGAAAACCAGTAAATTGGGGCGTGAAGAATCACAAATATTTATCTTCACTTATATTTTGAAGTTTTATAGCTCAACAATTGTGTTTGGCTTATGAGAAAGTGAAAGAAAATCATAGGTCAATTATATCATGACTTTGCACCTAAAATTTCTCTTTACATAACCCCTTTTTATAAAAATTACAATGTTGAAATAACCTTACCTAAATTCCTATTGAAGACATTTTGTGCTTCTAAAACTCCACCTCTTTTCTAACTATTCCCCACGAAATATATATATTTTTTCCAGATATTCATTTTATTGGAACCATTTTCTATTTTGAATAAAAAAATTCACAAGTGAATACATATCAAAACAATCAATTTGAAATCTAATAACAGAAATGGAAAAATACTTATTTTTGAAATTATGAAGGTTGTTTAAAAGAAATGTTCAATTTTTAATAGATTTCAAATCACATCTTCAAGCTCACTTTAGCACCAAGTGAGACTATTTGGATGGGTTTATCTATTAACTTGAGCACCGCATTTGGGCCCAGCTTTTTCTCCTTTTTCGTTGTACCCAAAACATAAAGGCTCCGTTTGGTTCAAAATTTGGGGGTTTTGGAAAAAGTTTTTTGAAAAAAGTTAAAAAAAAGTTGAATTGGGCGGGTATTACGATGTAGGATTTATAAATTAATAAAATACCCTATATATTTATTTTTTTACAAAATACCCCCTATAATAAAACATTAAAAGTTAACAAAAATACCCTTAACCCACCCTCAAACACCCCCAGTCGGCCACCACCACCGAAGGTGGCCGAAGTCACCTTATGGGCGCATGATCGGCTGGATCTTGCCGGTCATGCATATGGTTTTTCCTTTTACCGGCGGATCCACGGTGGATCGTCGGCAAAGGCTAGATCTACGCGTGATCTCCGCCAACGCTAGATCTGGCCGTATTTGCTCAACGACGGCCAACAAACGGTCATTATTGATGGTCAACGATCACCGCTTGTCGCGTGACCGATCATACGGCAGCATCAACGTGATCAAGCTGCTAGATCGGCGTATTTGCTCTCAGCGGACGGCCAACAAGCGGTCGTCATTGATGGTCAAGGCGGCCGTTTGTTTGTTCGTCGTGGGTGACCCGACTATTCGGCCGGAAAGATCACAGGCCTTTTCCGGCGGAAATCCGATCAGTGGATCAGGCGGAAAAACTAGATCAGGCGCACTATCGGCTAGATTCAGTCGGTAGTGCGCCATCCTACCAGATTCCGGCCATTTTTCGGTGGTGGTGGCCGGAATAGCAAATGTGGATTATTGGGGTGTTTTTGTAATTTTAAAAAAAATATTTGGGGGTATTTAATTAAATTATCAAATTTAAGGGGTTTAAAAAAAGTTGAATAATATTGGGAGTAGTATTCCCAAAAATCTGAGTTTTTTGGTATTTTACTGTTTAACTTTTTTGGGAATACTAAAAGTAGTATTCCCAAAACTGAAACAAACGCAGAGAAAGAGAAATGAATTCTAGTCTTCATATAACATCATCATTCCGTTATTAGAGCATCTCTTTTTCTTCCCAATTCAGACTTCTTAAAAATTGAAAGGAACTATTGTTTGTTTCAGTGTATAACTTAACTTAATCTAAACTTAGTTCTATCGTTTTATTAGTTTGCAATTGGTAGCTTGATGAAATAATATGATGATTAGATTTGAATGAAGAAATGAGGTTCCATCGTAAACATGGCAGGCATTATAATCCATCTGGCAGGTGCCTTTACATATATTTTTCCTTAAACTTAGATAGTAAATTAGATGCATTAAATTCTTTGGGGGTTATGATATTTTAAAACATTTTTTAATATTTTTTACAAGTTTTTTCAATCAAATTAAACATGTATTTCTTCTTGGAAATTTTTATTTTTGATAAAACCTCAATGGAATGAGGGAATTTTGTTGAACAACAAAGAAACTAAATACACCTAAAGAGGAGGACATAATGATCCTTACCTCTTGAAAGCATGCTAATACATAATAATTAAAACAAAACAAAAAATGCCTAAGAAACTAAATGCATAAATGCACACAATTAACCAAAAGAGAAACAACACAAATTATTTTATTCTTTTGCAAGCTTGAAGACATTCTACTCAATCAATTGTCCTGGTTTGATTGTTTGAAGGCATCTCGGGAAGATCCGTTGTGGTTGAAAACATATGAGAAACCATGTTCATGGTTGGCCTAAATTTGGATTGGAATCCAAGCAATCAATTGTTAGCTTTATGATTGCTATCAGTTGATCTTGACTAGTAGGTGGAGGAAGTGGAAGGCGTTCGTCCAAAACATTGTTTAGCAACAAGTTCTCCCAAGTGAAAGGAGAGGATAGAGTATGAATGATATCATCCAGATGCTTTCCATTGATCACTTCCAATGCTAACACTCCAAAGCTATATACATCCCATTTTTCAGTTACCTTCATTGTGTAAGCAAGTTCTGCAATGTGAAAGATAAATGAATTATATTTACCTAGTGCAATATATCCGTATGTGCCTACAACTTGTGTCCAATTGGATGAGTCTAGCTTGAAAAATTTGGCAATTCCAAAGTTTGAAACATGAGCTTCATATTCTGAATCTAGCAACACATTTTGCTTGATATGTCTCGATGGACTATTGGTGGGAAGCAATCGTGGTGTATGTAGGACAAGGCATTACACACAGCTTTCAAAACATTTACTCTCTTACCCCACTACAATTCTCTTGCTGTAGCTTTATTACTCAAGAATGTGGTCAAGCTACCTCTTTCAAGATACTCATAAACTAAAAAAGAGTCTCTAGAATGTAAACAAAAACCAAAAAAATTTACAATGTTTCGATGTCGTACCTCTGTTAATGCCCTTATTTCATTTAAAAACTCTTTTTGGTCTTCTATCTCATCAGGCTGAAGGGAGTGAAATTTCTTTATCGCCAAAATAGTCCCTGACAGAAGTTGTGCTCTGTAAACACTTCCAAATCCACCCTTCCCAATGCAATACTTGCCATCAAAATTCTCTTTTGCCTCACAATTTCTTCATACATTATTCTTCCATCAAAAGTTAATACCGAAAGAATTCATCCTTGTTCACACTTCTATGTTGTTTCGATGACTCTTGCTTTCTTCTTTGGAAAAAAAAGAACATTAAAGTCACCACAATTAGAAGAGCAAGTGCTCCTAAAACAGCGAAGGAGATGACCAACCTCTTTCCTATGGCGTGCTTGTGTGATATGAGAGCCTGACAAGATGTCAATCCACTAACATTACCACACAATCCTTCATTCCCTTGTAATGCTTCAATAGGAGCATCTTGAAATGCTTTGTTGTTGGGAATCGGACCTTGTAACTCATTATAAGACATGTCAATACCTGAAAAGCCCTGCATATCTTCAAAACAACTTAGTATTAAACTAGAAAGGTTATTGTAGGAAAGATTTAATTTTTCCAAACTCTCCAAATTACATATCTGAGATGGTATCTCTCCTATGAGTAAGTTATGACTCAAATCTAGCTATGACAGTTGAAACATAGATCCCAATTGGAATGGAATTTCTTGGTTAAACTGATTGTTTCTCAAATTCAAGTAGTGAAATTTTGATAAGTACCCTAAATATCTTGGGATTAACTTGCTTAATCTGTTTTTGGGAAAATCAAGAAACTCAAGTTCTTTGAGTAAGCCAACTTCACGACGTATGCCTCCAAAAAATTGATTCCTAGTTAAAATAAGCTTGTTAAGAGAAGTCAACCTTCCAATTTCCACTGGAATCTCTCCAATTAAATGATTTGAAGAAAGTTCAATCTCATATAGTTCAGTTGAGTTTTGAATCTCAGCTAGGATGCTCTCATTAATATTATTCCCTAAAATATTTAAAGTGCCTAATTGTGAGCATTTTCCCCAGGTAGATGAGATTTCACCATAAAATTTTTTGTCACTAAGATCTATGAAATTTAGATTTGGATAGATGCTGAAATCTTCAGAAATATTTCCATTGAAGTGGTTTTTTTTAAGGTGGACTCTAATTAAGCTAGTGCAATCTCTTAAATCTTTGCGGATATGGCCAAGCAATTGGTTCTCACCAACAACAAAGTGCGTAAGTGATCCACTTCAACAAATATTATAGGGAAGAGAGCCACTTAGTTGATTTGTGCCCAATTGTAGATCCGAAATGGACTTCAAGTTGCCTATCTCTTCAGGAATGGTGTCATAAAGGTTGTTGGTGTGGAGGAATAGAGCTTCAAAGTTGCTCAAATTTCCAATGGAAGGAGGAATAAAGCCACTCAATTGATTTGTGCCCAACACTAGGTTTGAAATGGATTTCAAGTTGCCTATCTCCTTAGGAATGGCGTCAGAAAGGTTGTTCGTATGGAGGTATAAAATTCTTAAGTTGCTCAAATTTCCAATGGAACAAGGCATAAAGCCACTAAGCTGATTTGTGTACAACTCTAGATCCGAAAGGGACTTCAAGTTGCCTATCTTCTTTAGAATGGCACTAGAAAGGTTGTTTTTGTGGAGGTATAAAACTTTTAAGTTGCTCAAATTCCCAATGGAATGAGGAATAGAGCCACTCAGTTGATTTGTGTTCAACCTTAAACCTGCAAGGGACTTCAAGTTGCTTATCTCCTTAGGAATTGCACAAGAAAGGTTGTTGGTGTTGAGGTGTAAAACTTTTAAGTTGTTCAAATTTCCAATGGAAGGAGGAATAGAGCTAGTCAGTTGATTTATGCCCAAATCTATTTCTGAAAGGCACTTCAAGTTGCTTATCTTCTCAGGAATGGCGCCAAAAAAGTTGTTAGTGTGGAGGTGTAAACATCTTAAGTTGCTCAAATGTCATAGAATAATAGAATCATGTTCGTTATAATAAAAATACCAATCCTGGAGCTCTCAAATGATGGTCTTGCAGCATCAGATGTCATCCTAGGTCAACATGGGGCCATAAGAATCACTTCAAAGTAACTTATGCTAAAACAAACTTGCCAAGACAGCTTTACCAGCAATTTGAGCCATAAATTTAGAAAGATAGTTAAAACATTCTGTATTCAAGAAGACTCAAACAAAAGCACATGATCCTATGAACTTAATGTAATTCGTTCCATTATATGTATATCATCTTACAATACTTGGGGTTTGAGCACATGTATATGTTGAAGCGTAAGTTGGAAAGGAAACAGTAAAAAATTCTCAAGAGTTCACAAAACATTTAACCTAATGAGGGAGACCCATTAAGTTTTCAACCATTTCGGCAAAAATCATGGCATAAGACACATGTATATGTACCCAATTATGGATAGGCAGAGACTGAGTGTCCCTTTATCCTTCCTGTGCATGCCCTATACTTTGGTCTTTTATCCTCATTAAGCATTAATGTGACCTAATCCATTAAATAGAATAACTGCGATGGTGTATAGAAGACAAACAAGCTCTTAAGAGATAAAAACTCTCTTAGAGTATATAGTCAAAAAGCCATCCAACTGATAAGTGAATGCCCAAACTTGAGTAAAGAAGAAAATAAAAAAGGCATGATATACTTAAATACGCTGATCATTTTATAGGCCATGCATTATGAATAGAAGGGAGAAACGAGTGGAGGAAGAGTCATGATAAAAAACAGAGCCAAAAGCAGATGACTGGGCAATGACTTCAGTAGAAGACAATGAAACTAAGCCAAGGTATTGGTATTTCCAGTCATGAGACTCAACCATAAAGCTTGATCCAATGCAGAGAAACTAGGCCAAACTATTGTAGAATTAATTCTACAGATTCGCCACGTTGTTATTTGAGTAAGGCAAACTATGTTGTGGACAGCTTGTTCACTCTTCTGTGATTGATTTTTCAATGAATGATATTGTTACAATTTCTTTCTATATATATACACACACACATACATAAAACACAAAGTAAATGACGATATGTGCAAAGATAATCCGAGAATTTACTATTAATTATTTGAACGTCTGAATTGAAACCTGACAAAAATAGTTAGAAATAAAAACAAAATATTTGTATGACAATTAGAAATCAAGCATCCAAATATGGAATCCAAGCTATAAGTTTAGGAACATACATATAGCTTCCTGTGCTGGTCAGGAATGAATCTGGTATGTTTCCAGGTACCATGTTGTCACTCAGGAAGCTGATAAGAAGCTACATGATACAATTTAATATAAGATAATACTTCATGGTAAAAATGCAACAAGTCCATTTGAAAATATATGACTTTAATATGTCATTGCTTACATGAAATTTGGGTGTACTTCTGTGCTACTGATTTCTCCTTCCAAGTTGTTAAGGGTCAAATCACTCTATAGAAATCATAGGAAAATGAACATATAGTCAAAATATGTTGTCAAAAGAAACCTTACATCATTAATCATTAAGTATCCTAGAAATAGTAGCAAACTTTAACTGCAAAAAGCAAAACATAGTGCAGAAAAGCATGTGGACATAAATACATACTCAAATCCCAGAGTTACAAGAAACACTCTCCATGGTAGTCCTATAAACTCTTGGGAAAGGAAATCAAACTTGCAGAATACCATTAAAACTCAATAAGGATGATATGCATCCAAACCTTATCTCTTCTAGTTACCATCATTTAATTGATTCTTAAGTTAACATTTCAACATCTTCATTTGCTCCTCCATGTGCAAATATGCTGAAAGAATGACCATCCCTTGCATCAACAACAATCATACTGCTTTCTTTACAATTTATTGATCATGGTTATTCCACATCTACATAAAGCCAACAATGATGTGGCAAATACTCAAACACAATGCATGGACATACTTTTAGATAGAGAATTTCCAAGCCCAAGTAACTTTGTGTCTTTTTAGAATGCAACAAACATCTGCATATATAAGACTTTCTTTCATATGCATCAGCCCTTATGGTTGTATCTAAAATGTAGAAACCAGCAGCAACCACCATGCAACTTATCATATTATTTGGGGCTAACATAAAAGTTTTCTGTCTCCCATATTAAAGCGAAACATGCGACAATCATGGGGTAATTCATTACCATGTAAGATTCAAGTCTTCTTTGGTTAGTCTATGTTCTCCTAGATCTAATGTGACTGTACACGGTCCTTATATTTCTCTAATCAATATACCATGCAAAGTTAAAAACACAATATATATAAACCAATGAATGTAACAGATGTAAAGCGATCAATATAGTTTAGGCTTACAGTACATGCAGGTTGCTCATTTCCCAAATTTCTGTAGGGATAGATCCAGACATATTCAAGTTTCTCAAAACCCTAAAGATACATTTGATATTATTTAATGGCTCTAATTGCACATGCTTTTGTATTAAGAGTAAAAATATTAATAATTCTGGAAACAGATAACTAATTAGAAACTATAAACATACATGTATTTAATGTTCTTGTTGCTCAAATTTGGAAATTTGAACTTTGGCCAGTTCATATCACTGATTCTCCAATTTATAGAGAAGATAACATTAACTACAATGGAACATTCAACCTCCTAACAATCTAATAGATGAGAGACAAATGGCAAAGAGTTGAAGAAGATCCTTCTACTCACAGGTCACTCAAATTTCCTAAACCAAAAAGGGAGTGAGGAATAGGTCCTTCCAGTCCACTTGAATGCATTTCTCTTCAATATTTCAACAAAACAAAAGGGAGGGCAACAAAGCTATAAATCAGGATCCGCCATAAAGATAAATTCTGTAACAGATAATGTCCTTACAGCCTTTGGAGACTAGTCCATCCCCCAATAAATTCTGGTATAGTGCCAGCAAAGTTATTATCACTTATTCTACTGCAGACAACAAAGTGAAAGGTATATTGTTAATATTAAACCATCTAGATGAGAAGAGAAACCATACGAGAGTACTTACAAATCTGTCAAGTTTTCCTAGTTAGCCAGCAAAGTTTCCAGAAAACCAATTGGCAGAAAGTATCATGAAATTATAAATCGGGCACCAAACCACAGTAAACATATGTCTCTTCTTAAAATTCTATTATATTGGACACATATTATACTTTCAATATTAAGAATCATGATATCATACAAAGTAGTTAATTGGACCAAATAGCCGAGCTCCTTAGGGATAGTCCCATACAACCGGTTCTCATCAAGGCACCTAATTTTGTTTTTATGAAAGAAAAAATGACTAGAATAAACAAGAATAGCATTTCAATTACTAGAAAAGGAGAAGCATTGAGATTTTAAAGATTGAAGCGTACAAGCCACTGAGATTATTAAATGATCCCCACTCAGTGGGAATTTCCCCTTTTAAGCAGTTGGAAGTAAGACCAGTGCATAAGAACGTTTGTTGATGATAAACAAGTGATCCTTGATTATAAGTTTTGAAGAAGACCAACATAGATAAGTGTACTTACATTTTATTCAAATGCTGCATGGAAGCCCATTGCATCGGAAGTGTGCCATTAAGGTAATTGCAGGAAAGATCACTATTAAGAAGACGGAGATGAATAATTAAAATACCAATCAGACAAACATTCACAAAACCGCATGCCATGTGCTTTCCCTTAGTCCAAATTCCAGTAAATATACTCCAGTAAACGCATTACCTATATCCAAAGGTATATACCATTGAGGGTGATTTGGGATATGGTTGGCTCTTCTAATTACAGCACTACTCTTGTAAACATATTTTAAAGAAAAAGAACACAAATCAGTGTTTTGTTGTTTTCAACAACTATACAGTTTCATAGTTAAAATTGTGCAACCATCTTTTGAGTATAAAAATCAATTTTAAAGAAACAGAAAGTTGTTTCTAATAATAAAACAAATAATGAAATTAAATCAGAAAACTAAACAAATCCTTAATAATATGGTCTAGACCTTTAAATTAGCAAGATGATATTAGAGTCCAAGTGAACTAGACATGAAAGTTGTTCTTGCATTTCTTCGAGAAATGGAAAATGGACCAGTTCTGTTGGAATCGTGCCTAGAAGACTCAAATATTTATCTAAAACCTGAAAAATATGAAATTTAACATCCATTAAACTCATAAAACCCTTTTTGATTATTTGTTTTCTCAAAGAATTTATTTTTATGTTTATAACTGAATCTTGTTTACAATTTTGTGATAAAAATTTGTTAGAGAATAAGTCATAAAACTTGGTTATTTTGTAATTTCGTGATTCAAGTGTGGAGTATTATTAAAATCTTATAGTTAGCATAAGCTCACTAAACCACTTAAGTGGCTAAATTAACTAGTGAGAGAAATCAGTTAAGGTTTTATTAACTTCGGATTACAATATTTCAAAATTTTAAAATTGTGAGGTTGAGTGATTAAAATCTAGAGTGTGAGAAACTAAGATTTTATCTTTATTGTGAAGTCAATAACCTTTCATGAACGTAACCTATTTCGGTGAACCGCGTAAAACTTTCGTGTATTGTGTTGTGGTTGTTCATTTGCTTGTTATGTGTAATCTTTAAGTCATTGGTATCACTTTGGTTCGTTAAATCCATTTAAAAAGGTATAGAAGGCAATGTTTGGGTTTGTACACAAAATGTTGGACAAAAGTCTCAAGTGAGCGCAAGTGCACACTAACATTGGTTTTGGGTGTATCGTCGACAAAATCTTCATTTGAAATTGAAGTTTCTAATGATATACATCAGTTGTTCAAAAAGCCCCATTACAATTACAAATGCAATTCATCAAACTGAATTTAAAATGAAAACAAAGAGAAAGTGAAAGAAGAAGAGAGGACTTACATGTTGGTGATGTGAGAGTAATTGCCAAAAGGGTAGTTACTGTTGGAGTTGTCGACTACTTCAACATTAATGGATAACGGAGACGCACTCAGAGGTCCCCGAGCCTGTAGACGGTTTTGGATTTTTCCATGTATAACCGTTGTATGATTTCTTTTAAGTTACTAATTCCTTTTTGGGTTGGGCTTAGGAATAGGAATCCTTGTAAAACTAGGTTTAATCTTTTAAACCTAGTATATAAACATACTTTTCTCTTGTTATGTGTATGAGAGCAATTCATTCATTGTAAACGAGAGAAGTGAGAGCAATTCATTCATTGTAAACGAGAGAGGTGAGGTATATTGCAATAATATTGACTCAGATGGATGTAGCCTACATTGGGTGAACCAGGGTAAATCGTGTGTATTATTTTCTTTGTTTACTATTTGATTTGTTTTACTATTATATTTTGTTCCTGTTGTTGTCTCTATTTCATTCCGTTACAAAGGATTATGTTGGTGTGGGTTGTGGCATCTGGGTGGTAAGTGGGTATTGGGAGCATATATGATTGGCAAGGATCCTCTGTGGAATTCAAGAGTGTGAAGCCCATTGTTGTAGCCATTTGCTTAAGAACGATGGCTGCATATAATCGGCGCTATATTTGAATATATCAGAAACTTTCTTCATTAAAAAAAAATAAATAAATAAAAAATTTGCTTATAGATCTCAAGTTTTTTTTTTTTTTTCCTTATAAATCTCAACTTACAAAAAGTTTATTTCAGGTAGTTTTTAAAAATTAAATTATTTTCTAAAAGATGATTTTGTATGTGTAGACTAACAAACAGATCTATATATATTTCTTCAAATTACACAATAAACTTAAATAAATAATTTAATATATTATTTAAAAATATTGAAAGAGCAATAGTTATCGGCGTAACAAGTTGTAGTCAACCATTAGTCAAAGGTGGTGCATTCACAACACAACTAATCTGATCAAGACCAGCATGAGGCGATCTATTAGAATTTGGTGGAATCGTAGGATTTTGACTCTTTGTTTTGCCGCATGAGGTGGCCAATCTTTCGCTGCTGCTTTTTCCTGATCCCAATAAAATTGGTTGTGTCCCAATACACCATCATTGACTACCGGTCAATTGGAGTTGATCATCATCGACAACAGTTGATCGAAGGTTGACCTCCATCACCAACATCAAATTATATATTGAATTTCCTCTCTTCCAAAAAAAATTATTAATTAAGATAAATTATTCTAATACAATTTTTTTGTTTAATATGTATCAAATACTTATCACAAGACAATTCTATAATAATAAAAATATTTTAGGAAATAAAATATTCTCTGTTTATCACTATACATACAACAATAATTTAAAAATATAATTTGCTAAACATATAATTATAGGGTGCATTTGGTCAAGGAATATTGTATTATTAAGAATATTTTTTAATAAAAAGATAAATTACTTTGAAAATTAAGATATTCGAATTACCACCTATATAATCAATTGCAATTATTATTGGTTTTAAAATATTACCAGAACCTTATATTACTTGACAACCAAACATAGTAATCTAAGTAATATGAGATGACATTACTTTAGTAATAAGAGATAATCTCCAACCAAACACCTTCATAGTGTTTTTCATGAAAGTTGTATATATCGTACACATTCTAACTTTTTTGGAAAATTGATTATTTTCAAAGTTGATTGAAAATTGATTAAGTTTAAAGCTACAACAATACCAAACTAATCTTATTTGATCATTAACGCTAACTAAAATTAGTGTGTTAATAATTAATATTTTTCTTCTTCAAGTTTATTTCAATTAGTTATTTATACGAGGGTTGACATAGTGTGATTTAATTTTTAACACTTCTTATGAGCCGTTAATCTTTTCTGATCCAATGATGATAATATAAAGGTTTAAGGTAATTAAATTTAATATTCTAACTCGTTATAGTAGAAATATCATAGTTATTAAAATAGCTATTTCAAGATAATTATTATTGAAATTAAAATAATATTACAAAATAAATTTTAATTTTAATTCATAATGACATTTAAATATTTCTAATTGTGTAATATATTTTTCATTTACTATGTATAATTTAACTCATTATAGAATTTGCCTTCGTCAGGGACTCAGGATGCAGTGGAAGCTGAGCACATTTTAGAGGCCGAAAGCAAGATAATATGATCACAAAACAAAGTAGAACAGGAAACCACTGCTGCTCCATAAGCATCAACATATTACTATTTCCAGTTTGAAGAAGAATTGAAAACAATCTGTAACTGATAACATAATAATATTTCAGCTTGAGAAGGAGTTAATAATGTTCAGTTTTTATAATATGATTGAGCTTTTAATTATTAATTAAGACTATACATTAATTTCCCTTACTAGGATCGAGACTGCTTAAATTAAGTTTGAAAATGATCCTTCAATTGTCCCCTAATTAAGATGTGGGAAAACATTTATGGGATTTTCATCAATTTTGCCTCACAACGACCACACATGACTTTGGTTTCATCACATGTATAGGCCAAAAATTGTCTTGGGCCTTATCAGGCCCAAGTAGGTATTTTCTATTATGTAGGCTTAAGGTCGTGGTCCAATTCCGATTAGGCTTATATCAGAATTCATGTCATAGGCCAAACACATGACCTAAACCCAACATTTCTCTAGATTGGGCATCACCATTAGCTCACCTAGGGTCAGACCCATTGGTCCATGATAATTAGGACTCTTTATGGGTTTTATCCTAGTTTGCCCAAGATTCTGTATTTTATGTGAATTAGAACTCTTAATCCTTGAGTCAAGTAAATCGGGATTTTTCTTATTCACTAAACCTCTACCATCATAGACTCAAAGTCCCATTAGAATACGAAGATCCTACGACTACTATATAAACATGAGACACACCTCTGTTTAGGCATCGAATCTATATACCACCTACTAGTTTCTAAAGTTCTTGCTCTAAGAATGTACACCTTCACATAGTTTTAGTCTTCCACTAAAGTCCATAGGTAACCTTCCTTTCCCTTAACCTTCACTAAAAAACTTTTATTAGCCTTACTAACTTGAGTGTTAGAGTGTCTACGGCAAACACCATCCCAATTTTTTCCGTTCGCTTCACATTGGTTTATTTGTGTGTGCAAGTGCAGTAAATTGTCAATGGCCTCAACCTCACAAGATCCATCATTCTTTCCATAACCGTAGATTTTAGCGTCTACATTACATCAACTACAAAATTATACAATAATAATAGCAATAACAACAACAACAATAATAATAAAAGTTAATATAAGAACGTAACATTTTCTTATTAAGTTAAATAAAATTTAGTGTTTTGCTGAAGAAAAGTTTATATTTATTTAAAAATATATATAGTATATGTCAAAATTTGAAAATCTAACCAATCAACTTTATAAATCATTAAAATCTATCTGAACTTTATAAACTTGTGACATTTTTTTTATCATTTTACCTTGATTGATAATCTCCCTTAATTAATAATAAATATGAATAAGAGATATGTTAATTATTAAAACATTAATTTTTCATAAAATTAATTAGATTTAAACTATAAATTAAAAATATAATTAAAACAAACATTTTTATGCTATTATCGTTCATAAATATGTATAATATCTAAGAATGTATCATGAGATAAATTATTAATATATAACATTAATGTTAATTTATTTAATATGCATAATATATAATGTATGAAAGAAGTAAGTTATTAATTTTTTCTTTTTCATAAATTGTTTCTCCCTAAATTAAGAAGAAATTAAATTAAAGGATAATTATTAAATTTTATTAGTGTTTCAGAAATTGAATTTTCTTGTTCTGTTACTTTCTCTCTTAGAAAGATTCTATAAATTATGTTGGAAAGTTAGTTAGTTTTTTTCGTTCATGGAGAAACATAATTACAATGAAAAGTCTTTTATAATAAAAACTTATTACTGGTACACGTATAAAAAAATTTTACAAAGATTTTTATATAAATTGATTTGGTAATAAATGAATGGAAGAGTAAACACAAAAAGTCAAACTTTTTATATTCACAATTTTATTCATTTTCTGTCATATTACTTTATACATAAATTTTTGTAAGATTTCTTTATATATCTAACATTATTGTATGCGTAAGAGGTAAAGGAGATTAAGATTTATAAAAAATATATAATTCCAAAAGATATTGTAATGTGTTAGATTTAGAAGTAGAAAAGTTCTATTTTTAAGAGATTTCAGTTCACATGTTCAAAGGTCACTTCAGCTTCTGAGCTACTTTCTATTTACTTGAGCACCACGTTGGGCCCAACTTTATCTCATTTTCGTTGGACCCAAAACATAAAGAGAAATGAATTCTAGTCTTCATATACGTTTATAACATCATTATTCCGTTATTAAATACATCTCATTTGTATTTTAAAGTATATTTTTAAACGTCACTTAACAATAAAAATATCATTTTAGATTAATTTTTTTTTTTCTTGTACATCTCTTTTTCTCAAGTTCCAATTCAGATTTCTTAAAAATTGAAAGGAATTATTGTTTGTTTCTGTGTTTAACTTAACTTTAAATAATTTAATATAAACTTATTTCTATCATTTTAATTAGTTTGCAATTGGTACCTGGTTTCAAGTTTTTATCGCCACTTTAAAGACTAACTTATGCTGAAATATTACAATGATTAGATTTGAATGGGGAATTGAGGTTACACGCTGTAAACTCGGTAGGCATTATAATTCATGTGCCAATTGCCTATACATTTATTTTTCCTTAAACTTAGATAGTAAATTAGATACATTAAATTCTTTGGAGGGTATGATATATGATACTTTAAACATATTTTAATATTTGTATACAAGTTTTTTCAAGCAAGTTAAACATGTATTTCTTCTTGGAAATTTTAATTTTTGATAAAACCTCAATGGAATAAGGGAATTTTATTAAACAAAAAAGAAACCAAATACACCTAAAGAGTGGGACATAATGAGCCTTACCTCTTGAAAGCATGCTAATACATGAAGACTAAAACGAAAAAAAAAAAAATGCCTAAGAAACTAAATGCATACAATTATCCAAAAGAGAAACAACACAAATTATTTTATTCTTTTGCAAAGTTGAGGACATTCTACTCGCAATCAATTGCCTTGGTTTGATTGTTTGAAGGCATCTAGGGAAGATCCGTTGAGACTCAAAACATATGAGAAACCATGTTCATGGTTGGCCTAGAATTTGGATTGGAATCCAAGCAATCAATTGCTAGCTTTATTATTGCTATCACTTGATCCTGAATAGTAGGTGGAGGAAGTGGAAGGCGTTCATCCAAAACATTGTTTACCAACAAGTTTTCCCAAGTGAAAGGAGAGGATAGAGTAGGAATGATATCACCTGGATGCTTTCCATTGATTACTTCCAATGCTAACACTCCAAAACTATATACATCACATTTTTCAGTTACCTTCATTGTGTAAGCAAGTTCTGCAAAGTGAAAGATAAATAATGAGATCATATTTCATAGCTATTTCTTTTTTCTTTTTCATGTAAGTAACAAAAGTGAATGATAAATGTAAGTAACAAAAGTGAAAGATAAATGATGAGATCATATTTCATAACTATTTCTTTTTTTTTTTTTTTTTTAATGTAAGCAACAAAACAATCAAGATAATAATAAATGAATTGCATATACCTGGTGCAATATATCCGTATGTGCCTGCAACTTGTGTCCAATTGGATGAGTCTGGATTGAGAAATTTGGCAATTCCAAAGTCTGAAACATGAGCTTCATATTCTGCATCCAACAACACATTTTTGCTAGATATGTCTCGATGAACTATTGGTGGGAAGCAATCATGGTGTATGTAGGACAAGGCATTACACACACCTTTCAAAATATTTACTCTCTTACCCCAATCCAATTCTCTTGCTATAGCTTCATGACTCAAGAATGTGGCTAAGCTACCTCTTTCAAGATACTCATAAACTAAAAATGAGTCTCGAGAATGTACACAAAAGCCAAAAAAATTCACAATGTTTCGATGTCGTATCTCTGTTAATGCCTTTATTTCATTTAAAAACTCTTTTTGGTCTTCTATCTCATCAAGCTGAAGGGAGTGAAATTTCTTTATTGCCAAAATAGTCCCTGACATAAGTTGTGCTCTGTAAACACTTCCGAATCCACCCCTCCCAATGCAATACTTGGCATCAAAATTCTCTGTTGCACTCACGATTTCTTCATACAATATTTTTCCATCAAAAGTTAATACCGAAAGAATATCATCCTTTTTCACACTTCTATGTTGTTTTGGTGACTCTTGCTTTTTTCTTTGGAAACAAAAGAACATTAAAGTCACCACAATTAAAAGAGCAACTACTCCTGAAACAACAAAGGAGATTACCAACCTCTTTCCTTTGACGTGTTTGTGTGATATGAGAGCCTGGCAAGGTGTCAATCCACTAGCATTACCACACAATCCCATATTCCTTTGTAATGCTTCAATGGGAGCATCTCGGAATGCTTTGTTGTTGGGAATTGGACCTTGTAACTCATTATAAGATATGTCAATACTTGACAAACCATGCATATCTTCAAAACAAGTTGGAATTAAGCCAGAAAGCTTATTGTGGGAAAGATTTAGATATACCAAACTCTCTAGGTTACATAACTGAGATGGTATCTCTCCTTTGAGTAAGTTATGACTCAAATCTAGTTCTGACAGTTGAAACAAATTCCCTAATTGGAATGGAATTTCGAGGTTAAACTGATTGTTTCTCAAATTCAAGTAGTGCAATTTTGACAAGTACCCTAAATCTCCTGGGATTGACTTGCTTAATCTATTTGTGGACAAGTCAATGTATTCAAGTTCTTTGAGTAAGCCAACTTCACGAGGTATGCCTCCAGAAATTTGATTCCCCGTTAAAATAAGCTTGTTAAGAGAAGTCAACTTTCCAAGTTGCATTGGAATCTCTCCAGTTAAATGATTTGAAGAAAGGTCCAGTTCATGCAGTTCGGTTGAGTTTTGAATCTCAAGCGGGATGCTTCCAGTAATATTATTCCCTGAAATATTTAAAGTGCCTAACTGTGAACACTTTCCCCAAGTAGATGAGATCTCACCATAAAATTTGTTGTGGCTAAGATCTATGAAATTTAGATTTGGATAGATGCCGAAATCTTCAGAAACATTTCCAATGAAGTTGTTTTTGTTAAGACGGACTCTGATTAACCTTGTGCAATCTCTCAAATCTTTGGGGATATGGCCAAAAAAATGGTTCTCACTAATGCGAAAGTGCGTAAGTGATCCACTTCGACAAATATTATCAGGAAGAGAGCCATTGAAGTAATTTTGAGACAACTCTAAGTCGATCAACTTCAAGAGATTTCCAATTTCATGAGGGATTGAACCAAAAAGGTTGTTGTTGTTGAGGTATAAAACTTTTAAGTTGCTCAAATTTCCAATGGAAGGAGGAATAGAGCCACTTAGTTGATTTATACCCAAGCCTAGATCCGAAAGAGACTTCAAGATGCCTATCTCCTTGGGAATGACACCAGAAAGGTTGTTGGTGTGGAGGTATAAAACTTTTAAGTTGCTCAAATTTCCAATGGAAGAAGGAATAGAGCCACTCAGTTGACTTCTGGAAAACTGCAAATCCGAAAGGGACTTCAAGTTGCCTATCTCCTTGGGAATGGCACCAGAAAGGTGGTTGATGTGGAAGTGTAAAACTTTTAAGTTGCTCAAATTTCCAATGGAAGGAGGAATAGAGCCACTCAGTTGATTTATGCCCAAATCTAGATCCGAAAGGGACTTCAAGTTGCCTATCTCCTTGGGAATGGCACCAGAAAAGCTATTGTTGTCGAGGTATAAAACTTCTAAATTGCTCAAATTTCCAATGGAATGAGGAATAGAGCTACTCAATTGATTTATGGAAAACTGTAAATCTGAAAGGGACTTGAAGTTGCCTATTTCCTTGGGAATGGCACCAGAAAGGTGGTTGGTGTGGAGGTATAAAACTTTTAAGTTGCTCAAATTTCCAATGGAAGGAGGAATAGAGCCACTCAGTTGATTTATGGAAAACGCTAAATTTGAAAGGGACTTTAAGTTGCCTATCTCCTTGGGAATGGCACCAGAAAGGTGATTGGTGTGGAGGTATAAAACTTTTAAGTTGCCCAAATTTCCAATGGAAGGAGGAATAGAGCCACTTAGTTGATTTATGCCCAAATCTAGATCCGAAAGGGACTTCAAGTTGCATATCTCCTTGGGAATGGCACCAGAAAGGTGGTTGGTGTGAAGGTATAAAACTTTTAAGTTGCTCAAATTTCCAATGGAAGGAGTAATAGAGCCATTCAGTTGACTTTTGGAAAACTGCAAATCCGAAAGGGACTTCAAGTTGCCTATCTCCTTGGGAATGGCACCAGAAAGGTGGTTGGTGTGGAAGTGTAAAACTTTTAAGTTGCTCAAATTTCCAATGGAAAGAGGAATAGAGCCACTCAGTTGATTTATGCCCAAATCTAGATCCGAAAGGGACTTCAAGTTCCCTATCTCCTTGGGAATGGCACCAGAAAGGTGGTTGGTGTGGAGATATAAAACTTTTAAGTTGCTCAAATTTCCAATGGAAGGAGGAATAGAGCCACTCAGTTGATTTATGCCAAAATGTAGATCCGAAAGGGACTTCAAGTTGCCTATCTCCTTGGGAATTGAGCCAGATAACTGATTAGAAAAAAGGTAAAGGACCTCTAGATTTGTTAGGTGACCAATTTGAGTGGGGATAAAACCAAAGAGTTCATTCAGGCTTAGATCAAGGTATGCAAGATTGGGAAATAATGAAAAAGACAGTTCATGAAGTGCACCTTTTAAACTTGTACTCGTCAAGTTAATACTAATGACACTTCTAGCATGGTTGCAAGAGATTCCAAACCAAGTACATGGGCTTATTTGGGTTTTGAGGTGGGTAGAAGTATTTGTGGCATTCAGAGAAGAAAGAGTCCATGATGACAAAAGAGAATGGCTCTGGTTTTGAAGGTTGATTTTCCATTTGAGAAGAGCCAACGCTTCTTGAGTAGAATTGGAAGCAACATAAGGTGAAGAAGGTGACATAACAACGAACAAGATTAGGGAAACAAGTGAAAATACTCTATTCAAGGTTGACAACCCCATTGTTTCTGGTATTGTGTAATGCATAACTCGGAAACAGATGATATATATATAGGCAACTCATGGTACATAACTTTAAGTCCTTGAATAGTCTCCCTCTCTATTTTCACGCTCAGTAAGTAAAGATTTCTATAACTTCTTGATGTGGATAGTAATATTGTTTGTCCTCTCTCATTGACTAATGCTTGTATGCTAAGACTCATTAGACTTAAGTAAGACATCTTTGTCTTGTATTCATTTCAAAGGATAGAGGTGGATCTCTTCAACTTATCTACCAGATCCAATAATTCCTTCTTTAACATAATTACATCACTTTTTCTTAGTGGAAGAATAGGGTGTCCACATCATTGGGTAGATTGTAGAAAATTTGTGTAGAATTTCTCAACAAAATGACAAACTTGAAAAGCACCACCGACGTGTATCCCAATTTTGTTGAGAAATTCTACCCCATGATGTGGACACTATATATTCTTTCACTAAGAAAAAATGCTTTTAAGTAAAAGCTGATGACCTTGTTCACACTCTAGTCAAGTTCTTGATCTCAATTTTTATTTTATTTTTTCTATATCTAACAAGAACTAAGATAGTGTTGAATTCCAATACACGTTTCTGATTTAAAATTAGCATCCTATGAAATAATTTTAGCAATAAGAGTAATACTACACATACATCATTTTCATACAATATTTTTCATATAATATTTTATGGTAAGATATGATTGGCTAATTTAAAGTTAAAATTAAACTTTCATCCAATCACATCTTGCCACATAATGTTATATGAGAAATATTGTATGGGAATGATGTATGTATAGTATTATTCAATAATTTTACCCAGTTATAAATAGAGCATCTATGGTCACCTAGCTTTGCCAACCTCGTTAACTTCTTTCTTTTTTTTAGTTTCTGGAAATACAGTGGCAATTTGAAAATAATATTGAAATCTGACAACTTGCAAGAGTACAATGTGATGTTGAAATTCAATGCAATATATTTTCACGTAGATTATATTTCCATCTACACCTATATACTAAGCTAGCATATAATTTATATGAATTAATTGTTTAGTTCTACACGACATGGATAAATGCAATTAAATTTAAGCATTGATTTGATTCTTGATATATTTTTTACTAGAAAAACCATCAACTAGTTAAATCAATTGGATTGATTTCTCAAAAGTTTAATTTGATCCAATCTATCAAACTAGTTCTTTAAATATTTGATCTAATCTTATCTTCGTAACTTAGAGAACTCAAAAATAAATAAGTAAATAAAGTTAGACTTAATTTATAAGGTTTAATCAATTAATTTAAATGTTTGGAACATTACCTAATTATATATATTTGAGTTTTGTCAATTAAGTAGAAAATGTGTTTGGATGAAAGAGATTGATCTAAACCTAACTAAAATATTGATTTTTGCTTTAAATCATTAATAAATCCAAAAAAAAAAAAAAAAAAGTTATTACATGAATATTTAGAAAAAAGGAAATCTAATTGGATAATTGTATAGAGATAAATAATATGTATGATAGCCCTCCCATAGTCCCACCAATATTAGCTATCTTTCGGCATATATAATATCATATGTATTAAGACTAAAATCTATTAATCCATGCAAGCAAAGTAATCAAAACACAAACAATTCATGACATAAACATATGAGATTACTTGGTTAATTATATTCTCTAATCTATATCTCCTCAATAACATATTAACAATTTTCTCTCATTTCGATCTTATATTTCTTTATTATTTAAAAGTTGAAAACAATTTGTAAATGATAAAATTTTAGCATAGTGTCCTGAAAACAAAATAAAAGGTTCGTGTTATTGGCTTCAGATCAATAAGTTGATAGTGATTAATGATATGTTAGTTATTAGTTAAGACTACTAATTAATTTCCCCCACTAATTAAGTTTGAAATTAAATGACACTTAACTTGTCCCCTAATTAAGATGTGGAACGAAATCCATCAGCTCACAAGTACTAGACATAAATACGTAAAGAGACCAGGGACCCAAGTGACAACCCCATTGTTTGTGATATTATGTAATGCACATCATAATTCGGAAAACCTCTGATATATATGGACAACTCATGATACACACCTTAAAGCTTGAAAAGTCTCCCCCACTCTTTTCACGCTCAGAAAATAAAAATTTATTACACCTCTTGATGTTGATACTACCGTTGCTTGTCCTCTAGCATTGACAGATACATGTATGCTCACACGTATTAGAGTTGAAATAAAAGCGTCGGTCATGCATTCATATCTAAAAGTAATATGTATGCATGGCTGTGCTTAATAAAAAAACTTTAATTTTAAAAGACACAGGTGGACCACTTCAAACTTAAGAAAGATCTAGCAGCTCTAATTGTTGACATACTGTAATTTACGAGAATTTCCTGTTGTTATTCCATGTCTGTTGTTTTGTTGAGATTTCACACATTATTTTTCTGCAACTTGCCCGGCCCCTTCATCACGTGGACACTAAGAAAATATCATGTTACGTTAAAGAACGTAGTTGACACTCTAGTCAAGGTCTTTGTCTTTAACTACTGAAAAAAAAACCTTGAAGATACATGTGAAACTTACAAAATATTGGTGCTTGAAAAGTCTCCAGCTTCGTTTATTCCATGTCTGTTGTTTTGCTGAGATTTCACACATGAATTTTCTGTAACTTTCTCGACACCTTCATCATGTGGACACTAAAAAACTATGATGTTATGTTAAAGAATGGAATTCTGATAACGTACGTAATTGACACTTTAGTCAAGATCTTTGTCTGAAAAAAGACCTTGAAGATTGCCCATTAAGTTACATCTTTTCTTTCAAGTTCTTTCACTTGAGCTTCTGTGTGCTTACTGCTACTTCCTTTTACTCAGAACTAAATTTGGGCCAACTTTATTACCTCGTCTTTGGACCTGATTTTGGTATTTTTTATTAGAGGGGAAAAGTAAATGTATGATATTGTTAAATGCTACAAGTTTCATTGTTTCACTAAAATTATACTCTTGTAATTACCAATGATAATAATGATAATAAGTGGTAGAGTTAAATTTGGAGGGGTTAAACTACAAATTTTAATAAATAAATAAATCATCAAAATATAAATTTTTATGGGTAAAAAGATATTATTATATATGAATTTGAAATTTTTTTGTAAAACTTGGACGGGTAGCTTCACCTATATGATAATAATGAAAAATAAGATGAACTTATAATAATATACAACATTGACATAACATGTTCAAGCATCGAGTAATTTTACATATCCCCAGATTGAATAAAGCAGAATAAATACACCTAGTTTGAGAATGGATGGCCTTGTTAAAAAATTACACTAACATAGAAATATTATTACAAAACGTCTTCAAACCAAGCTGAAGAAGCATCTTCAGTCATGAAATTTTATGGCAGACAGGCCTTAAAAGGACGAAAAATCTATAATTATATAGTTCATCTAACATAAATTAAACTCTAGAACATTATGTAAAACCGAAGAACTCCCACATGGGTTCAGAGATATGGTCTTAGAATTGAGTGGACAAAGATCCTCCATCGATGTAAGGTCTCTTGTGCACTATGAATTGATAGAGTATAGATCATGTGCAGACGTGGTGGAAGATCCAAACCATGTTTTATCTGAAGAAATGTTTGGGCGGTCGAGCTTCCTCTTGAATTCTGGTCGAGTTGTTGTAATGTCAGATGCATGTATGCTCTGACGTATTAGACTTGACTTAAAAGCGTCTCTAGCTTGCATTCATTCCTTATTTAACAATGTAATTTGAAAAACACAGAGGTGGACCACTTCAATTTTCTAACTGTACATAGCAACTCTAATTAGATAATTAATAGCTCACATAGTATCGACAGGTGAATGGAGTCTGATGGAAATAGATGTTGATCTGAAGGTGATGACTCTAATGTTCATCGTATGGTGAATGTAACTCCATACATATGTGTATGGTCAAGATCTTGTTACTTGCAAGACATTGGTGCTTGAAAAGTCTTCAATTCCAATTTTTTTGTTTTGTGGAGAAATTCTAAACATAAATTTTATGAAATTGCCCCTTGATCACGTGGATAATTAATATGCCGTGGTTGACACCTAGTCAAGGTCTTTGTAGAGTAGGACATTTAATTAAACAATATATCGTAGTTAACACCCTAGTTAAGGTCTTTGTCTTATAGTGAAATCTCATTCTAAAACCTATATCAAGTAACACTCTTGTAAGAATTTAGAAAAAGAAAAGACGTCTATAGCGTTAAGTTATCAAACCAAGCTGAAGAAGCATCTTCAATCATGGAAATTTTTGGCAGACAGACCTTAGAGGACATAAAATCTACAATTATCTAGAATTGTCCTCATGCTTGCATTGTAATCAGTTATAATGTTTAAAATATCGTGAATGCAACTCCACATATACATATGTGTATGGTCAGGCTCTTGTAACGTACAAGACTTGGTGCTTGAAAAGTCTCCAATTTCAGGTTTGTTGTTTGTTGAGAAATTCTACACATAAATTTTCAGCTACTTGCCCCCTTGATCATGTCACCATGTGGACACTAGTTTCGCCTTTTCTTCCGCTAAGAAAATGATGTTATGTTAAGCAATGAAATTCTAATAATGTAATTGACACTCTAGTCAAAGTCTTTGTCTTTTAGGGTTAAGATTTTCCTCTTATGTGAGTAGTTCTGCTTCTACAACAAATGTTCGTTACTTAACTCCTTTTCTCTTAAATCTTTACCATCTTTACTAATCAAGTAATTATAATTTAAGCTTTAAGTACTGAAAAAAGACCTTGAAGACTGCACATTATGTTACATCTTTCTTTCTTCAAGTTCTTTGTCTTGTCACTTGAGCTTCCGTGCTACTTCCTTAGAGCCAAATTTGGGCAAACTTTATTTCCTTTCATTTGGACCAAATTTTGGTTTTTATAATCACGCGGTGGGGAAATCATAAATAAAATATGGGTCATGATTTTTAGTTCTAACCTTTTCTTTTAATAGTCTCCCATTTTAACTTTTTTTTTTTTAAAAAAAACTTTTGACAGGTTTAATTTAAATTAAATTACTATAAAGAACACTATGCGTTTTAACATGTTTTAATTGCTCACTCCAGTAATTAAATAGACCAATTTTAATTCCTTCTTAGATTTTTATATCTCTTGGTCAAATTTACAAGAAATGATTTTTAGGTTTGAATTTCAAATTTATTAAGTATTAAATTATATATATATATATTTTTTTTCTTTATTAGTTTACATTTTAGGACTATTTTCTTATTTCTATTTCTTTTTTTTATGAAATCATATTTTTTATATATAATAAAAATTTTGTAATATCTCTCATTACTTGAGAAGGAGAGGTGAAGACTAATTAAATATCTTGTGGGCTTCTAAGTTATTAAAAAACAGTTTGGAAACATTTTGGGTTGAAGCCTAGAAACAAAAGCTTTTGTACTTTTAGAATAACAAATGTATAATTTATATTTACTAGACCTTGCAAACGGGCGGGTGTACCCGCGGGTCAACGGGTACCCATACCCAACGGGCGGATACGGGTAATACATATCTCGACCCGTAAAAAATTAACCCGTACCCGGCCCGCCCGTGACTTTTATGGGTGGACCGGGTACTACCCGCAGGTACCCGCTGACCCACAAATTCAAAATTTAAAAAAAAAAAAAAAAAAAAACTGCTGAATCAGAATGACTTGTCTCGTCCTCTCACTGTGACACTGTCTCACATCTCACTCAACTCAAACCCTAATCTAAAGTAAAATAGCAAAACTTATTAGAGAAAAGAAAAAAACGCATGCCATTCTCTTCCATGAACCTCCATTGCTGCTCCAGAAATCCTCTCACAGCGCTCCATTCCCTCACTCTCTCACTCTCACAAAGCGCTCCACGATCTCTCATTCTTTGACTTCTCTAACGGCAAGCAGCGAGTCACTGGCAAGACTAAAGACAGGCAACATAGCCTCTCACGGCAAGGCACTCCAAAGACGGCAACAAGAGCAGCAGTCACGCGGCGCAGATCTCACTCACGGCAAGCACTAAAGACAAAGAGCAGCATCTCCTCTCACGGCGGCAGCAGCACGGCAGGTGGGCAGGACCTTTAAATATTTTGTAGTTGAATTGAATATTTGTTTTCGTAACAGTCTGTTACTAGGTGAGTGGGTGGGTTGTGGTTTTAGACTTTCAGCTCATTTATTGATTTGGTCAGTTCATTTATTTGTTTGACTTCATGATAACTTTAACTTATTACTTTTATAAACATTTTTTTGTATTATTCTAATTGATGTGTTGTCGTGTAGAATTGTAGATGCATATAACCTGTTATAATATATTAGTTTATAATATTGTTTAATTAGTGATCATAATTCATCATACAGAGTTATTAATTTATTAATAATGTTATCATTTCTAAAGTCAATTGGAAAATAAGAGGAAACAAAATTCATCTGGCTTCAAATTATTGTATACATGAATAATTGGTATGGGCTGTTAGAATTAAAATTTTCAATTTTCTGATTGGTGCACCAAACATATTAGATTATTAATGTAAGTAATCATGTTTAAATTCTTTATTAATTTTTTTTTTTTTTTTTTTGGATGAATTGTTATGAATTATAATTGGTTATACTTATTGGAGTTGAGGGGTGTTGATTGTTGAGTTGGAAAAATCTAGTCATTTGGTAGGGCTGGTTTGCTTGTAAAATATATGGGACTGTTTTTATTTTTTTGACGAATTGTTATGAATTATGATTGGTTAATTAATTTAAATGTAAATACTTTGTTGTGTCCTTTAGATTGGCTTGGTATGGAGGACTCTACAGATTTAGGAATGGGTCGTAATGTAGCCGTAGGTCAACTTCCTTCTACTGGTAGTACTGTCTGTCCAAAAAGACGTAAAGTTTCAGATGTTTGGGGTCAATTTACAACATATACAGAAGATAATGGGGAAGTGAGGGTAAAGTGTACGATTTGTGGTAAGTTTTATGCACATGGTAGTTCCAGTCATGGGACTAAGAATATGAGGCGCCATATGGAAGGTTGTCCTAAACGTACCATTACTACTAGTGTAGATCAAATGATGATGGATTGTGACACTAAATTGAGACGTTTGAAGATTTCTCAAGAAATTTATCGTGAGAAGATGGCAATAGGAATCATAAAACATAATTACCCATATTCAATAGTGGAGCATGAAGGAATTAGGGATGTCCATATGTATTTGAATCATGAAGTTAAGCATTATACTAGGAACACCGCTAAGGCAGACTGCTTAAAGATATATTACAGGGAGAAGGAAAGGATTAAGCTTGCTTTAGAGAGGGTTTCGGGTAGAATATGCTTGACTTCTGATATTTGGAGTTCTTGTACTACTGATGGGTATATTTCTTTAACGGCTCACTATGTTGATGAGAACTGGGAGTTACAGAGTAGAATTCTGAATTTTAGCCATATTCCTCCTCCACACTTAGGGGCTCTTTTGTCAGACATAGTGTATGATTTCTTAAAAGATTGGGGGATTGAAAAGAAAGTCTTCTCTCTTACATTAGACAATGCAAGTAACAATGATAAAATGGAAGACATTTTAAGGAGTCAACTTTGTCTGCAAAATGTTTTATTATGTGATGGTTCTTTTTTTCATGTGCGATGTTGTGCACATATCTTGAATCTGATAGTCCAAGAAGGGTTAAAGGTGAGTAGCGTGGCTTTGCATAAAATTCGTGAAAGTGTGAAATATGTTAAAGGAAGTGAGGCTAAAAGAATGAAGTTTGGAGAACTTGTCAAACAAATTGGTGTAATAAGCTCAAAAGGATTACGAACGGATGTTCCCACGAGATGGAATTCCACTTATTTAATGCTTGAAAGTGCGTTAATATACCGTCGTGTGTTTGTTCATTTGGCACTGATAGATCCCAATTATAAAAGTTGTCCTTCAAATGAAGAATGGGATAGGGGCGAGAGGATTTGCAAGTTCTTGCAACCATTTTATGAGATCACTACTCTTTTTCAGTTCCCAAGATCCCCACAAAGAAACTTGTATCTCAGAAATGTGTGGAGAATTCAAGTGCGTTTATACGAAGAGATGGAAAATGAGGATGAAGTTCTTAGTACCATGGCAAGTCAAATGAAAGGAAAATTTGACAAATATTGGGATTCTTATACAGTTGTGTTAGCAATTGCAGCAATTCTGGACCCACATTTCAAGTTTGAGTTTGTTGAGTTTTGTTACAAAAAAGTTGATGGCCCAGTAGTTGCAACAAGAAAGTTGGAGTTGGTGCAACAGGAGTTGTATAGGCTTTTTGCTGCTTATGAGAGTCTAAGTGGCCATGAGGTTCCCACTGGAGATGATTGCGGACAAGCTAGTAATCCTCATATCATTGGAGATGATATCTGTGTAAGTCAATACTCCCTAAATATTTTTATATTCTTGTGATTAATAAAGTTTTCTTTATTTTGTAATTTTGCTTTATTAAATTTAACTATTTAAATGGTGCAGGAATTTGACTACTACAAGAGTGACTTTAGTGCTACTAAGAAGTCCGAATTGGATACTTATTTGGGAGAGGCAAGATTTGATCGCATCAAATTTTGCAATTTGGATGTCCTGGACCATTGGAAGAAAAATAGTGATCGATATCCGATACTTTCGATGATGGCCCGTGATGTGATGAATACCAATAACGACTGTTGCTTCGGAATCCAGTTTCAGTATTGGTAGCAAAGTGCTCAGTAAATATCGAAGTTCACTTTTACCGGAGAATGCAGAGTCTTTGATATGCACCAGGGACATGGATTTCTGGATATGAAGTTAAAGGTAACATTTTAACTTATATTTCACATGTTTTAATATTTTTGTTTGTTAATATATTACGATAGTTAACTTATATCTTGTTAATTGTAGAAGATGAAATTGATGATGCTCAGCTGGTTGTGCCATTAAGTCAAGGGCGGGGGAAGGAGATTGCATAATCAAGGGAGGCTTTGTTTGTTTAGGGTGTTTGGTACTTTGGTTAAACAATTATATATGTTTAATTATTTAGTGTTTACTATGTTATGTATGTTGAATGTTAAACAATTTTATATGTTTAGTGTTTACTAATTAGTAATTACAATGTATGTTTAGTGTTTATTAATTCTATTATCTATATGGTGGACTTTGATATAAATATGAAAAATATTAATATTGAATTAATAATATTGGTGAAATCTAATCAAATTTATTTTAATCATCGATTTATTTAATATAATAAGTTAATAACTAATAAGTTTAATATGGAAAACAGTAAAAAATATAAAAAATGTAAAAAGCTGCTTCCATTTTCACGGGTGACCCGCGCCCGCACGGGCGGGTACGGATCATGAAAATGGTGACCCGCGAGAATTTTTCACCCGTTAACCCGTGACCCGTTCCACCTGTGACCCGTTGCTACCCGGACCATACCCGTCCAACCCGCCCGTTTGCCAGGTCTAATATTTACTAGGGGGTAAATTAAAATTTAATCGAAATTTATTCTCATCTTATTTCCATATGTAAAACCCAATTATTGGAATGAATTATTAAAAAAAAATAAGATTCTTTTTCTATCAAAATAAAATAAAATAAAATCAATTTTAAAATTTAAATATTATTTGAATTTTTCGAAGAATTTGATGGAAGTCTATATTGATCTTGGTATTAAGTGAGATTTCAAGAGAAAATTTATAACATAAATGTGGTGTAATTAATAAGGAGAATATCAGAACACTAACAAGTTAAATGATGGAAGTCTATAATCTTGGTATTAAGTTTCAATGTTTCTTTACAATGATAAATGCATTAGCGACATATTAGTCAGAATCCAAAAATCCCAGCTATGATGGTTCACAATCGCAATATAAATATTAATTAGGACCAAAAAAAAAAAATCTATAATGATTTTGTAGTTCATCATATGTAAATTGAGCTCAAGAACTATGATGTAAAATCAAAAAACTCTCACTAGGGTTCAGAGATACCGTCGCAGGATTGAGTAGACAGAGATCTTCTGTTGATGTAAGATTTCTTATGCACTCTGAATTGATAAGAGTAGAACCGAAACAACTCAATACGGCTCCATGTCTGGCACCTTCATACATGATATTGTTTATAGTCACATTTGGGCCCCCACAATTAATATGGAGTGATTGATAATCTGGAACATATATAATGCAATCATTAGTATCATTGTAATATGTTTTTCCAAGTGCATGATCAAAACTGTGTGATTTTGACCAGAAATAAAGAGCATACAGAGTAATATTTTAGTCAGATATAGATGAAATCTCATTCTAAAACCTATACAACAAAAGATCATATTTATATTTTGTTAAGCTTAACTATCTTAAATCATTGTAGAAGTTGAAGATGCCTGGCACAAAAAAAAGTAATGTTGCAGCAAGAAGATGGCAAGCGAAGTTGAAGACTGACCGCTGCAGCAATACAAATGGTTGCTGCAGCGATAGTAGTTTGCCGCAGTGTGCGTGATTGGCTGTGTTGTGCGAACTGTTTTCAGATTTGTTCAGACAGCAGTTGTTTTTCAGTTAAGTTCAGATTAGAGGTGATGTGTAGACCTTATTAACAACCGCATTTGAATATTAACAAATGTGGTGGTTAATAAAAGCTCTGCATAGTATGTACTTTGGTATGGACATGGCAGAAGCATCAAATAGACACAATACAAGTAAGACACTACATAATTACTTAGCAGCATGCTTTAGCTTTCATGCCTTGTATGCACTACTGGAGCCGAAGAAGGATGCCAGAAATTGTACCGTAGTTTGTCATTGTAGGCTCGCCGTAACTCTAACTTTCCGATGCCACCCACCAGCGCCATTCTACATTAATAGAACAAGTCGTAGTTGGAGTCATTTCAGGGTGGATGTAATCGGCTATCCAATGAAATATTATGGCTTATGTAATCTGCATTGACCAAATCCGACACACGATTGCACCGCTCCAAAGCTTCAAACATTACTTCTTGTTCCAACACAGAGATCGCTGGGATAGTGCAACAACGCTGCCGTAGCGTCATTTTCTGCCATTCTTAAATTTTTAAAACGACACACAGGTCACTGGAGTAGTGCAACGACACTGCAATTCTAAAATCTTGAAAACGACACAGAGGTCGTGGGAATATTGTAAGGTTTGCACTGTTTTGTGGGAGTATACGACACGAAGTCTTGACTTATTGTGTCTAGGTTTTAATTTATTAACAACCACATTCGAATATTAATTATACAGTATTTGAGTATATATTAGCAACCTCGTCTGAGCAAAAAGATACTTCTAGTACATGTCCGGATTCTGTATTTGAGCTGCAAGAACAAATTATACCAGCAATCATATTACATAGACAATACTACATACAAGGGAAAAAAAAAAAACCAAGCGTAAATTCACATGAAACTCAAATCTACCCAAGAAGACTTCTCCTTGTCACAATGTTCAAATCACATTACCTGTTGCAAGTGAATTTTTTGCCACCTTCACAAGAACCTTTTCACTTCTTGGGAGCAAGATGAAACCTTCGTCAATGAAACTTTCTGATTCAGGCCAGATTCCAATCTCTAAAACTCCAACTATAACATCTCTTTCAACATTGGGATTTCGTTTAACAGATTCACCAAAACCCACAAAGTCCCTTCATGCTTGCAACTTCTAACTATGAAACAAAAAGCATATTTGAGACCATAGCAAACAAAAGAAAGCAAAAGAAGTTCCTAATGTGAATACAAAGAGAGGCAAGAATAGATCGTATCATCATATGGTATATATGCAATTGAAAAATGGAAACACAGTTCTTTAATGAGAGTTAACAGGATATTGATTCGAACTAACATAGAGCTCATAATGAAACTAGAGAGGAACCTATTCCAATAAGATAAACATTGCAGCTGAGCATATATAGATTTAAACATTGAAGACCAAAGACTGATACATACTTTGATCATGAGCTCAATGGCAGGTTCAAGGACAATGCTTCCATTCATGGTTTAGACTCACCACCACACAAACAATGCGTTGAGACAAAGAGCAGATAAAACTATCGGAAAGTCAAACAAAACATGCATATGTTAACTTAAGCTCATAAATATGTTTTCTAGGTGGTGAATGCTATGAACCTCCAATACTTTATGGCTGGTACTATCACCAAGTGCAAACAGCTAATCGTAACTAAGTTGATGTTGCTGTACAGCACAAAGAGTCAGGCAATGTCAGGCAAGTAATTAACCACTACAACCAATTCACAAAACTGACCTATCAATGCCTCCAGCTTCAAGATCAAACCAATTCGCAAGCCAAAGAAGCTTCAGATAATTTCTAGAAACAATGTCCCATACTATCATGAACAACTTATTGTTAAACAAATCATATGATAAAAAGCTTCATATAATTTCTACAAACACATGGTCGACACTACATTGTAACACCAGCGCTGATAAGAATTAAAAACAACCCAACAGCTTGGCAATTTCCTTTCGTCTACTGAACATAATGTTCCAGTTGTTAAATAAAACAACTAAAAAATAAATTAAATAAATAAATAACAGTGGTTTGATATTATCCAGAAAAAACCTTTGATGCAGGTTTCTTCCCACCAAACGAATTCATAAAAATAAATAGCCTCTTCGGCCTACTTATCACAGAAACAGAAACAAACATAAGGCATAAAAGTAAAAAATAAATAAACAAACTATAATAAGTTTCTACTGAACTTACCAAATCAAGATATTCACAGAGGTTTTGGCACAATAGTCTTCGAGAATCTTGTGAAAGAAGCAGAAAACAAAATCCTTCCTCACTAAACCACCACTTCTCCCACCACAGTAGATCCCATCTTCTTTCTCTAAAATTGCTCTGATTTTAATTTTATTACTGTCCACAATGAAACGGAGAATCTCCTTCTGTTGAAATCCCTCCGTCCACAAGAACTTTTCGTCAGCCGTTAACCTAAAACATACAACCGTGCCGTTAATAAGAACACAGTCGGACAATTTCTCATTGAAAGAACACAGTAAATAAAGAAACCACATTAAAGATAAACAATAATGCAAAGGAGAGTTAAAAAAAAAAAAAAAAAAAAAAGCCTCAAAATGCCCTTACTGGAGCCGGAGAACTATTGTGGCGAGTAAAATTGAGAGAAACAAAGCGAAGGTTGCCGGGTCGGGAAATTTCAGTCGGTAACCGTTGGGAAAGGGTTGATTTATGTCGGATTCACTTGATTCAGGCTAAGATTGAAGGGGAGAACCGGAGAAATGAAAGAGACGGGATTAGAGAGATAGGGAATTAGATACGGGTGAGAAATGGGTCTTTTATGTCTTCAACTTTTTTCTTATTTAAATTTGATAATATTCTTATTTCGACGCAGAGTAGGCGTTAGGATTCAGCCAATAGAGCATCCAAACACAGATACACGATGCCATGCCAAACCACGAAATCCTCACACGCCTGGAACTCCCGTTCCACCTTGTGTAACGCTTCTAAGGAACGACCGTTGCTGAAGGCACATGAACAGTACCTTAAGCAATTCAACAGACGGGGGTTAGAAATCTATTAATGAGAAGACACATAACAAACACAATTATGAAGAAAAGTGGTAATTATATAAAGATCTCAAAACAAATAATGGGGTACACCCTTCCCGAAAAGTGTTAACCAGAGATGATAAATTGTTCTTACATTTCTTCTAGATAGGGAAGGCTCACCAGCTCCAGTTGAAGCCTACCTTGAAGATTCAAAATTCGAGCTTTCTGCAGTTCAAGGAGGAAAAATTAGCAAGAATAGGTACAATTTATTAGGCCAAAATCTAACATTAATATTAAATTATTAGCTTTAATATCATGTTGAAGTCAATTTGTTAATCTCAATTTCGGTTCCATGCAAAATTAAGTAAATAGTAAATCAATTCAATTTTATGTAACTGAAATCGATTAATGTTCAATTTTGCTAAAAGATTTTGGCTTTCAAATGAGGTATATTATCAATTTAGGTACCACATTTTCATAAAATGAAAAAAAAAAAAAATGGACACAAGTTTCAATTTGTTCGATATAAAGATACTAAATAGTATTTTTGTTCAATTTAGGGACAAAACAGTTACCAATTTCAATTTGTTAAATAGACATTAAATTACCTTGTTCAATTCAGGGACACTTGATGTTAATTTTAACCTAAAACAACAACAGACTTAGATACCTTTAATTATTTATTTGGTTTTAGACTTTCAATTTTAAATTTAAAAACTAAAAAAAAAAATTCAATTAAAATATAAAAAATTGTTTGATTTCAAAGTGTAAATATTAAATATAATAAGAAAAACAAAAATAATAAAACAATTTGATTAAAAAAAGAGAAAAAAAAACCAATTTTAAAGTTAAATAAAAATCTGACAAAAAAATTTTACATAAAAGAAAGGACAACCATTTTTATTTTAAAATAAAAAAAGGTACATAATCTGGTGGAGTTTATAATAAAAAATAATTAATATGACTTTGGTTTATAAAATAATAAGATTTTATAATAAAAATAATTAAGTTTTTTCAATGAATATTAAGATATTTAAGTTGATAATAAAATGCCAATTGTATTTGCATGGGCTTCAACAAATGAAAACATTTTAGCACACAGGAAATCAACTAGGAAAATTCAATTGTGTTTTTTCATTAAATTCTAAGTCTTCCAATGATGATTATTGATATATAACGATATTCTCATCCTATTTGTGAATCTAACTCAAGAATTACTTAATTTTCATTCTAAAACATAACTCTATATTCCACGTTTTGAACTTGACGATTGTTTATAAATTATGACTAATGAAACATATATCATACGCACATTAACTCAATTTCATAATTGAAAAATATAATATAAATCAAAAGTTCTAGACTATAGAAACTTAAGTTTTCATACTAAATTATATCCATCAATGTATTAAAATCTTAGATTTAGAAATTACTAAGTGTCTCAATTTACATGGGGGTTAGCATAACATGAACTCTTAATATCTTGCTTTCAAACGATCAAAAAGACTATTCCCTAGTTAATATATAATATATATTTTTATTTGTCAAATAAGATTTTATAAATTTGAAATTAATTTATACTTGATATATTTTTTCACACACACAATAAACAAAAAAGAAAGAAAGCACAAAAATTTCAAAAAGAGAATGTATGATATTTAGCTCTCGGTATTAATATTCCAACTTTTGGAAACCATTGTACAAATCTCCAAATTTAAAACTGTGCAGATGGTAAAATCTAAAGATTGATCAAAAGAAATGGATCTTGTGAGAATTGGGCCATTGACAGTTTGGTGGACCTGCATAAAGAAGAAAAGAGACATGAAGGCTCGGGTGACACCGGTGTGGTGTCTCAAGTCAACAAGATTGAAGGTATTATAGTGAGGGTTGAAAAGGAGAAGGATTACCAGAATAATACGACGGTTCTTGAGAACAAGAACTTTTAGAGTTAGGTATTATGGGTTATTTCTGAATGACTAAAGAAAGGATTTGCTCTGTTTATATAGTGATCCCAAGAGGTTGGAATCCTAGTAGGACTCTTAATCTTATTAGGTAGAGGAGTTCCAATTAGGAAGGAAGTCATATTGCTTGCCTTTATTGGGTTAGGATCTTCCAATTGCACTAAGATTCAGGATCTTAACTGAATTGGAAGGTGAATAAGATTCTAATTCCGATTTATAGACTGTTGTAGGCTAATGAGCTAAAGCTCGATTCAACTTAACTTGTAGGGTAGTTCAACTCCTAGAGTGGATACTTTAGAAGGTAGATTTAAGCGTAGACCCAATTGGAAGGCATTGAGCCGTAATATATTAATTTCGTTATTGGGTTTTGTCAGGCCAAATATTATTTTTGGCCCATACAAATTGATATGTCAAATATTTTTTTTTTATTAAATTCATGTTATAAGGGTCTTTTCTTTTTTGAAATTTAGTTAGTCATATATTAAAAGGCTCCACGTACAATCACAAATGCAATTCATCAAACTGAATTTAAAATGAAAACAAAGAGAAACTGAAAGAAGACGAGAGGACTTACATGTTGGTGATGTGAGATTAATGGCCAAAAGTGTAGTTACAAAGGATTGTGTTGGTTTGGATTGTGGCATTACTTGCTTCTGGGTGGTCAGTGGGTATTGGGAGCATTTGTGATTGGCGAGGATCCTCTGTGGAATTCAAGAGTGTGAAGCCCATTGTTGCAGCCATTTGCTTAAGAACGATGGCTGCATATAATCGGTGGCTCAGAAGGATCGAGAAAGGGAACATAATATCGGCGCTAAAAGGGAAAAAGAGAAACTTTCTTCGTTTATTAAAAAAAAAAAAAAAGAAAAAGAAAAAAGTTTGAATCTTTTTCTTGGGCAGTCTACTGCTGACTATTACTGTGAATGTTAGCTTATAAATCTCAAGTTTTGTTTTGTTTTGATTTTTTTTTTTTTTTTTTTCTTATAAATCTCAACTTACTAAAAGATTGTAGAATAACAAAAACATCTATATATAATTCTTAAAATCACACAATAAATTTAAATAAATATTAAATTTACTAAATAATAAGTTAATATATTATTTATAAATTTAAAAATATTAAAATAGCAATAGTTGTCTGGCCGTCGGCATCACAACTGGTGGTCAACCGTTAGTCAAAGGTGGTGCATTGACGGCACAATGTTTTGACACTTTGGTAATTCAACTTGATTTTGATAATTGATATATCGTCTTTTTCTTATCCCAATAAAATTGGTTATGCCCAATACACCATCATTGACTACCGGTTAATTGAAGTTGAACATAGTTGACAAGAGTTGATCGACGGTTGACCTCCATCGGCTAGATCAAATTTTGCCTTCAATTTCCTTTTTTTTTTTTTTTTTTTTAGTATTAATCAAGTAATAATATATTTGATATAAATTATTCTAATACGATTTATAATTATAAAAATTTTATCATTATACATGCAACAACAATTTAAAAATATAATTTACTAAACACATACTCATAGGTTTTTTTATGAAAGCTATATATATCATACACGTTCTCACTTCTTTAGGAAATTGATTATTTACAAAGTTGATTGAAAATTGATTAAGTTTAAAGTTACAACAATGCCAAAAAAATCTTATTTTTTCATTAACACTAACTAAATTTAATGTGTTAATAATTAATATATTTCTTATTCAAGTTTATTTCAATTAACTATTTATATGAGGGTTGAGATAATGTGACTTAATTTGACACTTTTTTCAGTCGTTAATCTTTGTTGATCCAACGATAATAATATAAAGGTTTAAGGTAATTAAATTTAATACCAGCTCAAAATCTCTCATCACCATTGAATCAAATATAAACAGTTTACTAAAATTATCATAAGACTTAGTTGATGTCTTTTGACTCATTATGTGCGGAAATGTCTCAGTTATTGAAATAACTATATCAAGATTGAAATTAAAATAATATTATACTATAAATTTTAATTTTAATTCATAATGACATTTAAATATTTCTAATTGTGTAATGTATTTTTTCATTTACTATGTATAAGTTAACTCATTTTCTAACACACAATTTTTTTAATTATTTAAAAAATAATTTAAAATGTTAGAAGTATTTAATAATTTAAAATAATTGTTAAATTAGTTTTAAAAGTTTTAAGATATTTTTTTAATATAAATATTCTTATCCAATCTCATACCTCACCAAGCACAAGACACTACTATTATAATCAAATCCTAACTAAAAATTTGATTTTTACTTAAAAATCATTAATAAATCTAAAAATATTATCTATAATTGTGTCGATAAAACATATGACAGCATCAACACAAGTATTACCCATCTTATCATATGTATTAAGAATAAACATATAAGATTACTTGATTAATTATTCTCTAATTTATATCCTTCAATAAAATTAAGATATTAATAATTTTCCTCTTATTTCTTTAATTTCTTTTCCTTACAATTCCTCTCTTATACCAGCTGAAAGAGCCTTAATTACCACAAAGCTTCATAAACTGATGAAACGATATATTATTATAAGATGAATGTTGATTAATATAATGATTAAGACCTTCAATAGAGAAGGCTAAAAAGATAATAAGTATAATTAATTAATGCTGAAACTAATTGATTTACCTTCGTCAGGAGCAGGATGCAGTGGAAGCTGACCACATTTTAGAGGCCGAAAGCAAGATAAAATGATCACAAAACAAAGTAGAAGAAACCACTGCTGCTTCATAAACATCGTAACTGTTGACAGAATAATATTTCAACTTGAGAAGGAGTTAATGATGTTCAGTTTTTATAATATAATTATTAATTAAGACTATTCATTAATTTCCCCTACTAGGATTGTTGTGTGTGATTTTTGCCATAAGGGCTCATAGATCTCGGAAGCTCATAGAAAGTAGTTCGATTCAAAGTAATCTCGACCCATGCGAAGCTCGTCGCAGTGATCAATGCAAACAACTGTTCAATGAAATCAAAGATAAACTTCAATCTCAGATATTTTGGAAGGGATAAGATCAACACTTCTGGCAATGCAATCTCAGCGCACGATCATGAAGATCACGGGATTACAAACCAACTCTAATTGTAATCCCAAACTTATCTCCCCCCATTAATTGCAAACTGGTATATAAACCCTCTCAAACGATGAGAGAGGGGTTAGCAAATTATTCTAGACACATTTATTGTTCTTGTAATCCCTCAAAAGCAATAAGATAACAATGGACGTAAGCTCAAGTTCTAACTTGCCAAACCACTTTAAAAATCCTTTTGTGTTCTTTATATTTATTACACATTTACATTCAATTGCTGGTTATCTTTAATCATGCATACATGCATTCTGATTCCACCAAAGTCAATTGGTTCTCTTAGGTTTGCTAATTTAAATAAACACTCCAATATATAAAATTTTTATAAAATGACAAAAACACCCCCCGAAAAATTGCTTTACGACATAGATCCATCGGATCTGTGTCATAACGCATCAATCTGGTCTTTTCTGACCAGATCCATGGATCTACGTCCAGATCTGGCCATCGAGAGTTTTGCGGCCTCGACGTCCAGATATGGCCGTCAAGAGTTTTGCGGCCTCACAGACGTATGGATCCCGGTAAAGGAAAAGGCGGTCGATGCGTTACGACGCATCCGATGGGTTTGTGTCATAACGCGAATTTTTCTACCAGATTTCTAACGGCAGGTGGCTTAACGGCATTGCGGGTGGTGGGGGTGTTTTTGTCATTTTATAAAATTTTTATATATTAGGGTGTTTAGTTAAATTAGCAAACCTAGGGGGTTTTTTTAGAAATTTTTAAATTTACAAAAACTAAAATATCAAACTTTCAAGGGCATTCTAGTCTTTTCACTATTATCAAACGGAAATCACTAACAGCACATGACGGAAGGTACCTATTTGTCGTTTCAAAACCTTTTGGGTACTCGGGTATGTGTAAGTCGTTGAGCCTACTTCTGCATAGCTATTTTGAGTTGCAATTCATCACAGCATATACTTCTATGAAGTAGCAACTAAACTGAACTTGTAACAACCAACAGCACCATTTTGGGCCACAATTTACCGCATCATATACTTCAACTTCTACACAACTAAAACAACCAAAAGCACCCTTTGGGCTACAATTCATCACAGCATATACTTCAACTTCTGCACAATTAAAAACAACCAATAGCACCATTTTGGGCTACAATTTATCACAGTATATACTTCATACGACACTTATTTTGTAAAACAATCAATAGCAACTGTAAACAGAGATACTTGGTTTTAATAGATTCTAATATATTCTTCTCACGTATGGAGGTAGAATATATATACAAATATTATAGGAACAGAATAGGAAAACAGAGCAGAGAAGAATCCTATTCTAGGAAGAATTCTATACAAGGAAAATACTATACAAATCTCCTATAATTTCTCCTAAGAATTAGATGCGTGATTTACATGGTTTACAATATCTCTAGGATACCAGCCCACGTCCACACTCCCCTTCAAGTTGAGTATACACATCCACCATACCCAACTTGCTGATCACATCATGAAACGCATCCTTTGAAACTGCTTTTGTAAGAACATCAGCAAGTTGTTCTTCAGACTTTACAAACGAAAATTGTATAATCTTCTAATCTAGCTTCTCTTTGATGAAGTGCCTATCGACTTCAACATGTTTAGTTCGATCATGTTGTATAGGCTTCTCCGCAATCTTAATGGAAGCTTTATTATCACAATAAAGGTTCATAGGGCTTGCACTCTTAATTCCCAAATCTGATAGAACACGTTTAATCCAGAGTAATTCGCAAATTCTATAAGCCATTCCTCTAAACTCGCTTCGCACTTGACCTAGCAACAACCTTTTGTTTTTTTACTTTTCCAAGTTACAAGATTTCCTTCCACAAAAGTGAAATAACCGGATGTGGATTTCCTGGTTTTTGATCACCAGCCCAATCTGCATCCGTATATCCTTCGATATTAGAAACATTATTCTTTGAGAAGGACAAGCCTTTTCCTCGACAACCTTTTAAATACCTCAAGATTCTACATACTGCATCCATGTGTTTTCCACTTGGCTGATGCATAAATTGGCTAATCACATTTACTGCATAAGCTATATCTGGCCTAGTATGAGATTAATAAATTAACTTTCCCACTAACCGTTGGCAATGTTCTTTGTCGGTTGGAGCTTGATTAGGAAAAATTCCAAGCTTATGATTCATCTCTATAGGAGTTTCAGCTAGTTTGCATGCTAGCATTCCAATTTCAGTCAACAAGTCCAGTACATATTTCCTTTGGGAAAGTGCAATTCCTTGATCAGTCCTTACTACTTCAATACCCATAAAATATTTAAGTTCTCCCAAGTCCTTCATTTCAAATTCAGCAGCCAAATAATTTTGTAGAAGTCTCATTTCTTCATAATCATCACCAGTCAAAACCATATCATCTACATATACAATTAACGCTGTCACTTTTCCTCCTTTGTGTTTTATGAACAAGGTATGATCTGCACCACTTTGTTAAAAAGCCAAATAATTTCATTGCCATAGAAAACCTTCCAAACCAAGCTCTAGGTGACTGCTTAAGCCCATATAATCAATTTTTCAATTTGCAAACTCTATCTCTTTTTGACAAATCAAGTTTTACACCCGGCGGTAGCTCCATGTACACCTCTTCCTCTAACTCCCCATTGAGAAAGACATTTTTAACATCAAATTGCTTCAAAAGCCATCCCCGATTTGCTGCTATCGAAATAAGAATGCGAATAGTATCCAGCTTAGCTACTGGTGCAAAGGTGTCTTGGTAATCCACACCATATCTTTGTGTATAACCCTTTGCAACTAGTCTCGCCTTATACCTGTCAATACTCCCATCAGATTTAAGTTTTACGGTGTAAACCCATCTACATCCGACTAGTCTTTTTCCTTTTGGAAGAGGAGTAAGTTCCCATGTAGAATTTTTTCGTAGAGCTTCCATCTCTTCATTCATTGCCTTGGTCCATCTTGGGTCACCTAATACTTCCTGCACATTTCTAGGAATAGATACACTGGATAATTGATTAACAACAAGTGCATAAGTCTTAGACAATTTCGAGAAAGAGACATAATTAGCAATAGGGTATCTGACATTGGTTTTGAGATTGGGTTCATACTGTTTTTTCGGAACACCTTTATTTGATCTTTGTGGGTACCTAGAAACAAAATTTTCAGGAATAATAAAGGATTCATTATGAGAATTTTTAGAGGTTGGATTCGAAATTACCTGAGAATTATCATTGGGAACATTCTGAAAAGATCCCTCAGTTAATGGTGTTAAAGTAGGGAGAATTGTACTACTAGGTTGTTCATCAGGTTGCTCCTCTCCATGAAGATTGTTTCCTGCACTGACACTTTCCTCCAGCCCTTCATGATTCGCTTCTTCCAGGTCCAAGAAATTAAAATTAACTTCTTGAAAATTAACTTCTTTATCCAGCAAATTTACTTCTGCTCTATCTTCTTGAGTGCCTTGCAACGTGTTCCCTTCTCCACCATTCTCCCCCTGAAGGGAAGACATGGAAACTCCCCCTGAATAAAAAGGCTCAGATTCTTGGAAAGAGACATCCAAGGTGACATGTAACCTATGAGTTTGAGGATCATAACACCTGTATCCCTTTTGAAAATCAGAATAACTCACAAAAACACATCTTTTGGCACACGAATCAAGCTTAGATCGCAAAACTTTAGGAATATGAACATATACAGTACACCAAAATATCCGAGGTTCAAGATTTGGAAGATGAGGGATGGAAAGTAAGGATTTCATTTTTTGCAAAGGAGTGTGAAAATCTAAAACTTGAGATGGTGAGCAATTTATAAGATAGACAGATGATTTGACAGCCTTACCCCAATAAAATCGTGGCATGTTCATTCCAAGGAGAGAAGCACGTACTACTTCCAGTATCTATCTATTTCGTCTCTCTGCTAAGCCATTTTGTTGTGAAGTATAGGTGCAGGAAGTTTGATGACGAATTCCATGCTGTCTCAATGAATGTTCAAGTGAAATATCCATAAATTCCATAGCATTATCCGTTTACCAAACTTGAATTTGTTTCTGATATTGGGTACTCACCATGTTACGAAATTCCTGAAAGGCTATGCAAACATCACTTTTTTTATGAAGCAATGATATCCAAGTCATACGTGTGCATTCATCTATAAATGTAACAAAGTATCTAGCTTTAGATAATGATGGAATTTTTGCAGGTCCCCATACATCCAAATGTATAACTGCAAATGGCTCAGAACTTTTATTTAAACTAGGGAGATACGGAACACGATGGCTCTTAGCCAATTCACAAACATTACAATGAAAATCTGAAATACTTAAATTTGAAAACAAATGAGGTTGTAGCTTCCTAAGATATCCAAAACAAGGATGACCCAAACGTTGATGCCATAGCCAGATAGTTTTCCTATTGTGTTCACGACTACTTGTCTGATGAGCTTGACTAAACTTTTGTCCTCCATTTTTTGTTAACTCCAAGTAGTACAATTTTCCTTGTTTAACACCATAACCAAGTGTCTTCCTGGTCAGAATGTCCTGAAAAACACAAAATGAAGGCCAAAAAGTTATAGTACAATTAAGAGTAGAAGTAATTTGTCCAACTGACAACAAGTTATTTTCAAGAGATGGTACGGCTAAAACAGAATTCAATGTGAGGGTATCTGACAAGGTAATAGATCCTTGCCCAATGATAGAACATTGGGTACCATTAGCCATGGAAATAACTGACTGTGGGGAAGGTTGGACATATTTTAATTGCTTAGAATCTCTAATCATATGATCAGATGCACCTGTATCAATAATCCAAGTATTATTCATAGAAAATCTAGAGAAAGCATTCGCCTTACCCACAATACCTGAATGGGCAACATTTGCTACAGGTAGTGTTTTTCCTTCACCATCACCATCACCTTCTGCTTCGTTTGTGGTTGTCACCATCGCCTTGCCCATAGCCTTTTTTCATGGTTTTTTTGTAAAATCCCACCAGTCAGGATAGCCAATGATTTCATAGTAGCGTTGTTTTGAGTGACCTGATTCACCACAATGATCACACACAAAGTTATTATTCTTACCAGATTTGCAATTTTTTCTAGGACCAGATGATGATCCTAGGCGGGTTTGGTTAGCCACCATAGCTGTGTGTTTAGGAATCAATCGAGAGCCTCCCATTGCTTGTCTTTGTTGATACTCCCACCTTACATATGCATATGTACTTTCAAAATCCAGTTTTGGGTCTTTGCGTAAAATTTCTCCTCTAACCTGATCAAATTCAGAGTCAAGCCCACTTAGAAAAATATGAACTCGAAGTCTAGCCATTGCTGAATTCAACTGGATCACTCCTTCAACGGTTTCTTCTTGAGAAGTTGACATGTGGTCAATTTCTTGAAAAATAGCCACCAGTTCATTGTAATAGGTAGACAATGGTCTACCGTCTTGTCGAATAGAGAAGGACTTTTGATTCAATTCAAAAAGACGAGTCTCATCAGATCCGTCATAGAATGTCTTTGAAATAGCTTCCCATATTTCTTTGGCTGTAGAAAGACGAATAAATCGTTGCATTAGTGATGGACTCATTGTATCAATAAGCCAACTTTTCACCTTTTGATTTTCCATGATCCATGTTCCAAAATTAGGATCTTCAGTTGCAGGTTTTGCTGCTGCTCCGGTGAGGTAACCAGCTTTGTTACGTGCTCCAATGCGCATCTCCATAAGTTGAGACCATAATGAATAATTAGTTTCATCTAGAATGATACTTGTGGGAAAAACAGAATTGTCTTGTTGTATAATAATTGGTGTATTGCTTGTTATTGCTGGAACAATAGTTTTCGATTGTTCCATTTTTTTTTCGAATACAAATTTCAAGGAATAAAGATTATGGAGGGTTTGAGGAACCTGACTCTGATATCGTGTAAATAGAGATACTTGGTTTTAATAGATTCCAATATATTCTCCTCACGTATGGAGGTAGAATATATAAACAAATATTCTAGGAATAGAATAGGAAAACAGAGCATAGAAGAATCCTATTCTAGGAAGAATTCTATACAAGGAAAATACTATACAAATCTCCTTTAATTTCTCCTAAGAATTAGATGCGTGATTTACATGGTTTACAATATCTCTAGGATACCAGCTCACGTCCACAGCAACATTTATTGTATGCACCAATATTAAAAAAAAAAAAGAAAAAAAAAAGAAGGAAAAAATAAGACATTATTTTCATCGTTGTGCAAATAATTGATGCATTTGCTTTAATGGTTAGCCAAATGTCTGTTTCTACATAACTGGAGGGATATATATATATTAAAATTTGTGTATTTGGCTTTTTTTTGGTGAGCACCCATTGGTTTAAGAAATGTACCCTAACACCTGCTGCTTTAAAAAATATGACCATAGCCCCCGTGTATTTGACCTTTTTTGTGATGAGCTCTTCTTGGTTTAAAAAATGTCATTAATTCAACTTTCAAATTTATCAACAAATTTTATCAATTTAACCTTAGAAATTATCCTCTTAACATTATTAATAGATTTTGGTAAAAACGTTATTTACTTCAAACGTAAAGAGAGCAACCTAACAATCTGTAAAAAAATGGGAGTCAGGATTGTATTTTTGAAACCAATTGATGCTCACTATAAAAAGAACCAAACATGCAAAGGTTAGGGCACACTTTAGAAACCAGCAGATGCTTACTATAAAAGGTTAAACATATGTGGTTTACAATAAAAATACCCTTTTATATATAGAGAAAAAATCGCCCATTATCCTATGATGTTTTTGGAATAAATAAAGGATTTCGATAAATAAATCTCATTTGACGTTTGAGAGTTAAAAGAATAAATTGACAGTTTAAACTTTCTACGGATGGAGGAGGGGCACAATTGGGCCATTTGACCACTGAATAGTTGATGTTTCAATTGCAAGAGGAAGGATGCAAAAAATTATGTTTTATAATGATAACTTAAGTAGTACGTTCATTTAATCAAATTCTTAACTAGAAAAATAATCAAAATAAAAATCAAATATTAAGACCTTTAGTACTTTTTCCGTTAGAACATGTTCCATCTTGTTGACTACGTTTTTCAAGCTACAAATTAAGTACAAATGAGCCGGCAGCTGAAGAAGGTTGAAGTTCCAAAACGACAGATCCCTAAGCCGTTTTACATCAAATTAATTCAGTTCAAAGATTAACTGATATTGGCGCCAGATTTACAACACCTTTCATGCTTTCTAACAAACTGCAACTTGCACTTGCAAGTTGTAGATCGAATGGCTAAGTTTTTTAATAATGATTTCTTGCTCAACGGATGAGATATAATGTGTCACGGATCAAAGTCAAAGTCTGTGGCTGCGTTTGTTTCGGTTTTGGGAATACTACTTTTAGTATTCCCAAAAAAGTTAAACAGTAAAATACCCAAAAACTCAGATTTTTGGGAATACTACTCCCAATATTATTGAACTTTTTTTAAACCCCTTAAATTTGATAATTTAATTAAATACCCCTAAATATTTTTTTTAAAATTACAAAAACACCCCAATAATCCACATTTACGATTCTGCCACCACCTATATTCCACCATTACCACCGGAAAATAGCCTAATCTAGTAGGATGGCGACCTACCACCGGTCGGGAGGAAAATAGCCGGAATCTAGTAGGATGGCGCACTACCGGCTAAATCTGGCTGGTAGTACGCCGATCTAGCCTTTTCTAGCCAGATCCACGGTGGATCTGGTCGGAAAAGGCCAGATCTAAGGCCAAAGATCTGGCCGTTGACGGCCAGATCTTTGGCCGTAACACTCGGTCACGACGGCCAGATCTTTGGCCGTAACACTCGGTCACGACGGCCAACAAACGGTCGTTGTTGACCACCAACGACGACCGTTTGTTGGTCGTCGTTGAGAGCAAATACGGCCGATCGGCCGTTGGCGATGCTGTCGTAGATGTAGTCCGGCCTTTTTCGGCCAGATTCATGGCAAGATCCAGCCGGTCATGCGCCCATAAGGTGACTTTGGCCACCTCCGGTGGTGGTGGCCGACTGGGGGTGTTTGAGGGTGGGTTAGGGGTATTTTTGTTAACTTTTAATGTTTTATTATAGGGGATATTTTGTAAAAAAATAAATATATAGGGTATTTTATTAATTTATAAATCCTACATCGTAATACCCGCCCAATTCAATTTTTTTTTAACTTTTTTCAAAAAACTTTTCCCAAAACCCCCAAATTTTGAACCAAACGGAGCCTGTATAAATTGAAATCAGATTCATTGTGTACAATAGAGAAAGAGAAATAGAATTTTGCTTCTCTGTTTTTCCTGTCAATTTTTTGCTGTACTTATCCTTTTCACTTCTGCATTATTTTTCTTTTATTGCTACATTTGTTTTTTATATATATGACAATCAACATGATACTTTACCTCTGCACCAGCCTCTAAAGCACGGACAACATTCAAATAATGACCGAAACCATATTCAAATAATGTGCACGTCTTTTGCTTTTTGTGACTTACAAATACGTTTATGGATGACAATATATCTCTGGTTCAGTATATACTTCTAGGAATTAAAATTCATAAAAAATTTACATTGAACTCAGCTCAATAGAGAATATTAATTTCTAGAGAAATTAAAATAGTTAGTTTTTATCGATTATTTCAAAATACAATTATGATGGGTTTATTAAATTATTTAATTCAAATGAAGTTTTTATTGGATTGAATATTCGGGGAGTTTCTTTTGATTTATGGTTGGTATAATGGCATATCTTTATGGCCAGCAACTATAATTTTAGTTTGAATATTCGGTGAATCCTATAGTGTTGGGACTTAGTTTTTACTCTAGAGTGTAATATGTTATAGAAAATTATATTTAAATGTGCAAGAGAGATCTTGTTCTAGTGTTGTTCCAGGGTTCTATATTTGGCAGGGCACCTTTATAGTTACAAGAAATCATTGTATCCTGAAGGTTACACCGCCACTATTTTGGGTCTTTTTTGGATCAGAATATCATCCTAGAGGGGTCGAAATCTATCCTTAATTAAGGACAATGCGCTCTAGCATGTCTTGAATTAGCTTTATGTGGAAATGACGAAATCAATTTCAGGTATTCATTATTTATCAAACATTTCCAACAAAATATTAGTCTAGCTAGGAGTTAAAGCTAGCTAGAGTTCTTCCATGTCTTTAAAAACTAACTAAGATGAATAATAAATAATATATGCCTATATGCATACCAACGGTGCTAAGAACAAGAGGGGCTGTGACTCAGGAGTAACTACTACTAGATTTTGATGCAGCACCATCGCTCCACCACCATTAATGTGGGTGCTAATATCCTCAGCAATAGTAGTGGAGTGCTGTTTGACAAGCAGAGGCCTTGTGGTTAAATTTAATCCTCCTACATGCTTTCACTTTCCATAACTCATCTTCCATGGAAAAAATTGTGAAAGCTGAACATACATATAAAAATTAAGATCTTTGGAAAGTACTATTTATTTTACTGTCAATTATCAACTAGGAAAGTCAAGAAAAATTTAGTACTAAAGGTATTAGTTGGCCACATTCCAATGGTCATCCTTATATCAGTCCAAATCAAGTGTAATATGTTATAGAAAATTATATTTTTGACAGCATTTATTAAATTATTGTATTATGCCATAGTACAAATCTCATAATCTAGATTATGCTAATTTTCTTTTATTTGTAGGAATACTAAGGAATGTGTGAAACACAAATGGAAAAGACGAAAATTCTTGAAAGAACTTTTGTATTTCCTTTTCTCAGCTGAATGAATGTACAAGTCAATACCTCACTCTTTTATATGCAGTACATGAGTTGAGTGAAGAGTGACAGTAAAGAGTGAAGACGATGACTGAAGCTGAAATGTTTAATAAAGGTTTCAAATGACACTGTTTCTGAAATGCTTAATGAAGGTGTCAGACGACACCATTTCTTAACAATAACAAACAGGCACTTAAGTTTTACAAGACTAACACTGTAGGACAATAGCTTTGCAAATCAGCTCTGGGCAACATTCCCCCTCAAACCAAGCTCATCTATGGAATCCAAAACTAAATTCAGCTCTGGGCTTTGGGCAACATTCCCCCTCAAACCAAGCTCCCCTGCAGAACCCAAAATTGTATTGCCTTTGTTGAATTGTATTGCTAAACTTCCAATGTACAGTTTCAACTAATACTACAAGCTGCATTGCATTTGCTGCTCTTGTAAAACTTCATCAAGAACTAACAAGCTATCTTGCATGACTTCATCAAGATCTGCATTGCATTCACTACACTTGTAAAGTTCACCAAGAACTAAACTAAACTTGTAATCTGGTCTGCACTACAAAAAAAAAAAAAAAAATAAGAAAATCTATAGAACTCTACATAACTTCTGCATAACTATTTTGAGCTGCAATTCATCACAGCATATACTTCTATGAAGTAGCAACTAAACTGAACTTGTAACAACCAATAGCACCATTTTGGGCTGCAATTTACCACATCATATACTTCAACTTCTACACAACTAAAACAACCAAAAGCACCATTTGGGCTACAATTCATCACAGCATATACTTCAACTTCTACACAATTAAAAACAACCAATAGCACCATTTTAGGCTGCAATTTATCATAGTATATACTTCATATGACACTTATTTTGAAAAACAATCAATCAGTGCAAAACAATCAATTAGTATTGCAATTCATTAATCAATTAATACCATTACCATCAGTATGGCAATCCATTAGCACACAAGCACTATTTTGAGTTGCAATTCAGCAGCACACACGCAAAATGAGTTGCAATTTTCTAACACACAAGCACTTCATTCACTACTGACACTGCATCAGTCTAATCAACACACATCATACACTTCATGCATTGCTAGCACACATCAATTGCATGGAAAGTCAGATATTGTAAAATTTTAAACTTCATTATTGGTTTCCACAACAGTTAGTTTTTGCTCTAGCTCATGAAATTGAGAAATGGACAGGGCTTTAGTCAAAATATCTAAAATTTGCAGCCTAAAGGGCACATAATTCACAGTAGTTTTCTTAGCAAGCACCTGATCTCTTATGTAATGGGCGTCAATTTCAATGTACTTGGTTCTTTCATGAAATACAGGATTGGAGGCCAATGCACCAGCACTTACATTGTCACACATAGGAAGGAAGTTGAGCATATTCAAAGCCCTTAGGCTACTACATAAAAACAGTCTCATGAAGGATGCCATTTAAGAAGGCATTGTTGACATCAACTTGTTAGATGTCCCATTGATGTGTAATGAAGGATGCCATTTAAGAAGGCATTGATGTTGCCATTGACATCAACAAACAATCTCATGAAGGATGCCATTTAAGAAGGCATTGATGTTGCAGCCTTTATAATAGGGCTGAAGGTCTCAAAATAGTCAAGACCAGAAGTTCGTTGAAAACCTTTAGCAACTAACCTTGCTTTATACCTCTAAAGTAAACCATCAGCATTGAATTTAGTTTTAAACACCAACTTATTACCAACCACATTCATGTCAGAAGAGGGAACTAAAATCCATGTATTATTCTTAACCAAGGCATCAAATTCACTCTTTATTGCCTCTTTCCATTTAGGGCAAAGAATAACTTCCTTAACTGAAGAAGGTTCAATTAAGATAGCAGGTTGGTTGGTCAATATCAGTGCAATTTTCTTTTTAGTCACACCAATTTTAACTCTAGTCAACATAGGATGGGAATTTATGGGCACCTGAGGACTAGCAGAAAGAGTAGGGAACTGTGATGAACTGAGATCAATTATAGGAGGACAGAATGATGTGGAAGTGAGCTAGTTATAAGGAGTTAAGTCAATTTCAAGGGGATAAGGCAGATTTGAATTTTGTGTTGTAGGTGAGAAATTTTACTTGGTGGAGGAAAAAGGAGCAGAGGTTGAAATTGGTGTGAGCTGTGGTGAAGCTATATTGTCTGGTGTTGGTTGAGATAGGGAAGTAGTGGAATTTTTTAGGTGAGAATTATTCGAGTGAAATGGTGCAAGTTGTGTTGTTGTGGTTAAAATATGTGAGGTTCGATTTGATGTGGAAGGAACAGATATAACAGGTATTAGAGAAGAATTTTCCTTACCTCTTGCTTCTTGATGAGGACTAGATTGAGGATAGGGCACACAGAGGAGTCCTTGTGAGTTGGAAAAGTACCATACTTAAGAGAAATAAAAGGAAATAGTGTATAAAGGATCCGTGGTAGAGTCTATAGGAGTACTTGACATTCTTGATTTTATGTTGGAAAGAAAAGGGCTATTGACAAAGGGAAACTCACTCTTATGAAATTTGACATTTGGTTGTGATAAACACGTGACCATTGGAACTAAGACACTTGTACCCTTTATGAATCAAACTACAACCACTAAAGACACACTTGGAAGAGTGGAAACTAAATTTTTGTTTATTGAAGTCCCTTAAGTAAGGAAAACAAGCACAACCAAATACTTTGAGTGTAGAATAAAGTGGTGTGTAACAAAACAGAACTTGATTAGAAGAAATAGACTGTAAAATTACAGAGGGCATCCTATTAATTAAGAAAACAGCAATTTCAAATGTAAACCACCACAAATACAAGGGCGCAGATGCATGTGCAAGTAAATTGAGTTCTGTCTCCACTACGTGCCTGTGTTTCCATTCACTTCTACCATTTTGTTGATGCACATATGAACAAGAATGTCTATATTGAATTCTTGTACAAGTGAGATAAGGAACTAAGCCTATGTACTCACCCCTTTGATCAGATTGTAAACACTTTAGTTTATGACTAAATTGCCTTTCAACAAGATGATGAAACCTAATAAACACAGATGGGAACATCCATGTATACCTACTAAAGTCATCAATAAATTAAACATAATACCTAAACCCTTCCAATGAAGCAAATGGAGTAGGACCCCAAACATCACTATGTATAAGAGCAAGAGGTTCAGTTGCTCTTGATGCTGAAAGAGGAAAGCTATTTTTATGTTTTTTTCCAAGATGGCATGCATCACAGAAGGACTGGTGTAACTCGGAACAAAGCTTGTTGTCAACATGGCTCATAATCTTATGAAAAACATCATAGTGAGGGAGTCCTAGTCTATTATGCCAAAGCAAACTTGCACTGTTATTACTACTGGTGACTTGACACACTAGAGGAGAACTTTAAGTTATGTTTCTAACTACAAAATTATCAAATTGAGATATGTCCTGAGCACTTGAATTGGATTGAGATGTGTTGCTAACAATTAAACTATCAATTGAATTATCACATTGGTTATCATGAAGATGTTTCTCATTATTCATGGAATGATGATGCAAGGATGGAAGAGAATTAGCACAAACAGACTGTTCATAATCAGCACAAACAGACTTCAAGTTATTGAATAAATTTTCTTTATTGAGTGAATCGTCATTCCAAGTACTAATATGACTATTACTATGATCTGAATTACAAGTAGTAATATGTTTACCACTATGACTTGGATTTGACAATTTACATGGGGCTTTACAAGCTAAATTTTTTGTCAAATAGTTTGATACCAAGACATTATTGGACTCTTGAATACAGTCTAAAGGAGGACTGGACACTCCTGAAGAGACACATGAAACTGAGTTGAAATTCGAGAAACCACTAGGAACAACAAAATTTGAGAAACTGGAGGGAAGACTCAATTAATAAAGTACTCCAACTTTAAGGTCTCCCTGTAGCAGCACTTTCTTTGTAGCCTGGCCCTTAACAATGCAGCAATCAAAAGTGAATTCAACTACAACCTTATCATCTTTGGTAAATTTAGAGATACTAAGTAGATTCTTGGTTATCCTAGGCACACATAGAACATTTTTTAAGTAAAAGCATTTATTTTGTAAGGGACTAGGCAAAGAAGTAAATCCAATATGGGAAATATTCAGGTACTCACCACTGCCAACCTGCAACTGATCAGTTCCTTCATAGTTCCTGTTACTGTTGAGCTAGTTCAAGTCAGACATCACATGGTCAAGGCACCAGAATCCATGTACCATGCTGGATCTAGAAACGGTGCTGAATAGGAAGCCACAAAGACCGTAGATTACCATATGCTGGTTGAGGTTGATGTGAAGCAAGGTTAGCTTGAGGCACTGTATGTTGTTGACTAGGGACAATGTTTTGAAAATTTGATGAGGTAGAAGGTTGGTGTTGGTATTGGTATTGGTAAAAAGAATTCCCAAAATTTCTTGGTTGTTGAGTAACAGCAAGCCCAAATTTTCTTGGTTGTTGAGTAGTATGAGACCCAAACTGTCCATTAAAGAAAGCTTGACTTTGATATCGATATCCAGAATTGCCATTTCCATAACCAACATTCCATTATAAGAGTTTGACCCTAGATTAGAGAAATTTCGACTCCCATTATGCTGTCCAAGAACTTCAGTGTGGTAACTATTGTGTTGACCATAATTCACAAAATTCCCATTGCCATTGAATTGACTAGACTTCCCAATTTGTCTAGAATTCTTAAATAAAGGAGAAGTGCTAGAGTACATATAATTGTACCTATGGTGCATTGGACTGCTATGTGCCCAATTTTACTACACACTTGACATATGGGCTTGCCTCTCCCATTGCTTCTTTTTCTGCTACGTCCAACTCCATAAAAGCCAAAAGAAGGTCAAAAGTTGACAAAAGAAGTTTCGAAAGAATTCGTGATTGAGGCAGAGTGAAACTGACTAGCTTGTACATGAGAATCTATAGCATTCCAACTCAGACTTTAAGGAACTGGAACATTAATCATGGAGTCAAGGTTTGGTAGGTTGTTTTCAACTGAATTTTGAAAGTTTGGAGGTCTGACTACAGTATGAAGATTTGATAAATTAGAGGTACTAACAGGATGCAGTGATTGATGTCCTATATTACTAGTAGCAGCAATGTTGATAGATCCTCCATGCAAATCTAAGGAGTTGAATTTTTCAAGTCACAATTCATACTTTTGGAGTAGAAATTGAGCTTCTTGTAAAGTTACTATATCAAATTTCAACTCAATTCTAGAGGTTAGAATCACAATGACAGCATTTAATTCAGACCCAAGGCCATCAAGTATAAACTAAAGAAGGTCTTCATTAAAGACAACTTGGCCACTAGTAGATAAGCGTTCAGCTATACTCTTCATTTTTTTAACATAACCGCTAATGCTAAGGTTCCCTTTCTGTGTATTTTGAAGCAAATTTTTAAGATGTAAAGCCCTAGCCTTAGAGTCATTGAGAAACTCATGTTCAAGTGCAAACCATATTTCTATTGCAAACTTGAATTTTGATACATTCTCAAACATATAGAAGCCAAAACCCAAGTTACTAAGAACTTATTTGTGCGTTACTAGGCAACATACGCAGGATTAATTTTATGTGTAACAAGTTTATCAATTGACCTAGGTTTTTCTAAAGTTGAGGAACTTTCAGTAGCGCAATCAATTAGAGACACAGGGAAAGGAATTTGACCTGTGAGATGATCTTCAAGCTCGTGTACACTTATGGCAAAAAGAACTTGAGATCTCTAGAATCTATAATTGTCGCAATAATTGTCTCTGGTTAACTTTGGATTAACGACTTGGAGATTTGAAAGAAAAGTTGAAGTGAATGAGCTGAAGAAATTATTAGATCCTCTCTCCATGTTGTTCGTGTCTTGACTAAAGCTAGAATTAGAAGCCATTGATGTTAGTCTCAAATCTAGTACCATGTGAAACACAAATGAAAAAGGCGAAAATTCTAGAAAGAACTTTTGTAGTTCCTTTTCTTAATTGAATGAATGTACAAGTCAACACCTCATTCTTTTATATATAGTACATGAGTTGAGTGAAGAGTGAGAGTAAAGAGTGAAAACGATGGCTGAAGCTGAAATGTTTAATGAATGTGTCAAACGACATCGTTTCTGAAATGCTTAATAAAGGTGTCAGACGACACCGTTTTTTTAACAATAACAAACATGCACTTAAGTTTTACAAGACTAGCATTTTAGGACAACAGCTTTGCAAAATCAGTTATGGGCAGCAGAATGAACTTTACCACCAGTAATATAGTACTAAATATACTTTACTATTATATTGCTTTTTTATGATGAAAGAGTGTGAATCATGAGAAAGAAGGATTGAATGATGTATTTCAAGGGGACCAAATGTCATTTTTGGGGAAAAATGATGTGTTCCATCAATTTCGAATCACGTGTGAAAATGATATTTTGAGGGTAAAAGGATGCATTTTTCAGTTGTACATGTCAAGTAGTCGAAATATTATTTTAGGTGAAACAAATGTATTTGATAAGTTGTAAATGACAAGGCAGCGAACGAGTATTTTAGGGGAGAAAAGGTGTATCTATTAATTTGTAAACTATTAGGGTTAGAAAGTACTATGTAAACATGAAGGGGTCAAAATGATATTTTAGGGGTGAAAGGATGTTTCCGGATATTTTAGGGGTGAAAGGGTGTATCAGTTAATTTGTAAACCTCAAGGGATCAACATATTTTAGGGATGAGAAGGTATTTTTCTTAATCTGTAAACTTCCAAATGTCTAAATGATATTTACTAGTCAATGGGTGTATCATTAATTTGTAAACCAACAGAGCCGACATCATATTATATGGGTTAAAGGGTGTATCTATTAATTTATAAAACTCTAGGTATCGATATGATATTATACGGGTGAGTGGGAGTACCTGTTAACTTGTAAACATCAAGGAGTTGAGATGGTATTTAAGGTCCAAAAGGGTGTAGCTGATAGTTCATAAACCTCAAGGTTCGAGATGATATTTTTTGGTGAAATGGTTTATGTTAATATATAAACCTTTAGGGGTTGAAATGATATTATACGAGCTAGGTTGAAATGTTATTTTTAGTGGTGAGCACGGGTAGCGGGTAGAACCAGAACCAAAACCAAAACCTACCTAGAACCAATACTGTGCGGGTAGGTTCCAGTTCCATTTTATTGGAACCGACATTGTGCGATTCCGGTTCCGGTTCTTATGTGTGGAGGAACCAGAATCGAAACCGAAACCGAAACATAGAAAAAGAACCTGAAACGGATACCCGATTTGGAACTTGCTTGGAACTTGTAGCGGGTACCTGATTTAGAACCTGTTTGGAACCGATTTTTAGAACCTAAGCTCCAATGAAATATTTGTGAATAATGGGGGGTTTTATTATTTTACATTTAAAAAATTTTAAATAGAAAAAGTTAAAATTTTAGAATAACCTAATTAAATAAATATACAATGATACTTATTACATGTAAACTACATCATATTAAAAAATTTAATATATTAATATTAACGTTTTGATTAATTAAGTGTATAATTGGAATTAGGATCCAATTAAAAGTGTTTTAATGTTATTAAAAGAATCATTTTTGAATAAAATAGTATATTTGATTAAATAATAATATATTTAGTTATTTACTTCAATTATCAAGTTCTAACTATATCTATAGTAAATTAGCAATTAATTAATTATATATGATAAATTGATAAACAGTAATAAATTTATTTACTAATTAAATATCATACTTAATCAATTATAACATTACATTATAATTAAATGATTACTTAATTAATTATAATTTTATAACATTACTTAATTGATTTATAGTATAATTAATTATAGCATTATATTAATTGATTATTACTTAACTAATTGCTTATAACATTTAGTATATTACTTAATTAAATAATTAGAAATTTAATTAATTATAGCATTACATTATAGATTTATAGTATAATTAGTTAATTATTTAATTAATTATAACATTTCATTACAAACATTAGTACAATGCTTAATTAAATGATTAAAAATTTAATTAATTATAATATTACATTAAAGATTTATAGTATGATTATTTAATTCACTATAACATTACATTATAATATGATCACATAATTAATTATAACATTACATAATTAAATGATTAGATATTTAATTATTTATAATATTACATTATAAATTTACAGTATCATTACTTAATTAATTATAACATTAATTAAATGATTATTTAATTAATTATAACATTCTATTATAAACAAATTAACTATAATATTATATTAAAGATTTATAGTATGATTACCTAATTCATTGTAACATTTCATTATAGTATGATTACATAATTAATTATAACATTACATTATTAAATGATTATTTAATTGATTATGACATTATATTATAAACATTAATTATAACATTATATTATAAATAAATGATTACTTAATTAAATGATTAGAAATTTAATTAATTAAGCATTACATTATAGTTAAATAATTACTTAATTAAATTATAACATTATTACATTACATTATATTATGATTATTTAATTAATTATAGCATTATATAGTTAAATGATTACTTAATTAGTTATAAATTTATAAAATTACATTATAAACATTAGTAATTTACTACATTATTACATTATTTAATTAAATGATTAAAATTTAATTAATTATAATATTACATTAAAGATTTATAGTATGATTACTTAATTCACTATAACATTATATTATAGTATGATCACATAATAAATTATAACATCACATAATTAAATAATTACTTAATTGATTATGACATTATATTATAAACATTAGTAATTAATAATTTACTATATAAACATTAGCACAATATTTAGTTAAATAATTAGAAATTTAATTAATTATATCATTACATTATAAATTTATAGTACGATTACTTAATTAATTGTAACATTACATTATAATTAAATGATTACTTAATTAATTATAACATTATATTATAAACAAATTAATTATAATATTATATTAAAGATTTATAGTATGATTACTTAATTCATTATAGTATGATTACATAATTAATCATAACATTACATAATTACATGATTATTTAATTGATTATAATATTATATTACATTAATTATAATATTACATTATAAACAAATGATTACTTAATAAAATTATTAGAAATTTAATTAATTAAGCATTATATTATAGTTAAATAATTACTTAATTAAATTATAACATTATTACATTATATTATATTATGAATACTTAATTAATTATAGCATTACGTAGTTAAATGATTATTTAATTAGTTATAAATTTATAACATTACATTATAAACATTAGTAATTTACTACATTATTACATTACTTAATTAAATGATTAAAAATTTAGTTAATTATAACATTACATTATAGAGTTATAGTATGATTGCTTAGTCAATTATAACATTCCATTATAGATTTATAGTATGATTACTTAATCAATTATAATATTCCATTATAAACATTAGTCTATTAATTAAATGATTAGAAATTTAATTAATTACAATATTAAATTATAGATTTATAGTATGATTACTTAATTCATTATAACATTACATTATAGTATATCACATAATTAATTATAATATTATATAATTAAGTTATTACTTAATTGATTATGACATTATATTATAAACATTAATAATTTACTACATAAACATTAGCCAAAATATTTAATTAAATGATTAGAAATTTAATTACTTATAACGTATTAACATTACATTATAAATTTATAGTACGATTATTTAATTAATTGTAACATTACATTATAAACAAATGGTTACTTAATTAAATTATTACGTAATTAATTATAACATTATTACATTACATTATATTATGATCACTTAATTAATTATAGCATTATATAGTTAAATGATTACTTAATTAGTTATAAATTTATAATATTACATTATAAATATTATTAATTTACTACATTAGTCATTAGTACATTACTTAATTAAATGGTTAAAAAATCTAATTAATTGTAACATTACATTAAAAATTTATATTATGATCACTTAATTAATTATAATATTACATTATAAATATTAGTACAATATTTAATTAAATAATTAGAAATTTAATTAATTATAACATTATATTATACATGTATAGTATGATTACTTAATTAATTATACTATTACATTATAATTAAATGATTACTTAATTAATTATAATATTATTATATTACATTATAAACATTAACAATTTATAACATTAAATTAACAATTTACAGATAAATAATTGTTTGTGCCTTGGTTTTGATTGAGAAATTTTATGTGAATTGTGATGAATTGATTGAATTCAAGTGTTGCCTAGAGATTAGAGGATTTATGAGTTACATTGGACATAAATGAATGAGTAATCAAAATTTATTAGCGGTGTATTTGTAAACTTTTTAGGTATTTTTGTCATTTTTTAAACTAATAGGGGGTAATTGATTTTTTTTATAGGGTACACTGGAAAGGAATCAGAACCTTCATTTTAGGTTCCAGTTCCTTGAATTTAAGAACCTGCATTGTGTAGTTCCGGTTCCGGTTCCTTTTTTTGGGAACCTGCACTGTGCGGTTCCAGTTCTAGTTCTCTTGAAAAGTGCAGGGTACCTAGAACCGCTCACCCCTAGTTATTTTATGGTTTTAAGGGTGTATCTATGGATTTTTAAACCTCTAGGGGTTGATATTAACTATAGAGGTGAAAGGAATGTTTGTTAATTTGTAAACCTCTAGGGGTTGATTATATTATACATGTGAAAGGGTGTATTTGTTAATTTGTAAACCTCAAGGGATCAAAATTATTTAAAGTTTGAAAGTGTGTCTATTTGTAAAGGTCAATGGGTTGAAATGATGTGGATACAATGATAGATGCATGTATGGCCAGGCTTATTGGACTTGACTTAAAATTGTCTCTATCTTGCTTTGATTCTGTATTTAACAATGAAATTTAAAAAGAAAGAGGTGGACACTTCAATTTTGTTACTGGAATAGTAGCTCTGTCTTTAAAATTAATTTCATTTATCTTTTCCTCATGTTTCAATTCAGACTTCTTAAAAGTTGAAAGGAATTATTGTTTGTTTCAGTGTTTAACTTAATTTTTTTATAATTTAATCTAAACTTTATATAATTAGTTTGCAATTGGTAGCTGTACATATATTTTCCCTTAAACTTACATAGTAAATTAGATACATTAAATTCTTTGGAGGGTATGATATATGATACTTCAAACATATTTTAATATTTTTTTACGAGTTTTTTCAAGCAAGTTAAACATGTATTTCTTCTTGGAACTTTTTTATTTTTGATAAAACCTCAATGGAATCAAAGAATTTTATTAAACAAAAAAGAAATCAAATACACCTAAAGAGGGGGACGCAATGAGCCTTATCTCTCGGAAGCATACAAATACATAAAGATTAAAAGAAATTGCATGCTTTAGAAACTAAATGCATACAATTAACTAGAAGAGAAACGGCTCAAATAATTTTATTCTTTTGCAAACTTAAAGATATTCTACTCACAATCAGTTGTCCTGGTTTGATTGGTTGAAGGCATCTAGGGAAGATCCGTTGTGACTCAAAACATATGAGAAACCATGTTCATGGTTGGCCTAGAATTTGGATTGGAATCCAAGCAATCAATTGCTAGCTTTATGATTGCTATCAATTGATCTTGAATAGTAGGTGGAGGAAGTGGATGACGTTCGTCCAAAACATTTTTCAGCAACAAGTTCTCCAAAGTGAAAGGAGAGGATATAGTAGGAATGATATCACTCGGATACTTTCCATTGATCACTTTCAATGCTAGCACTCCAAAACTATATACATCACATTTTTCAGTTACCTTCATTGTGTAAGCAAGTTCTGCAAATTGAAAAATAGATGATGAGATCATATTTCATAACTATTGTTTTTTTCTTTCTTATGTAAGTAACAAAACAATCAAGACAATAACAAATGGATTACATATACCGGGTGCAATATATCCATATGTGCCTACAAGTTGTGTCCAATTGGATGAGTCTGGCTTGAGAAACTTGGAAATTCCAAAGTCTGAAACATGAGCCTCATATTCTGAATCCAACAACACATTTTTGCTTGATATGTCTCGATGGATTATTGGTGGGAAACAATCGTGGTGTATGTAGGACAAGGCATTACACACACCTTTCAAAATATTTTCTCTCTTACCCCAATCCAATTCTCTTACTGTAGCTTCATTACTCAAGAATGTGGCCAAGCTATCTCTTTCAAGATACTCATAAACTAAGAAAGAGTCTTTAGAATGTACGTAAAAACCAAAAAATTTCACAATGTTTCGATGTCGTACCTCTGTTAATGCCCTTATTTCATTTAAAAACTCTTTTTGATCTTTTATCTCATCAAGCTGAAGGGAGTGAAATTTCTTTATCACCAAAATAGTCCTTGATAGAAGCTGTGCTCTGTAAACACTTCCAAATCCACCCCTCCCAACGCAATACTTGGCATCGAAGTTCTCTGTTGCACCCACGATTTCTTCATACATTATTTTTCCATCAAAAGTTAATACCGAAAGAAATTCATCCTTGTTCACACTTCTATGTTGTTTCGATGACGCTTGCTTTTTTCTTCGAAAACAAAAGAACATTAAAATCACCACAATTAAAAGAACAAGTGCTCCTAAAACAAGAAAGGTGATTACCAACCTCTTTCCTATGATGTGTTTGTGTGGTATGAGAGCCTTACAAGGTGTCAATCCACTAGCATTACCACACAATCCTTTATTCCCCTGTAATGCTTCAGTGGGAGCATCTCGGAATGCTTTGTTGTTTGGAATTGGACCTTGTAACTCATTATAAGATATGTCAATTCTTGACAAACCATGCATATCTTGAAAACAACTTGGAATTAAACCAGAAAGGTTATTATAGGAAAGATTCAGATATTCCAAACTCTCCCAATGACATATCTGAGATGGTATCTCTCCACTGAGTAAGTTATGGCTCAAATCTAGTTCTAAAAGTTGAAGCAAATTCCCCAATTGGGATGGAATTTCGAGGTTAAACTGATTGTTTCTCAAATTCAAGTAGTGCAATTTTGACAAGTACCCTAAATCTCATGGGATTGACTTGCTTAATCTATTTATGGAGAAGTCAAGGTACTCAAGTTCTTTGAGTAAGCTAACTTCACGAGGTATGCCTCCAGAAAGTTGATTCCCAGTTAAAATAAGCTTGTTAAGAGAACTCAACTTTCCAAGTTCCACTGGAATCTCTCCAATTAAATGATTTGAAGAAAGGTCAAGTTGATGTAGTTCAGTTGAGTTTTGAATCTCAGGCAAGATGCTCCCAGTAATATTATTCCTCGAAATATTTAAAGTGCCTAACTATGAGCACTTTCCCCAGGTAGATGAGATTTCACCATAAAATTTAATGTGGCTAAGATCTATGAAATTTAGATTTGGATAGATGCCGAAATCTTCAAAAATATTTCCAATGAAGTGATTTTTTTGAAGGCAAACTCTAATTAAGCTTCTGCAATCTTTCAAATCTTTGGAGATACGGCCAAGCAAATGGTTCTCACTAATGAGAAAGTGTGTAAGTGATCCACTTTGACAAATATTTTGGGGAAAAGAGCCACTCAGTTGATTTTCGCTCAAATCTAGCCTCGAAAGGGATTTCAAGTTGCCTATCTCCTTAGGAATGGTGCTAGAAATGTTGTTAGTACCAAGGTTTAAAACTTTTAGGTTGTTCAAATTTCCAATGGAAGGAGGAATAGAACCACTCAGTTGATTTATGCCTAATTCTAGATCTGAAACGGACTTCAAGTTGCCTATCTCCTTAGGAATGGCACCAGAAAGGTTGTTGGTGTTGAGGTATAAAACCTTTAAGTTGCTCAAGTTTTCAATGGAAGGAGGAATAGAGCCACTCAATTGATTTGCACTCAATTGTAAATCCAAAAGGGACTTCAAGTTGCCTATCTCCTTTGGAACAGTGCCATAAAGGTTGTTTGTGTAGAAATTTAAAAGTTTTAAGTTGCTCAAATTTCCAATTGAATGAGGAATAGAGCCACTCAGTTGATTTATGCCCAATCCTTTATTCGAAAGAGACCTCAAGTTGCCTATCTCCTTGGGAATGGCACTAGAAAGGTTATTGTGTGGAGCTATAATAATTTTAAGTTGCTCAAATTTCCAATGGAAGGAGGAATAGAGTTACTCAATTGATTTATGGCCAATTCTAGGTCCGAAAGGGACTTCAAGTTGCCTATCTCCTTTGGAATACTACCAAAAAGCTTGTTGGTGTATAGGTATAAAATTTTTAAGTCGCTTAAATTTCCAATGGAAGGAGGAATAGAGCCACTTAATTTATTTATGGCCAATTCTAGATCAAAAAGGGACTTCAAGTTGCCTATCTCCTTTGGAATACTGCCATAAAGGTTGTTTGTGTGGAGGTATAAAACTTTTAAGTTGCTCAAATTTCCAATAGAATAAGGAATATAGCCACTCAATTGAGTTGTGCTCAACTCTAGATCCAAAAGGGACTTCAAGTTGCCTATCTCCTTTGGAATAGAGCCAGACAACTGATTAGAAAATAAGTAAAGGACCTCTAGATTTGTTAGGTTGCCGATTTGAGCAGGGATAAAACCAAAGAGTTCATTCAGGCTTAGATCAAGGTATGCAAGATTAGGAAATAATGAAAAAGAGAGTTCATGAAGTGTACCTTTTAAACCTGTACTGATCAGGTTAATACTAATGATACTTCCGACATGGTTGCAAGAAATTCCAAACCAAGTACATGGGCTTATTTTTGTTTTGAGGTGGGTAGAAGTATTTGTGGCATTCACAGAAGAAAGAGTCCATGATGACAGAAGAGAATGACTCTGGTTTTGAAGGCTGGCTTTCCATTTGAGAAGGGCATGTGCTTCTTGAGTATAATCAGAAGCAATATCAACCGAAGAATATTGTGACATAACAACAAACAAGACCAGGGAAACAAGTGAAAATACTTTCTTCAAGGTTGACAACCCCATTGTTTTTGATATTATGTAATGCATATCATAATTTGGAAACTTTGATATATATATATATATATATATATATATATATATATATATATATATAAGCAACTCATAATACATACTTTAAGGCTTAAAATTTTCCCCCTCTAATTTCACGCTTACTAAATTAATTTTTTTACATCCTCTTGATGTGGATACTAATGTTTCTAGTCTTGCAATCACAGATGCATGTATGCTTAGATGTATTAGACTTGACCTAAAAGCGTCTTTGTCTTGCGTTCATTCATTTTATAACAATGAAATTTAAAAATATAAAGGTGGACCACTTCAATTTTCTAACTGTAATAGCATCTCTAATTGGCAAATTAATTGCTCACATAGTTTTCTAATACCGGCAGGTGGAGTATGATTGAAACAAATGTTGATCTGATGGTGACTACTCTAATGTTCATTATATAGTGAATGCAACTCCATACATACGTGTATAGTCAGGATCTTGTATTATAAATTTAAAAAAATAAATAAATCATCCAAAAAATAAATTTTAAAGGGTGAAAAAATAATTCTTATATATAAATTTTTCTTCTTTTTTTTTTTTTTTTTTGTTGGAACCTAGATGGATAGCATCGCCCTTGACAATAATAAAAATTGAACTTATAATATACAACATTGACATAACATGTTCCAAGTATGGAGTACATATAAATTTCACAATGAACTTACGAAAGGGGTATAAATCCATTAGCGACATATTAGTCAGAATCCGAAAATATAATATTGTAGTAACATATAATAATACTTGTATGAGCGAAATACATGTATAAGAAAAAAGTGGGAGTTTCCATGAAATAAAAGTATAGTTATTTGTTTGAAGTATGACCATAATTAGTATAAAAAAATTGATGTAAAAGAGATTAGGTCAATAGAGGAATGTAAGGAAAGACAGGTAGTAAAGACTAGCAGGAAACAGTCTTATTCAATCACTACTCAAAAATAAATATTGAGTGGTTAAATGTTAACTTCTTGGTTACTTATTTATATAATTGAATGCCCAACTATATCAAATTATTTATTTTGGATATTTTTTTATTTGAAAGTTGGGGACATTTGTAGAATCTTTTAGAGACAAATCTTATTCAATCACTAATCAAAAATAAATATAGAGTGGTTAAATGTTAACTTCTTGATTACTTATTTATTTTATATAATTGAATGCCCAACTATATCAAGAAGAATTTTCTATGAATATTTGTGTAAGGCCCTGGAACTTGCCACATCATATGTATGATAGTCAATTGGGGGTTTTCTGCAATACCAAAAATAATTTTAGATAGTCAAATCGTGTTCTTGATTGGTTTGAAATTTGGTATATATTTTGTTAAAATGTAAAAGTAATAACTTTTTTTTTTAGTTAAAAATAATTAACAATTTGACTATTTTTAGAACATTTCACGAATAATTATGTAATATGATAAATCTTTTTTAAACATTTTGTGTTGCACCCTAAACGAGCTTCTATTCCACTAAAATCAATATTATAGATGATAAAATCATATTTACCCAAATTGACGGACCAGTGAAAACTTATCCATGCTATATTGTACTCTTTGAATGAAAAATTCATTTTCTAAAAGATTTTGGCTTTCGAATGATGGATTAGTTAAAATCAATAAAAAAATTTGATTTCTGTTGATGCGTGATTTTTACACCAACAAAACGCACGTGTGAAATGTTGAGCTGGCCCAAAGGACACACGTGAATGTAAAGGGAAATGATAGTAAATGCAATGGGGACAGTTTTTAAAGTGGTTCGGATACTAAGGTAAGCAAGTCCTACGTCCACTGATGCTTGTATTGATGATAAGGGTCAGGTCGCTTTTAGCTGACTGACTTTACAATGATATTACAAGGTATCAAATGCTAAAAATTTTAGGGGGAGAGAGAGTAATTAATCCAGTGTAAAAATGTGTGAATCCCTTTAATAAGAGAGGAGCTCCCAATTTATAGTGGGATGCATTGAGGCAATGATCACTAAATCTGTAAGTTGGTGGGATTATCCGTGCAAATCCTTCTTTATGTCACATTGCCCACCTTCTAGAGTGATTTGCGCGATTTAGAGCAGGGATTGGACACGTGGGATCACCACAGCTTCTGGCTGGCCTGACGCACACCCACTATTCTGACAGAAGCAGGTGGTGGTTGTACCCATGATCTGACTCTTGCAGGCTGAATGGACCTTACGTCAGCCCTTATATTTTTTAGGCATAACAGAAGTCCCATAGTTTTTAAGGTTCGAGGATTGAACCTTGGAAACTACAAGTCATGCCGTAGTGGGATGATTCCTGAAAATTCTGGAAATTCTGGAAATTCTAGCCTGTTTGAGAGTAGATCAGGATGGCACTTTTGTGAACACGACCTCGCATGTTCATTGTTTGTAGGGGACGAGCGACCTGATTTCGTCCGATGTCACCTGTTGTTCTTTTGATATGGATGCATTTAATGAAGCAGTCCCTACGCTGACAGATGTGCCCTATGCGTGATAAGTGCCAACCAAACTCATTAAATGCATTGTATGCTGACACTGTGCACTTTATCATAACATTAAATGCGATATATGTTGGAACGGCGCCCCTTATCAGAGCATTAAATGTAGATTTGAGACGCAATTAATGCTCTGAGAGAGATATGGCTGTCGTTTGAGCTTTTCAACTTGAAAGATGAAGGTTTGACTTTATCCAGTCGTGACGCTCACTCTTCCCCACTGATGAGCGACACGTGGCCGTGATCAACGGTAAGAAATCTTTGCCACCCAAACGTCGTTTTGATTCCGAGAAGTCCAAACGCCGATTTACACGCTATAAAAACCTCAAATCGTTCTTAGGCAATGTCACCAGAGCCTTTTTCACAGAGAGCAAAAGATTTTCGCAAACCTGGAACCTTTGTTTTCCAAACCTGTATTTTTTCGGCATTTGAAGCAGAAGCTGTTCTCATACTCCGTGAGGTAAGAACTTCTTTGTCATTAATTCATTATTTTCATGGTTAAATGGCGTCAGTCTTCTGGTAACCCATCGGAGACAAGACGCTTGCGTAAGGTTTGAGCCATGAATGGTGGCTCGAATCGTACTGTTAGGGTTTTCTTTAGGATTTAGGGAGTTTGTTTCCTCCCATGTCATCGAACGAAATGGCGTACGGCGGCTAAATGACCCTTCTGCTTGTCGCTTTTGCAGACCGGCAAAATGGACCCTTCAACAACCAGATCTGAGCAGGGAACCAGCCCGAGCATCCCTTTCGAGGTCTTCTCGGTACTTACCAGGGACGAGCTCGAGAGGGTAATAAAACAGTATGGTATCAAGGTGGACGTTTTCCACGACATGACACACTCATCGCGATACCCGTCAAGTGGCCTGGTCGCGATCTTTGAGGAGATCATCAAGGGTGGGGGACTGATCCTCTTCCACCCTTTCATCAGGTCGTTTTTGGACCACTTCGGGGTCGCATCGATGCAGTTGACTTCGGACGCGTACGTCATCATTGTTGCAATGTACATTGCGTGCCAGGAGAACGGGCTGGGCGAGCTGACCGCGATGGAGCTCAGTTGCTCATATTTTTTAAAAAAGAACAAGGACAAGGATTCTTATTACTTGTCCAGGCGACCTACTATCGCCAAGGGGATACACAGTTATCCTAGCAACGCAGGGGCCTACGATACAATGTTTTTCTTCTTTTGCTATAATGGCCATTGCTGCTTCTAGGAATCGAGTAGGCCTCTTTTTTTTCTTTTTTTTTTTTTTTTTTTTTTTTTTTGACGAACTCATTACATTCGAAGTGTGCTCTTTCAAACGACCTGATTCCTTTCTGACAGTTAACAAGACGACAAACTTAAGGCTGCTCTTTGATAGAAGTAGGATCGTGCACTTCAGTTCCCTACCCAAGGACAAGCGCGATGCGAAGAAACTCGTGACGATCGCGAATTAGCGGAAATACGGTTTCTTCAACACAAACGCGTCATTAGAGCCCCCATCGAGTAAGTCCTACTAACTGGTTCTTTTCTGGTCATGAAGTGGAATACCTTTGCTAACGATGCTTTGCATGCAACGACCATGCCTTCGAAGGAGTCAGAGCAGCCGCGATAAAGGTTGCTCAATTTTCCTCAGTCGAAAAAAGCCAAGGCAACCGATTCTGCTCTGACCATTCCCTTAGCTGAAGGCGTAACATCGGGCCAACCGGCGTGACCTGCCAGAACTTCTCATCCACAGCCGTCAGAGGACGCACCAATACGAACCACGAAGGTCTCCCAGCCGTCGCCTACTCGCCCGAGGTTGAAGACAACGACTCAACAAAAGAAGAGGAGGCAGATTCAAGTCGAAGAGTCAGAGACCAAATCTAAGGGCGAGTAGCTTAAGAGGTCGTAGAAAGATGTCGGAAGAAGGTCGGGTAAGGAACCGACGGACGACACAACCACTGCTGAAGGCGCGAAAAAGGATACTCCAGTGTTAGACTCGCTGGGGAACCTGTCGGAGTACCTGCAGCCGGTGGTCTACACCCTATTGGAATGCGGACTCTCGGAATCATTTGAGCAATTCGCAAACTCCAATGACGTAGACCTAATGTCCACATCGGTCCAACACTTAAGCAAGGTGAACGAACTATCCTCGGAGAGGACTACCCTTTGCTCCTTTTGATTAGCTAACTCTATCTTTCTCTGTTCGCAGGCCCTTTTTTCCATGCGAATGTCCTTGGAAAAGGTTCAACTGGGAGCCGCAAAGGGGGAGGTTGCTCTAAAGGAAAAGAATGCAACGCTCAAGCGAAGCCTGGAAGCTGTCAAAACATAGAGAAACTTGTCTTCTGAGTCGACGAACCGATACCTAAATGAAAGGGACGCGACTCTTCACACGGTGGACTTCCAAAAAGTGCAGCTTAAGAAGCATGGAGAGGAAATAAAGGAGCTACAAAGGACCATAGCCAGACTCTCCAAAGAGGCCAAGGAGAACCAGGAGCTCAAAGCGACCTCTCTGTAGGCCTTGCAAACAGAACAAGAGAGAGAAGCTTCCAAGAAGCAAAGGCAAGCTCTCGAAGTTGAACTTCAGGCAAGTCTGGGAAAAGTTGCTTCCTTGACAGAGGAAATGCAGAATCAGGTAACGGAGGTCGAGAAGAAGGCTGTCGAATGGGCGATCGAGTCTATCTATGCCTTGCGACCGAAAAATCCGCAACTTGATATGTCCGACCTCCCTGAGGACTGGCGGGATACACTTATGTCTATGGCGCGGGAAGATGATGAAGTAGCGACCTCTCGAGCAGGAGGTTCGGGACATGCCTCGGATAAACCCTCAGCCGACTAGCCTTAGGACGACAAGGTCGGTCCTCTAGGAGCTAGATTAAGGCTTATAGTCGTGCCATTTTGCCTGTTGTACTCCTCATTAATGAAATACATTTTGACTTTTACAATTTCTGTTCGCTTTATTATACATGAGTACTTCCTGATTGCTTACATTTATTGAAGAAGTGTGATAACATCGCATATTTGCACAAAAGAGATTTCATGCGAAGATTGTTACAAGCGCACAAAATAACACTTTACAAGGAAATGATCTACAAAAATCAGAAATTAATTTACAAGGAAAACTGAGTTCGGAATTACTGATAGTATGGTCGAAGGTGCTCAGCATTCCAAGCTCGGGGTACTTTGGAACCGTTCAGCCTTTTGAGATGATAAGTCCCCGGTCTAATTACTTCGTCGATGCGGTATGGACCTTCCCAGTTCGGTCCTAGCACTCCCGCACTTGGTTCTCTGGTACCGAGAAGAACTTCTTTTAACACAAGGTCGCTGATCTGGAAGTCTCTTCGCTTGACCTTTGAATCGAAGAACCTCTTCGAGCGTTACCGATAGGCTGCTATCCTTAGCGAAGCCTTGCTGCGATGTTCTTCAACAAGGTCTAGGCTTGCTCTCGTAAGTGCTCCGTTGTCGGCCTCATTGTATAAGTCCCTCCGAAGTGAACCAGTCCCTACCTCTATAGGGATCATCGCTTCACATCCATATGCCAACGAAAAAGGTGTTTCTGAGGTGGAGGTTCTTGAAGTTGTTCTGTACGCCCATAGGACTTCGGGGAGGTCGTCGGCCTAATTTCCTTTGGCTGTGCCAAGTTTGGCCTTCAGAATATGCTTGATGGTTTTGTTGACAGCTTCAACTTGGCCATTTGCTTACGTTCTTGCGATTGAGGCGAATTTTTTATGGATGCCCAACTCGTCATAAAACTGTTTGAATTCCTCGTTGTCGAACTGTTTCCCATTATTTGAGATGAGGGTATAAGGAATTCCAAAGCGACACACAATATTCTTGAAAACGAAGTCTTTGAGCTTTCAGGTCGTGATCACGGCTAGCGGTTTGGCTTCTACCCATTTGGTGAAGTAATGTACCGCGACCACTGCATATTTGACTTCCTCTTTCCCGACTGGCATGGGACCGATAAGATCAATCCCCCACATGGAAAAAGGCCAGGGGCTAGTCATGGTTATCAGTTCATGGGAGGGAGCTCGCGGTATATTCGTAAACCACTGACACTTATCACACCTCTTGACAAAGTTGTAGACGTCATCTTGAATTCGGGGCCAATAGTACCTTTGACGAACAACCTTGTTAGCAAGAGATCATGCGGCGGTGTGATTACCACAAATCCCTTCATGAATTTCCCTCATGATGTATTCTGCTTCTTCGCTGGTTACACATCGAAGGAGAGGGGCACTAAATCCTCTCTTGTACAGCTGGTCCCCGATTAGGGTATAACAAGCAGATGTTGTTCGCAGAACCCTTGCCTCGACCTTATCGTCTAGCAAGATCCCATCCTTGAGGTATTGGAAAATGGGAGTCATCTAGGAATTTTATTGTGTCACATTCACAGCCTGTTCGATCGGGCTGATACTTGGGGCCTCGACGAATCGAATAGGAATGATATCTGGCGCTTCTCAGACCAATAATGAGGCTATTCTTGCTAGGGCGTCTGCCACAGAGTTGCTATCTCTGGAAATCTGAGTGATTATGAAGTGCTTGAACAGCTCGAGTGCGGCCTTAGCTTCTTTCAAATAACGGACCATGTTTTCTTCCTTGGCTTAGTATTCCCCCAAAATCTGGTTAACAACCAGCATGGAGTCGCTATGGACACTGATCACGGTTGCACCCATTTCTCTGGCCAACCGCAACCCAGGGAGCAGAGCTTTATACTCGGCCTCATTGTTGGTTGCCTTGAATCCGAACCGAAGAATGCCGTGAACACAAGCCCCTTCGGGGCTCAGAAGGAGAAGACCTGCACCGGCCCTCTTTCTGTTCGATGATCCGTCGACGTAGAGGCTCTAGGTCGACAGATTCTGAATAGTTTCCTAGATGGCCTCGCTAGGCTATTACTCTGACTCACTTGGAAGATAGGAGAATTCTGAGATGAAGTCAGCAACAGCCTACCCTTTGATAGTCGATCTTGGCTTGTACCTCAGATCGAACTGACTCAATTCCATGGCCCATTTAAGCAGTTTACCCGATGCCTCTGGCTTCTGGAGGACTTACCTGAGTGGGTAATTAGTCATCACATGGATAGTATGGGCGTGGAAGTATGGTCGCAGCTTTCTGGAAGCGATTAGCAGGGCATAGGCTAATCGCTCCATCTCCGGATACCGTATCTTGGCATCTATCAAACGCTTGCTCGCATTATACACTGGCCATTGGACCTTTTCCTCCTCCCGAACTAGGGCTGCACTAACCGTGAACTAAGAGACGGACGGATACAGGAGCAGGACCTCTTGCGGAAGAGGCTTGGACATGAGAGGTGGTTTCCTGAGGTGTTCTTTTATACTTTGGAACGCTTGTTCACACTCGGGAGTCCACTCAAACTTCTTTTTGGCCTTTAGAACATTGAAGAACGGTAAGCAGCGATCCGTTAGCCTCGATATGACGCGACTTAGTGCCGCTATTCGCCCATTAAGGCTCATGACATGTTTTTTGCTAGTCGGGCTTTCCATATCGAGCAGAGCTTGAATTTTCTCGGGGTTGATTTCTATTCCCCGTTGGTTAACCATGTATCCTAGGAATTTACCTAACGATACTCTGAACGAACACTTGAGAGGATTTAGTTTCATTCTATACAGTCGGAGGATACCGAACATTTCAGAGAAATGCGCTATGTGATCTGAAGCGACATGGGATTTAACCAGCATGTCATCCACATAGACCTCCATTGTCTTATCGATCTAGTCGGAGAACATCCGGTTAACCAATCGCTGGTAGGTCGCGCCAGCATTCTTAAGGCCGAAGGGCATAACTTTGTAGCAATATAACCCCCGATCTGTAATTAAAGGACGTATGCTCTTCGTTTGGCCCATACATCAGAATTTGATTATATCCCCAGTATGCGTCCATAAAACTTAACAGCTCGTGCCCTGAGGTGGCATCCACGAGCTGGTCAATTCTTGGCAGAGGGAAGTTGTCTTTAGGACAAGCCTTGTTGAGGTCACTAAAGTCGACACAGGTTCATCACTTGCCATTGGGCTTCTTTACCAGAACCGGGTTGGCAACCCAAGTTGGGTAGAGTGCCTCTCGGATGGACCCATTCGAAAGAGGTTGTCCACCTCTAATTTTAAGGCGGCATATCGCTCCAGATCCATTGCTCTTTTTTTTTTTTTTGGCAAACTGGCTTGGCTTTGCTGTCGATGTTTAATGCATGGCAAATGATGTCCGGGCTGATCTCGACCATATCTATGTGCGACTAGGTGAACACATCGATATTCTCTTTCAAGAAGCTGATCAGCTCGGAGGCGAGCTGAAGGTTGAGACTGCTCCCAATCCTTAACACTTGGCTCGACTCGGCTCCTTCAGGTCGACCGACACTTCGGACAAATCCCCAACTAGGCCACTAGAAGGGCTTTCCTGAATTCGAGGATCCATATTATCCTCTACTGGGCCAGGCTGTGACTCGATCCGGCTGATTGCCATAGCCTGTCGGGAAATACCTCGCGAAATGCCCTTCCCTTTACACGCCATCTGCACCGCTTTTATGTAGTAGTCGCGAGATGTGCTTTGCGATCCGCTTACTTCCCCTATCCCCGTCGGGGTGGGGAACTTCATCTTGAGATGGTATATGGAAGTGATTACCTTGAAGCTTCTCAGTAGAGGTCGCCCCGGGATTCCATTGAAGGCAGATGGGCAATCCACGATTAAGAATTCATTAACCTTAGTCACTTCGTCATAGTCACCCAACGTGACCGGAAGTTGGATCGTTCCTTTGGGGATCAGGTGGTCCCCTCAGTGGGCCGTAAAGAGGGATCGAGGCGGGCTTCAGGTCGGCCTCGTCCAAGTTCATTCTTTTGAAAGCAGGCAGGGATGTTCACAACGCTTCTATTGTCCACTAGCATTCTGCGGACGTTATGGTGCCCTATGAGGGGCGTGATCACAAGAGCGTCGTCGTGAGGATGATGCAAACGGGTTGCCTCCTTCTCGTAGAAGGTGATCGGCTCTTCCTTGCTAACCTTTTGTGGTTGCTGTGATGTGTTCATCACCTTGATTGGGCCGTGATGAGCCTCACGAGCATATCTTTCTTAGGTACCTCGCATATTTCCCGTGAGGTACGGCCCTCCAAAGATTATGTTAACACTACTATACCCTTTGCAATCACAACGCTTTTTCCCTTGCTCCCCTTGACTCTTCTCTTGTGCAGGAGCGGAGTCGTCAATATACTCCTTGAAGTGCCCTTTCTTGATGAGCTCTTCGATTGCTTGCTTTAGAGCTCGACACTTATCGGTGTGATGCCCGTTGTCCCGATGGAAGCGACAGTATTTTTTGTTATTTCTGGCTGTCGCGGGAGTTTTCATGGGCTCGGGCTCCCCAAGCAGACTGGCTTCCTCGGATTTATCAAGAATGGCTGATACAGACGCATTCAGTGGAGTATATTGGTTTCTGTTGCGATCGCGACGAGGAACCGAAGCATGAGATTTTTTGTGTTCGTAGCAAGGTTTCTTCCCTTTTCACTGATTTTTAGCGTCCCCTCTGTGATCAGCTCTTCTACTTTCGCCTCGACCAGACGTACTGCCCGAAGCGCCAGGGTCGCGACGGTGGAGTGCCGCCAATGAATTTTCTATGTGGAGGTACTTTTCCGCAAGGTTATAGAATCCTCTGAGGGAAACATCATCCTCAGCTTGTAATTCTTTCCATAGGTCGGTTTGTGGAAGAACTCCGGCTATAATGAGAGTCCGAACAGACTCTTCGAGAGTATGAGCCACCTTGTTGAGTTCTCTGTGGAAATAGTCAATGTAGGACTAGAGGGATTCATCCCTTTCTTGCCTTATATTGCTGAGGTAGCTCAAAGGCATCGAAAACTTTCGATTCGCTTGAAAATGCCTCAAGAACGCCGCGCTCATCTGAGACCACGAACTGATTGATCCCGCTGGGAGCAACCTGAACCACCATTTGGCATGGGAGGTCAACGTCACTGCCAAACAGCAGCATTTTGCTAAATCTGAGACCTGGTAAAGTTCCATCAGGTCGTTAAATTCATATAAATGATCCTGTGGATCAGAATTTCCATCAAACGCCCGCATGTCAGGCATCTTGAATCCTGGTGGGAGTGGAGCGGCTAACACTTTGGGAGAGAAGAGGGACGCATATGCGACCTGCCCCTGCTCATTTTGTTGAGCTCTTAGTCTATCTAGAGCTCGTTGCAGCTCTTCCATTTGCAGCAATAGAGCCGCTTGGGGGTTGCTTTCACCAATGCGAGTTCGATTTTCGCGGTTACGATTGAGGAATGTCCAGAGGTCGGGTTCCTTTTCGCCTCAGTCGACGATTTTGGCCACTCTCGACACACGCTGGCTAGAGGCGTGTGATGGCGATGAAATGTACGGGGTATTTTCACGACCTTCGCGGTGGTAAGAACCGCCCCGCGAAGTGTGGGACCTTCTCGCACGGTGACGATCAAGATTGTTTTACCGACGGTGATAAGAATCGCCCCGTCCAGCACTTTTATGGGTGTGCACTTGCGACGTGGCATGGGACAGCTCGGGCTACGTCTTTTCACCGAGTCTCAACGAGACTGGTATTCTATTCGGGACGCAGTCAGTGTTTGCTGGCCCTTTGGAGCCCGTGGGCTTGTTTTTTGCCACTTGCTTACCCTTTCGTCTACATGCTGCAGTGCTTGCGGCACGGGCTATTTCCCTTTGCCACGCTTTCGTGCGACCTACAGGCGTTTTTGGCGGTTACACAGCCGCGGCTGACCTGGATGGCGCTCCTTGGTCCAAACGGTCCAACCTTCGGTTGACCATCTGGAGAGTATTGTCAAACCTATCCAGGTAGCTTCTTATAACAGGGTCAAGCTGTGAACTTGACGGGATATCTCCTACAGCATTTTGCGAGGCTGAAGGTTTTTTGGAAGAAGTGTCCCCCTGAACTTGGGGGAACCCCTCAGCGCCCTGGTTGGTTTGCTCAGGTTCTGGTTGGCGGGCCATTTGTTATTGTAGGACCGGTAAGTTGGAGATTCTTCTGATGAAGGATGAACACTAAATCAGGCCCTCCTTCTAGCGCCAAACTGTTGATGTGTGATTTTTACACCAACGAAACGCACGTGTGAAATGTTGAGCTAGCCCAAAGGACACATGTGAATGTAAAGGGAAATGACAGTAAATGCAATGGGACAGTTTTTAAAGTGGTTCGGATGCTAAAGTAGAAAGTCCTACGTCCACTGATGCTTATATTGATGATAAGGGTCAGGTCGCTTTTAGCTGACTGACTTTACAATAATATTACAAGGTATCAAATGCTAAAAATCCTAGGGGGAGAGAGAGTAATTAATCCAGTGTAAAAATGTGCGAATCCCTTTAATGAGAGAGGAGGTCCCAATTTATAGTGGGATGCATTGAGACAATGATCACTAAATATGTAAGTTGGTGGGATTGTCCGTGCAAATCCTTCTTTATGTCACATTGCCCACCTTCCAGAGTGATTTGCGCGATTTAGAACAGGGATTGGACACATGGGATCACCACAGCTTCTGGCTGGCCTAACGCACACCCGTTATTCTGATGGAAGTAGGAGGTGGTTGTACCCATAATCTGACTCTTGCAGGCTGAATGGACCTTACGTCAGCCCTTATATTTTTTAAGCATAACAATTTCAAAGTGTAAATATTAAAAATAATAAGAAAATAAGAAAAGCAAAAAATAATAAAACAATTCAATTAAAAGGAGAAAAACCAGTTTTAAAATTAAATAAAAAACTGACATAAAAATTTTACATAAAAGAAAGGACAACCATTTTTATTTTAAAATTTAAACAAATATAAAATCAAATCAAAAGAAAATACTTTATTTATTAAATTTTTTTATTAATGTCACTTCACTTTTTTTTTTTTTTTTTTTTTTGTTGCCTTGGTTGGCACATATTAACTAATGCAATAAAGTAGTATTATTTTTTTTTTTTTGTAACCGGGGTGTTCGGGCCAACTTACGTGCACATCAACTAGAAGTATTATTATTCGGTAGTTAACACGTAAATGTACATATATAATCTGGTGGAGTTTATAATAAAAATTAACTAATATGACTTTGGTTTATATTGTAATTGCGATTTTCTATTGTTTTATTAACTCATAATTTCCAACTAATTGAACTTAATTTGGTGAGTAAGTAGTATAAATAATACAATAATACTTCAGTTATAAAGAAATCTTACAAAGATTTTCATACAAAGTGATATGACAAAAAATCAATGGAATACTGAATACAAAGAGTCAAGAGTAACGCTACACTTACAAAGATCTTCATACAAAGTGATATGACAAAAAAATGAATGGAAGAATGAATATAATGAATTTGATTTTTTGTTTCACTATTCTATTCATTTTTTACCACCTTACTTTGTATAGAAGTCTTTGTAAGTGTATTATTACTCTTTCACTACATATTAATATTCCAACTTCTGAAAACCCCAAAACTTGAAATCAGTGGAATTGATGTCATATGTTTTTTTTATTAAATTCATGTTATAAACGTCTTTTCTTTTTTGAAATTTAGTTAGTTATATATCTAAGTAACACTATAGTAAGAATTTAGAAAAAAAGAAAAAAAAAAGAAAAAAAGACATTTATAACATGAATTTATCAAACCAAGCTAAAGAAGCATCTCCAGTCATGAAATTTTATGGCAGACAGGCTTTAGGGGATAGAATTATCTAGTTCATCTTACGTAAATTTAACTCTAGAATCATTATGTAAAACCAAAGAACTCCCATCAGGGTTCAGAGATATGATCTTAGAATTGGATGGATAGAAATCCAATGCTGATATAAGGAAATGGTCTTATTCGATCACTAATCAAAATAAATATTGAGTTGTTAAATGTTAACTTCTTGGTTATTTATTTATGATAAAGCGGATTTGAGTAGAACTCACTCCCAAAAGCTAGCTCAAGAGAGGAGTGAGTCTAATCACTTATATACACTATAACAGTCCACTATTGGGGCAATGTGGGACAAATTCAACTTCTAACACCCTCCCCCACGCTCGGCGTGCAAGGCCGGGATCCAAACCTATCATTGCCCCAACCAAAGAGGAGAGAGAAACAAACGTGATTCTGATACTATGATAAAGTGGGTTTGAGTAGAACTCACTCCCAAAAGCTAGCTCAAGGGAGGAGGGAGCTCAATCACTTATATACACTATAATAGCCCACTATTGGGGTAATGTGGGACAAATTCAACTTCTAACAATTTATATAACTGAATGCCCAACTATATCAAATTATTTATTTAGGATTTTATTTATTTATTTGTTGGGTGTTGGGATCAAAAATATTTTTACATAGTCAGATTTAACATTATCGCCCCTGACAATAATAAAAATGAAACTTATATATAATATACAACATTGACATAACATGTTCCAAGTATGGAGTAAATATTGATTTCACAATGAACTTACAAAGGGGTATAAATGCATTAGCGACATATTAGTCAGAATCTGAAAATATAATATTGTAGTAACATATAATAATACTAGTATGAGCGAAATACATACATGTATAAGAAAAAAGTGGGAGTTTCCATGAAATCAAAGTATAGTTATTTGTTTGAAGTATGACCATAATTAGTATAAAAAAATTGATGTAAAAGAGATTAGGTCAATAGAGGAATGGAAGGAAAGACTGGTAGTCAAGACTAGCAGGAAACAGTCTTATTCAATCACTAATAAAAAATAAATATTGAGTGGTTAAATGTTAACTTCTTGGTTACTTATTTATATAATTGAATGCCCAACTATATCAAATTATTTATTTAGGGTATTTTTTATTTATTTGAAAGTTGGGGACATTTGTAGAATTTTCTAGAGACAAATCTTATTCAATCACTAATCAAAAATAAATATAGAGTGGTTAAATTCTTGATTACTTATTTATTTTATATAATTGAATGCCCAACTATATCAAGAAGAATTGTCCATGAATATATAGTTAGATTCATGTTCTTGATAGGTTTGGAATTTCGTATATATTTTGTAAAAAATAATAACATTATCGCCCTGACAATAATAAAAATGAAACTTATATATAATATACAACATTAACATGTTCCAAGTATGGAGTAAATATTGATTTCACAATGAACTTACGAAAGGGGTATAAATGCATTAGCGACATATTAGTCAGAATCCGAAAATATAATATTGTAGTAACATATAATAATACTAGTATGAGCAAAATACATGTATAAGAAAAAAGTGGGAGTTTCCATGAAATCAAAGGATAGTTATTTGTTTGAAGTATGACCATAATTAGTATAAAAAAATTGATGTAAAAGAGATTAGGTCAATAGAGGAATGTAAGGAAAGACAGGTAGTAAAGATTAGCAGGAAACAGTCTTATTCAATCACTAATAAAAAATAAATATTGAGTGGTTAAATGTTAACTTCTTGGTTACTTATTTATATAATTGAATGCCCAACTATATCAAATTATTTTTTTAGGATATTTTTTTTTTTTATTTGAAAGTTGGGGACATTTGTAGAATCTTTTAGAGACAAATCTTATTCAATCACTAATCAAAAATAAATATAGAGTGGTTAAATTCTTGATTACTTATTTATTTTATATAATTGAATGCCCAACTATATCAAGAAGAATTCTCCATGAATATTTGTGTAAGGCCGTGAAACGTGCCACATCATATATATATGTATGATAGTAAATTGGAGGGTTTTTGCAATACCAAAAATATTTTTAGATAGTCAAATCATGTTCTTGATTGGTTTGAAATTTGGTATATTTTGTTAAAATGTAAAAGTAATAACATTTTTTTTAGTTAAAAATAATTAACAATTTGACTATTTTTAGAATATTTCATGAATAATTATGTAATATGATAAAGCTTTTTAAAACATTTTGTATTGCAGCCTAGACGAGCTTCTATTCCACTAAAATCATTATTATAGATTACCCAAATTGACGGACTAGTGAAAACTTATCCATGCCATATTGTACTCTTTGAATGAAAAATTCATTTTCTAAAAGATTTTGGCTTTCGAATGATGGATTAGTTAAAATCTATAAAAAAAAAAATTATTTTGAAATGTAAATATTAAAAATAATAAGAAAAGCAAAAAATAATAAAAAAATTCAATTAAAAAGAGAAAAGCCAGTTTTAAAATTAAATAAAAAACTGACATAAAAATTTTACATAAAAGAAAGCACAACCATTTTTATTTTAAAATTTGAACAAATATAAAATCAAAAGAAAAGATGTTTATTTATTAAAATTTTTTATTAATGTCACTTTGACTTCACTTTTTTTTTTTTTTTTTGGCCTTGGTTGGTCACATATTAACTAATGCAATAAAGTATTTTTTTTTTTTTAATAACCAGAGTATTCGAACCAACTTACATGCACCTCAATTAGAAGTATTATTATTCGATAATTAACAAGTAAATATACATATATAATCTGGTGGAGTTTATAATAAAAATTAATTAATATGACTTCAGTTTATATTCTAATTGCAATTTTCTGTTGTTTTATTAACTCATAATTTCCAGCTAATTGAACTTAATTTGGCTAGTAAGTAGTATAAATAATACAATAATACTACACTTACAAAGAAATCTTACAAAAATTTTCATATAAAATGATGTAGCAAAAAATCAATAGAAGAGTGACTACAAAAAGTCAAGAGTAACGCTACACTTACAAAAATCTCCATACAAAGTGATATGATAAAAAATAAATGGAAGAATCAATATAATAAATTTAACTTTTTGTTTCGCTTTTTTATTCATTTTTTGCCACCTTACTTTATATAAAAATATTTATAAGATTTCTTCGTAAGTGTAATATTAATCTTTCGCTACGTATTAATATTCCAACTTTTGAAGACCCCAAAACTTAAAAATCAATGGAATTGATATGTCATATGTTTTTTCATTAAATTCATGTTATAAACGTCTTTTCTTTTTTGAAATTTAGTTAGTTATATATCTAAGTAACACTATAGTAAGAATTTAGAAAAAAGAAAAGAAAAGACGTTTATAATATGAATTTATCAAACCAAGCTAAAGAAGCATCTTCAGTCATGAAATTTTATGGCAGACAGGCCTTAGTTTATAATATGAATTTATCAAACCAAGCTAAAGAAGCATCTTCAGTCATGAAATTTTATGGCAGTATTGTGCCTTAGTTTATATGAAATTTTATCACAGGTCATGAAATTTTATGGCAGACAGGCCTTAGAGGACAAAATTATCTAGTTCATCTTACGTAAATTAAACTCTAGAAACATTTTGTAAAACCAAAGAACTCCCACCAAGGTTCAAAGATTGGTCTCAGAATTGGGTGGACTGAAATCCAACGTTGATGTAAGGAAATATTTTTATTCAATCACTAATCAAAATAAATATTGAGTGGTTAAACGTTGACTTCTTAGTTATTTATTTATATAATTGAATGCCTAACTATATCAAAAAATTTATTTAGGATTTTTATTTATTTATTTGAAAGTTGAGGACATTTGTAGAATTTTCCAGAGACAAATCTTATTCAATCACTAATCAAAAATAAATATAGAGTGATTGAATGTTAACTTCTTGATTGCTTATTTTTTTTATATAATTGAATGCCCAACTATATGCAAGAAGATTTTTCCATGAATATTTGTATAAGGCCGTGGAACATGCCACATCATATGTATAATAGTCAATGGGGTTTTTTTTTTGCAATATCAAAAATATTTTTAGATAGTCAAATTCATGTTCTTGATTGGTTTGAAATTTAGTATATATTTTGTAAAAAATAATAACATTATTTTAGTTTAAAATAATAAACAATTTGAGTATTTTTAGAATATTTCATGAATAATTATCTAATATGATAAAGCTTTTTAAAACGTTTTGTGTTGCACCTTAAATGAGCTTCTATTCCACTAAAATCAATATCATATATGATGAAATCATATTTACCCAAATTGACAGACTAGTGAGAAGTAGGGGTGAGTAGTTCCAAGTATCCTGCATTTTTTGGAAGAACCAGAACCGGAATCACACAGTATCGTTCCCAAAAAAAGGAATCGGAATCGGAACCACATGTTCTTGTTCTTAAATTCAAGAAACGGAACTTGAAATGCAGGTTCCGGTTTCTTACCCGAGTACCCTATAAAAAATTCAATTACCCCCTATTAGTTTAAAAAATAACAAAAATACCTTAAAAGTTTACAAATACACCCCTAAAAAATTAAGATAACCTACATTTAGTAGTTTTCAACTTTTGATTACCGATTCATTTGTATTCAATGTGACTCATAAATCCTCTAATCTCTAGGCAACACTTGAATTCAATCAAGTCATCATAAATTACATAAAATTTCTCAATCAAAACCAAAACACAAACAGGTTCCAAGTAGGGTACCCACTTCAGGTTCTTTTCTCAGTTTTCGGTTCCAGTTTCAATTACAAAATCTATAGGAACCCGAACCGCATAATATCGGTTCCAATAAAATGAAACCGGAACCTACCCGCACAGTGTCAGTTTCGGGTAGGTTCCGATTCTAGTTCTGGTTCTACCGGCTACCGTGCTCACCCCTAGTGAGAACTTATCCATGCCATATTGTATCTTTGAATGAAAAACTCATTTTCTAAAGGATTTTGGCTTTCGAATGATGGATTAGTTAAAATCAATAAAATTATTTGATTTCAAAGTGTAAAGATTAAAAATAATATGAAAAGCAAAAAAAGCAAAAAAAAATAATAAAACAATTTAATTAAAAAGAGAAAAACCAGTTTTAAAATTAATTGAAAAATTGACATAAAATTTTTACACAAAAGAAAGGACAACCATTTTTATTTTAAAAATTAAAAAAAATATAAAATCAAAAAAAAAAAAAAAAGACATTTATATATTAAATTTTTTTATTAATGTCACTTTACGATTTTTTTTTTTTTTTGGTTTGCCTTGGTTGGTCACATATTAACTAATGCAGTAAAGTATTATTATTTTATTTTATTTTTGGTAAACGGAGTGTTCGAGTTAGCTTGCTTGTATCTCAACTAAAAATATTATTCAGTAATTAACATACATAATCTGATGGAGTTTATTATAAAAATTAATTAATATGACTTTGGTTTATAAAATATTTAAATTGATAATTAAATGTCAATTGTATCTGCACGGGGCTTCAATTGTTTTTATTAACTCAAAATCTCTGACTACTTGAACTTAATTTGGCTAGTCAGTTAATAAATAATATGGTCAAAGCTATGGCTAAGAATTTTCCACATAAGCAAATAAATTCTGGTTCAATTTATTTGAAGGTGCTTATTATTGCCACATTCTACACGCTAAATATTTCAACCTCACATTCTACTGCACAGAACAAAGTGAAACATATTCAGTTGGCACTAAGCTATCTAAGACTCTAGAGAAAATATGTATCAGAGCTTCCAACACACTGATTGCAGGAAAGTGCCCCAAATTGTGAGATCATGGCACCAAACTAGTTTGTGAACATTTATTGATAAATTTAACAGTTGTCTAGTCGAAAACACATGGTAAGTAATTGAAATATTAAGAGTAAAGATGTTATACAGTGTTGAGTTGAAGACATGAAACGGTGCTGTTTTGGCCATAAGTGGAGTGACGTCGTTTTGGGAGCTGCTGAATTAAATCTTGGCTGTTGATCAACTGCAGATCCAATGGCTGAAAATCAACAATCTGGTCAACACTATATAAAGGAACAAATTGGGAAAGAGCTTAATGTTTTTTTCTTCGTGAATTTTAGAGCAATTGCTGAAGGGTTTTTTTTTTCTCTTGTTACATTCAATCTATGTAATCTTGGTGAGTGAGTGTTTGGTTTTTCATTCAAGTGAGAGGGGTTTTACTCTCAAGTTAATAGGGAATCTGATTGTGTTCTCTAGGTAGGATTACGGGAAAGGTTGTGTTGTATTCTTGAGTGAGTGATCTTTGATCTGTGGTGTAAACTCTTGATTGTAATTGATTAGTGCAGCGAGCTCCTCTGATTCCGAAGCTCAACGTGGACGTAGCCTATCCAATCTTGGATAGGTGAACCACGGTAATTTTGTGTGTATTGTTGTGGTTGTTTTATCTTGATTGTGTGTTAAAGATTAGGAAGATTTATATAACAGTGGTATCAGAGCATTGGAGATAGGATCTTGTTTGATTTCTGAGTGACAAATTTGTTCAATTGAAAGTTTAAGCAAACCTAGGGTTTGTGAATAATTTTTGGGGCTTTTGTGTCTAGGCGTCTCTTTAGCACTCTAGGATTCTCAAATCGTAAAATCGAAGGTGAAATTCGTTGATTTGATCTGTTCTTGAAAGTCTAGGGTCTCGTTGGGGATATTAAGTCAGAAATCAGAATTGAACCTTTAGGGTTAAATCAGAGTAAATCTTGAAGTTTCTTTAATTCACACAAAATGTCTACAACTACTAGAATGGAGATTACCCAATACGATGGGAAAATCGACTTCAGTAGTTGGAAGAAAAAGATGAAGGCACTGCTCTCCCATAACAAGGTGGCTCTGGCTCTGGAGAAGAATGCTGAGAAATGGCCTGAGGATAAGCTGAAGAAAAAGGCAGAAATCGATGAAGAGGCGTACAACCTAATCATCATGAACTTGGCGGACAATGTCCTGCGGAAGGTAGATGGCCTAGAGACTCCTCTGGCCTTGTGGGGTAAACTCGAAACACTTTACGCTTTACAATCTGCACCTAATCTTGCATTTTTAAAGGGTGCATTGTTTTCTTATAAGATGGATAGTTCTAAGTCTATAGAAGACAACCTAGATGAGTTTCTAAAAATGACCTTAATTCTTAAAGGGACTGATCAGGAACTAGGAGATACTAGTCTTGCTATGATTTTACTGAATTCTTTAACTGATGATTATTTGGTTGTAAAGAATGCACTGCAATACTCAGGGACTGTACCGAGTCTAGATTTAATTGTAGCAGTTAAAAGGTCGGGAACTTGAACTAAAAACCCAAAGAAGGAATGGAAGCAATTTGTTTGTAAAGAGTAAAGGCGAAACTAGTCAATCTAGTAAAGGAAACTAGTATAATAATGGTCTTAAGAACAAGAAAAAGGGTAAAGGAAACAATAGGCCTAAAGGAGAAAACAGAAAATGCTTTTATTGCAATAAAACAGGTCACTTAAAGAAGAATTGCTTTGAATGGATTAAAAAGCAGAAACAGGGAAATACTGAGAGTAATATAGCTTCAACTAAAACCCACATAGAAGAGCCTGAAGTACTTACTGTGTCAAAATCAAACTCTGTACATGAATGGGTGTTAGACTCTGGTTGTTCCTTTCACATGAGCCCTAATAAAAATTGGTTCCAAGATTTTGAACTGTATGAGCATGAAACTGTTTTTATGGGTAATAATAATGCATGTGGGGTTAAGGGAATAGGGAGTATTACACTAAGGTTAACTGGTGGGAAATTGGTTAAATTGACTAAAGTCAGATTTATCCCTGAACTAAAAAGAAACTTAATATCTTTAGGGACTCTAGATGAATCTGGTTGTAGTTATAGAGCTGAAAATGGATGTTTGTTTGTGTACAAAAATGAGAATCTTGTCCTCAAAGGAGAAAAGAAAAATGGCTTGTACATTCTCTGTGGTAGTTATAACTCTGAACTGCATAATTCTGCTCTTGTCTCTACTAATGTTTCTGTAACAGAAAAATGGCACCTAAGGTTGGGCCACATGAGCCAAAGAGGGATGAATGTCCTTAATAGCCAAGGGATGTTTGGTAAAGATACAATTTCTACTTTAGATTTTTGTGAAAATTGTGTGTTAGGAAAACAGCATAGGTTGAGTTTCAAAAAGGGAACTCACCTTGCTACTAAGTGCTTAGAGTACCTTCATTCAGACTTGTGGGGACCTGAAAAGGTCAGGTCCCATGGAGGAAATAGTTATTTCCTCTCTATTGTTGATGATCATAGTAGAAAAGTCTGGGTTTTTCTTCTTAAGTCTAAAGACCAGGCCTTTGTTAAGTTCAAAGAGTGGAAACTTCTAGTAGAGAATCAGGTGGATCATAGAGTCAAAGCATTAAGGACAGACAATGGTCTAGAATTCTACAATACTGATTTTGATAATTTCTGTAGAGAGAATGGTATCCTAAGGCATAGGACTGTTAGAAAAACCCCTCAGCAAAATGGGGTTGCTGAGAGGATGAACAGGACTTTATTGGAGAAGGTTAGGTGTCTCCTCTTTGCCTGCATTACCATCTGACCGTGTATCACTGACTTTATCTAGTGAATAGGGCCTCTATGCCGCCTCGGAGAGGTTAGGTGTCCTCTTACCTCTCCGGGTCTGCCTAATACTTTTTGGGGGGAAGCATTAACATCAACAGCCTATCTAGTGAATAGGAGCCCTTCCACAGCTATAGATCTATACTGTCCAGAAGAAAAATGGTCTGGTAGAAGGTTTGATCTAAGTCATTTGAGGATTTTTGGGTGTGCAGCCTATGCACACACTGTAGGAGGAAAATTAGAACCTAGATCTACCAAGTGTGTCTTCTTAGGATACCAAGAGGGAACAAAGGGCTATAGATTGTGGGATAAAGGATCTCCAGGGATCAAAATCATTGTCAGCAGGGATGTAGTGTTCAATGAAGGTGTATTCCCATGTAAAAGCACCAATCATGGTGGAGCAACCCCAAACACCACTGATACTCCCAGAACCTCAACTGAAATTACCCAAATTGAGGTGGAGCCTACTGTCCAGCCTCCTGAATCACCCCAGCTAGAAACTGAAGCTGCAGCTGAAGCTGAAACAGGGTCAAATGATCCTGCCCAAGAAGTAGTTGCTGAACCAGAAGAGCCCTCAGAGGCACAGCAAGACTTGCAACAATATCAACTTGCAAGGGATAGAGTTAGGAGAGAGGTAAGACCCCCAACAAGGTATTCTTATGCTGATTTAATTTACACTGCCCTACTTGCAGGTACTGAGGTGCAAAGGACAGAACCTGAATCCTTTGAAGAAGCTGCAAATTCAAAGGACAAAGGCAAATGGTGGGCAGCAATGAAGGAGGAAATGCATTCATTGGAGGTAAATGGGACTTGGTCCCTTGTTCCTAAACCTGAAAATAAAAGGATAATTCAATGCAAGTGGTTGTTTAAAATAAAGGATGGCATTTCTTACAAGGACCCCCCTAGGTATAAAGCTAGGTTAGTAGCCAAAGGTTACACCCAAAAGGAGGGTATAGACTTCAATGAAGTCTTTTCCCCGGTAGTAAAGTATAAGACCATTAGGATGATGCTTTCTATAGTTGCTCACCACAACTTAGAACTGGAGCAATTAGATGTAACCACTGCATTCTTACATGGAAATCTAGAGGAAGAGATATTCATGAGTCAGCCCCCTGGTTTTGTGAATCCTAGAATGTCTAACCATGTATGCCACCTACACAAGTCTTTGTATGGCCTTAAACAGTCCCCTAGGCAATGGTACAAGAGATTTGACTCATTTGTTGTAAGCATAGGGTTTACTAGAAGCAATTATGATAGCTGCTTTTATTTCTCTTTGAGTGATAACATACCCATTTATTTGCTGCTCTATGTGGATGATATATTATTAATAAGTAAGTCTAAGGATAAAATAATTGAACTAAAGGATAAACTTAGTTCCGAATTTAGCATGAAAGACTTAGGGGCTGCTAAGAAAATTTTGGGTATGGTTATAAATAGAAATAGAAGGAACTTTGCATTAAAAATACATCAGCATTCATATTTGTAGAAATTGGTTGATAAATTTGGGATTACTGGGTCAAAGTTGGTCTCTATGCCTTTAGCCAACCACTTCATGTTGAGTAAAGACCAATGTCCAAAAACTGATGCTGAATTGATTAAAATGGAGTCTGTACCATATGCTAATGCTGTAGGATCTGTTATGTATTCAATGATTAGTACTAGGCCTGATTTATCATTCGCCATATCCATGTTAAGTAGATTTATGTCCAATCCAGGGGCTGAACATTGGACTGCTTTAAAATGGGTGATTAAATACATTAACAGTACACTGTGGGTTGGATTAGAATATGGAAAAAGGGATACTTCACTTGATTTGGTTGGTTTTGTAGATTCTGACTTTGCAGGTGATAAAGACACAAGGAAATCCACCACTTCTTATTACTTTACCCTTGGAGGAAATTGCATAAGCTGGAAATCACAACTACAACCCATTGTGGCTCTCTCATTGACAGAAGCCGAGTACATTGCAGTTGTGGATGTATTCAAGGAGGCAGTATGGTTAAAGGGAATCCTATTAGAGGCAAATTTGACAAATGGAAAGGTGACAATCTACTCAAACAGCCAGAGTGCGATCCACTTGAGCAAAAATCCGGTTTACCACGAAAGAACCAAGCATGTGGATGTACGCTACCACTTTGTGAGGGACTTGGTAGCTTCAGGTGAGATTGATTTGAAGAAGATTGCTACTGAAAACAATCCAGATGATATGGGAACTAAGGTAGTCACAACAGCCAAATTCAAGCACTGCTTGAATTTGTCGCTTTGTAACTTAGGTTAGAGCATTAATTAGAGTGATGAGGGACTTGGATTTGAGTGAGCTGCACTGATTAATGGTTGTTAGGATGACTGTTTCAAGTCTTCAAGGTGGAGATTGTTGAGTTGAAGACATGAAACGGTGCTGTTTTGGCCATAAGTGGAGTGACGTCGTTTTGGGAGTTGCTGAATTAAATCTTGGTGTTGATCAACCGCAAATCCAATGGCTGAAAATCAACAATCTGGTCAACACTATATAAAGGAACAAATTGGGGAAAGAGTGAATGTTTTTTTCTTCGTGAATTTTAGAGCAATTCTGAAGGGCTTTTTTTTTCTCTTGTTACATTCAATCTGTGTAATCTTGGTGAGTGAGTGTTTGGTTTTTCATTCAAGTGAGAGGGGTTTTACTCTCAAGTTAATAGGGAATCTGATTGTGTTCTCTAGGTAGGATTACGGGAAAGGTTGTGTTGTATTCTTGAGTGAGTGTTCTTTGATCTGTGGTGTAAACTCTTGATTGTAATTGATTAGTGCAGCGAGCTCCTCTGATTCCGGAGCTCAACGTGGACGTAGCCGACCCAATCTTGGATAGGTGAACCACGGTAATTCTATGTGTATTGTTGTGGTTGTTTTATCTTGATTGTGTGTTAAAGATTAGGAAGATTTACATAACATACAGTATGTTTAATTTGACCAATTTTCCAAGCTCCTCCGAGATAATTTTGGAAGAGTGCCATTACAATTACAAATGAAGTTCAATAAAATGAAAATGAAGAGAGGACTTGCATGTTGGTGATGTGAGAGTAATTGCCAAAGGTGTAGTTACAAAGTATTTAAAAAAAAAAAAAAAAAAAAAAGAAAGAAGAAGAAGAAGAAGTATGGAAGTGAAAATGAAAACGAAAACTTTTAAATAATAATTATCTTAAATTATTTTGTAGTAATAATTATAATATTCATATAATTAATTATAAAATGTTTTCGTGAAATGATAAAATAAAAAAAGGTCACAACTCGCAAGTTTCAAATTTATCAATTTAAGGAGTAGTTAAATTTAACATAAAATTGCATAATGACTTAAATACCCTATATATTAATTTCCTTTAATTTATAATTAAAATCTAAAATATAAAAAAAACCATAATAGTAAATAATTGGATTAATTTCTGATTTGAAAAATCCAAAAGAATAAAATAATTTAACCGGTTTGTATTCTAATTTTAAAAAATTCTATAACAAAAAATCGAAGCCACCCATCGTGCATCTCCTTATACTATTTTTTCTCTCTTTTTAATATCTAACACAAAAAATCAATACCGCTGTAGCCTTGCTCGGCCACATGCGATGCCACTCTGGCTTTGCGAAACCTGATGCGGCGTTGCGTGGCCTTGCTTCCTGGGGCTTAGGTGTCTCTTGTTTCTTATCTTGCTCTTCTGGGTTGTTTTGAGTTTCTCTATGATTTTGATAAAATTTGGTTGATGTTTTAGGTTGAATAAAGTTTGATATCATGCTGCGTCAAATAAATAAAATTGGAAATCTAAGAAATTTGATTTTACAGGGGTTTGATCTAGGAATTCTTCTTTTGTTTTCAGACACGCGATTTGGCAGACCATTTTTGCATCTGTCAGTTTCTGATGGGATAAAAGTATTTTAGTGGACTTGCTTTTTGCTTTTATCAGTTATTTACGTAATTACTAAGTTGCCCTTGGTTCATGTTAAATTTAGCTGCAATCTTCTATTAAGTATCCTTAAATTGATAAATTTGAAACTTATGACCTTTTTTATCACTCACTTTATGAAAACATTGTAACCTTAATTGACAATGTCCCTTAATTAATAAAAATATGAATGAGAGATATATTTGATTATTAAAACATTAACTTTTCATAAAATTAATTAGATTAAAAATATTAACTAAAGAAAATAAGTTAATTATAAATGAGTGGAAGCTGAGCATGTCGTTACAGGCATAACACGAGAAAATAAGAAAAGAAAAAAGAAGCAAGATTGGTTTTATAAACATGAATATTTTTCAGGTTGAAGAATTAATTGATTTGAATTTCAGGTTGTGGGTTGAGAAGAGAATTGATTTGAATTTATAATTTATAATATTGAGTTTTGGCAATTAGGCAAGGATACTAATGAAGTAAGAAATATATTTTTGAATTTTTGCAGCAATATGTTGTATTCTAAAGTGACACTAGTAGTTGGAGGTAGAAAAAATGGGACGGATTAGACGGGTCAACCCTAACTCGACCCATCTCAACTCAGACAGACCCAGCCTAGGCCTCTCCCACCAGGTGGGTTGGGCCTTCATAGGCCAACTCGGCGACCTAACATGTCATTTTTAAAAAAAAAAAAAAAAATCGTCAAACCTATTGGGTTGGAGGTTGTCAACCTGGTAGGTTGACCCGTTGGGTAGCAATCACCAACCCAACAAGTTGGCGACAAAAAAAAAAAAAAAAAAAATTTGCAAAAACACAATTTTTTTTTTTGGCAAAAGTTAAAAACCCATCAAAATGTGACTAAGGGTATCTTGTTTTACTGAACAAATATGGATCCAATTAGAAACAGATAACATCCAACCATCGGTGGATAAACATAATAAGGTCTATTTGTCATAGGATAATAGAATTATGTTGGTTATATGAAAATACCAATCCTGGAGCTCTCAAATGATGGTCCTGCAGCTAGGGGTGAGCGGTTCCGGGTACCCTGTATTTTTGGGGAGGGCCGGGAACCAAGCCAAACCACAGATCGCGAGTTCCCAAAAAAAGGAACCAGAACCCAAGCACAGATCAGGGTTCTTCAATTCAAGGAACCGGAACCTAAAATGCAGGTTCCGGTTCTTTTCCAGGGTACCCTATAAAAAATCAATTACCCCCCTATTAGTTTAAAAAATAACAAAAACACCTTATAAGTTTATAAATACACCCCTAACAAATTTTCATTATTCATTCATTTGTGTCTAATGTAACTCATAACCTGTAATCTCTAAGCAACACTTGAATTCAATCAATTCATCACAATTCACATTAAAATTCGTCAATCAAAACCAAAACACAAACAATTATTCATCACAATTCACATAAAATAAATTATTAATATTTATTAATTTAATGTTATAATTGGTTAATTGGGTATTTATAATATACCAAATATAATTTAGTAAATTTAATATTAGAAACGAATAATGTTATAATTAAATAAGTGATCATACTACAATGTAAATTGTAATGTTATAATTAATTAAGTAATATACTATTTAATTATAATGTAATATTATAATTAATTAAATTGTTAATCATTTAATTAAGTATTGTAATATTGTTTATAATAGAATGTTATAGTTAATTAAATAATCATACCATAAATTTATAATATAATGTTATAATTAATAAAATTATAATAATTTGATTAAGTATTGTGTAAATTAGTAAATTACTAATGTTTACAATATAATGTCATAATTAATTAAGTAATCATTTAATTATGTAATGTTATATTAATTATATGATCATACTATAATAGTATAATGTAATGTTATAATGAATTAAGTAATCATACTATAAATCTATAATTTAATATTATAATTAATTAAATTTTAAATCATTTAATTAATATACTAATGTTTATAATGGAATGTTATAATTGATTAAGTAATCATATTATAAATATATAAAGTAATGTTATAATTAATTAAATTTTTAATCGTTTAATTAAGTAATGTAATAGTATAGTAAATTACTAATGTTTATAATGTAATGTTATAAATTCATAACTAATTAAGTAATTATGTGATCATTTAACTATATAATACTATAATTAAGTAAGTAATCATAATATAATGTAATATAATAATATTATTATTTAATTGAGTAATTATTTAACTATAATGTAATGCTTAATTAATGTTTATAATGAAATGTTTATAAGGTAATGTTATAATTAATTAAATTTCTTATCATTTAATTAAGTATTGTGCTAATGTTTATGTAGTAAATTAGTAATTACTAATGTTTAAAACATAATATTATAACTCATAATCAATTAAGTAATCATTTAATTATGTAATGTTATATTAATTATATGATCATACTATAATAGTATAATGTAATGTTATAATGAATTAAGTAATCATACTATAAATCTATAATTTAATATTATAATTAATTAAATTTCAAATCATTTGATTAATATACTAATGTTTATAATAGAATGTTATAATTGATTAAGTAATCATATTATAAATATGTAAGGTAATGTTATAATTAATTAAATTTTTAACCGTTTAATTAAGTAATGTAATAAATTAGTAAATTACTAATGTTTATAATGTAATGTTATAAATTCATAACTAATTATGTAATTATGTAATCATTTAACTATGTAATGCTATAATTAAGTAAGTGATCATAATATATAATGTAATATAATAATATTATAATTTAATTGAGCAATTATTTAACTATAATGTAATGTTTAATTAATGTTTATAATGAAATGTTTATAAGGTAATGTTATAATTAATTAAATTTCTTATCATTTAATTAAATATTATGCTAATGTTTATGTAGTAAATTAGTAATTACTAATGTTTAAAACATAATATTATAACTCATAATCAATTAAGTAATCATTTAATTATGTAATGTTATATTAATTATATGATCATACTATAATAGTATAATGTAATGTTATAATGAATTAAGTAATCATACTATAAATCTATAATTTAATATTATAATTAATTAAATTTCAAATCATTTGATTAATATACTAATGTTTATAATGGAATATTATAATTGATTAAGTAATCATATTATAAATATGTAAGGTAATGTTATAATTAATTAAATTTTTAATCGTTTAATTAAGTAATGTAATAAATTAGTAAATTACTAATGTTTATAATGTAATGTTATAAATTCATAACTAATTATGTAATTATGTAATCATTTAACTATGTAATGCTATAATTAAGTAAGTGATCATAATATATAATGTAATATAATAATATTATAATTTAATTGAGCAATTATTTAACTATAATGTAATGTTTAATTAATGTTTATAATGAAATGTTTATAAGGTAATGTTATAATTAATTAAATTTCTTATCATTTAATTAAATATTATGCTAATGTTTATGTAGTAAATTAGTAATTACTAATGTTTAAAACATAATATCATAACTCATAATCAATTAAGTAATCCTTTAATTATGTAATGTTATATTAATTATATGATCATACTATAATAGTATAATATAATGTTATAATGAATTAAGTAATCATGCTATAAATCTATAATTTAATATTATAATTAATTAAATTTCAAATCATTTAATTAATATACTAATGTTTATAATGGAATGTTATAATTGATTAAGTAATCATATTATAAATATTTAAGGTAATGTTATAATTAATTAAATTTTTAATCGTTTAATTAAGTAATGTAATAATATAGTAAATTAGTAAATTACTAATGTTTATAATGTAATGTTATAAATTCATAACTAATTATGTAATCATTTAACTATGTAATGCTATAATTAAGTAAGTGATTATAATATATAATGTAATATAATAATATTATAATTTAATTGAGTAATTATTTAACTATAATGTAATGCTTAATTAATGTTTATAAGGTAATGTTATAATTAATTAAATTTCTTATCATTTAATTAAGTATTATGCTAATGTTTATGTAGTAAATTAGTAATTACTAATATTTATAATATAATGACATAATCGATTAAGTAATTATTTAATTATGTAATGTTATAATTAATTATATAATCATACTATAATGTAATGTTATAGTGAGTTAACTATTAAGTAATCATACTATAAATTTTTAATGTAATATTATAATTAATTAAATTTTTAATCATTTAATTAAGTTTGTACTAATGTTTATAATAAAATGTTATAATTGATTAAGTAATTATACTATAAATCTATAACGTAATGCTATAATTAATTAAATTTCTAATTATAACTCAATTAATTAACTATTTAATTATGTTATAATTTATAAGTCAATTAATTAAGTAGTAATCAATTAATGTAATGCTATAACTAATTATACTATAAATCAATTAAGTAATGTTATAAAATTATAATTAATTAAGTAATCATTTAACTATAATGTAATGTTATAATTGATTAAGTATGATATTTAACTAGTAATTAAATTTATTAATGTTTATCAATTTATCATAAATAATTAATTAATTACTAATTTATTATAGATATACTTAGAACTTGATAATTGAAGTAAATAACTAAATATATTATTACTCAATCAAATATACTATTTTATTCAAAAATAATTCTTTTAATAATATTAAAAATGTAAAACACTTTTAATTGGATCATAATTCTAATTATTCACTTAATTGATCAAAACTTTAATATTAATGTATTATAATATATTAAAGCTTTTAATATGGTGTAATTTATATGTAATAAGTATAATTGTATTCGTATATTTATTTAATTAGGTTATTCTAAAAATTTAACTTTTTCTATTTTAAATTTTTTTATATGTAAAATAATAGAAACTCTCTCATTATTTACATTTCACAAATATTTTATTATAGTCCAGGCTCTAAAATAGGTTCTAAACAGGTTCCCAAAACAGGTTCCAAACAGGTTCCAAAACAGGTTCCAAAGTAGGTTCCAAATAAGTTCCAAAACAGTTCCAAAGCGAGTTCCAAACAGTTCCAAAAGCGAGGTTCCAAAACAGGGTTCCAAAGCCGGGTACCCCTACGAGTTCCAAACAGGTACCCTTTTACAGTTCCGGTTACGGTTCCTCCACATACAAGAACCGAAGGCCGGAACCACACGATATGATTCCCAAAAAATTGGAACCGAACCTACCCACATGCAAGGTAAGGTTCGGGTAGGTTCCGATTCCGGTTAGGTTCCTTACCCCGGTTAGGTACTACCCAGGCCAGTGCTTACCCCTGCTGCAGCGTCAGATGTCATCCTAGGTCAACATGGGGCCATAAGAATCACTCCAAAGTAACTTATGCTAAAACAAACTTGCCAAGACAGCTTTACCAACAATTTGAGCCATAAATTTAGAAAGATAATTAAAACAACCTGTATACAAGAAGACTCAAATTAAAGCACATGATCCTATGAACTTAATGTAATTCATTCCCTTATATGTATATCATCTTACAATACTTGGGGTTTGAGCACATGTATATGTTTAAGAGTAAGTTGGAAAGGAAACAGTAAAAAATTCTCAAGAGTTCACAAAAAATTTCACCTAATGAGGGAGACCCATTAAAGTTTTTGATCATTTCGGCAAAAATCATAGCATAAGACACATATATATGTACCCAATTATGGATAGGCAGAGACAGAGTGTCCCTTTATCCTTCCTCTGCATGCCCTATACTTCGGTCTTTTATCCTCATTAAGCATTAATGTGACCTAATCCGTTAAATAGAATAACTGCGATTGTGTAAAGAAGACAAACAAGCTCTTAAGAGATAAAAACTCTCGTTGAGTATATAGTCAAAAAGCCATCCAACTGATAAGTGAATGCCCAAACTTAAGTAAAGAAAATAAAAAAGGTATGCTATACTTAAATACGCTGATCATTTTATAGGCCATGCATTATGAATAGAAGGGAGAAACGAGTGGAGGAAGAGTCATGATAAAAAACAGAGCCAAAAAGCAGATGACTGGGCAATGACTTCGGTAGAAGACAATGAAACTAAGCCAAGGTATTGGTATTTCCAGTCATGAGACTCAACCATAAAGCTTGATCCAATGCAGAGAAACTAGGCCAAACTATTGTAGAATTAATTCTACAGATTCGCTACGTTCTTATTTAAGGCAAACTATGTTGTGGTCAGCTTGTTCACTCTTCTGTGATTGATTTTAAAATGAATGATATTGGTACAATTTCTTTCTATATATATACACACACACACATAAAACACAAAGCAAATGACAATATGTGCAAAGATAATCCGAGAATTTGCTATTAACTATTTGAACGTCTGAATTGAAACCTGACATAAATAGTTAGAACTAAAAACAAAATATTTGTATGACAATTAGAAATCAAGCATCCAAATATGGAATCCAAGCTCTAAGTTTAGGAACATACATATAGCTTCCTGTGCTAGTCAGGAATGAATCTAGTATGTTTCCAGTCAACATGTTGTCACTCAGAAAGGTGATAAGAAGCCACATGATACAATTTAATATAAGATAATACTTCAAGGTAACAATGCAACAAGTCCATTTGAAAATGCAAGACTTTCATATGTCATTGTTTACCTGAAATTTGGGAGTACTTCTGTGCTACTGATTTCTCCTTCAACTTGTTAAAGGTCAAATCACTCATAGAAATCGTAGGAAAATGAACATATAGTCAAAATATGTTGTCAAAAGAAACCTTACATCATTAATCAAGAGTATCCTAGAAATAGTAGCAAACTTTAACTGCAAAAAGCAAAACATAGTGCAGAAAAGCATGTGGACATAAATACATACTCAAATCCTAGAGTTACAAGAAACACTCTCCATGGTAGTCCTATAAACTCTTGGGAAAGAAAATCAAACTTGCAGAATACCATTAAAACTCAATAAGGATGATATGCATCCAAACCTTATCTCTTCTAGTGACCATCATTTACTTGATTCTTAAGTTAACATTTCAGCTTCTTCATTTGCGCCTCCATGTGCAAATATGCTGAAAGAATGACCATCCCTTGCATCAGCAACAATCATATTGCTTTCTTTACAATTTATTGATCATGCTTATTCCACATCTACATAAAGCCAACAATGATGTGGCAGATACTCAAACACAATGTGTGGACATACTTTTAGATAGTGAATTTCCAAGCCCAAGTAACTTTGTGTCCTTTTAGAATGCAACAAACATCTGTATATATAAGACTTTCTCTCATATGGGTCAGCCCTTATGGTTGTATCTAAAATGTAGAAACCAAGATCCAACCACCATGCAACTTATCATATTATTTGGGGCTAACATGAAAGTTTTCTGTCTCCTATATTAAAGTGAAACATGCGACAATCATGGAGTTATTCATTACCATGTAAAATTCACGTCTTCTTTGGTTAGTCTATGTTCTCCTAGATCTAATGTGACTGTACACGGTCCTTGTATTTCTCTAATCAGTATACCATACAAAATTAGAAACACAATATATATAAAGCAATGAATGTAACTGATCTAAAGAGATCAATATAGTTTAGGCTTACAGTACATGCAGGTTGCTCATTTCCCAAATTTCTGTAGGGATAGATCCAGACATATTCAAGTTTCTCAAAACCATAAAGAAACATTTGATATTATTTAATGGCTCTAATTACAGATGCTTTTGTATTAAGAGTAAAAATATTAATAATTCTGGAAACAGATAACTAATTAGAAACTATAAACATACATGTATTTAATGTTCTTGCTGCTCAAATTTGGAAATTTAAACTTTGGCCCGTTCATATCACTGATTCTCCAGTTTATAGAGAAGATAACATTAACTACAATGGAGCATTCAACTCCTAACAATCAAATAGATGAGAGACAAATGGTAAAGAGTTGAAGAAGATCCTTCTACTCATAGGTCACTCAAATTTCCTAAACCAAAAAGGGAATGAGGAATAGGTCCTTCCAGTCCACTTGAATGCATTTCTTTTCAATATTTCTGTTGGATGATGGCTTGAAACGCTGTTGTATTTGCACTTAAATGGAACGACGTCGCTTTGATCTAAACGACAGAAACAATCTTGAGCGTTGATGAAAAGAAGATCCAACGGCTGAAATTCAACCCTAATGTCAACCATATAAAAGCAGAATTATTTTGGTAGTTTATGCATTCGATTCATTTTTCATTTTATACAAGTCTCTCTCTTCTTCGTTAAACACCATCTTTGAACCTTTAGGGTTTTCAATTTGGGTTGAGTGGATCTTGTAACTTGTTGATTGAGTGATTGGGTCAGCCCATTCTGGGTGTATTGTATACGCTGTATTTAGGGATTCAAAGGGTGTAATCTCTAGGGTGAGTTACGGGTTGAAGAAGGGGGTTTTGAGGGATTTGTGTTGTTGTGTGTGTAATCTGTAATCTTGACAGTATTAGTGCAGCGAGCTCGTGTGATTCTCGAGTTCAACGTGGACGTAGCTTGCTCAAATATAGAGCAAGTGAACCACGGTAAATCTGGTTGTTCTTGTGTGTGTTTGGTGTGATTCTTGTTCTTGATCTATTGCTATTTTGGTTGATTCTTTCTGTGAATAGTTATAACAGTGGTATCAGAGCCATTTCTTGGAAGATTAGGGTTTCTTGTTGCGAAATTAGGGTTTCGTGAAATTAGGGTTTCGAAAATTAGGGTTTCTGGAAATTGGGGCTTTTTTCGAAACTGTGATTCCTTCTAGTCTCCAATAGGATCTAGGGAGTCAAATCTTGGTTAAGTTCAAAAGGTATATAGGCTGGAAACCAGTAACCGCCTTAAAAACTGCTTGGCAGTAATTGGCAAACTCTGGTGTAACAATGCCACGTACCTTCATAAGTGCTAAGTTCTAAGAGGTATATAGGTTGGAAACCAGTAACCGCCTTAAAAACTGCCTGGCAGGAATTGGCAAATTCTGGTGTAACAAAGCCACATACCTTCTTAGATTCTTTGTTGTTTTCTTTATTTTCATTATATTGTAATGAGTACCACTCGTATGGAGATCTCCCAATATGATGGGAAGATTGATTTTGGGAGTTGGAAGAAAAGGATGAAAGCATTGCTTTCTCACAACAAGGTTGACATCGCACTGGAAAAGGACTCCGAAAAATGGCCAAAGGAGAAGTTGAAAAAGAAAGAGGAGATCAATGAGGAGGCATACAATCTGATAATCATGAATCTATCTGACAGCGTCATCCGGAAGGTAGATGGAATTGAATCACCGATTGAACTCTGGGGTAAACTCACTACCTTGTATGCTTTGCAATCTGCCACCAACCTAGCTTTTCTAAAGGGGGCTTTATTCTCTTATAAAATGGATAGTGCTAAGAGTATAGATGAAAACTTAAATGAGTTTCTGAAAATGACCTTGGTTCTAAAAGGGACAGATCAAGCCTTAGGAGAAACCAGCCTAGCTATGATTCTATTGAATTCCCTGACTGAAGACTACCAAGTAGTCAAGAATGCCCTACAAGATGCACTGACTCAAATCTTGACCTAATAACAGCAGGACTTAGGGCTAGAGAATTAGAATTGAAAACTCAGAAACGGAATGGCACAAATCTGTTTGTTAAGAGTAGACCAGAACCTAGTCACACTGGCAAGGGAAATCATAATAATCGGGGGCTAGAAATAAGAAAAAATGGAAGGGCAGTAACAAGCACAGAGGAGAGTCCAGAAAATGTTTCTTTTGTAATAAAACTGGGCATATTAAAAAGAACTGTTTTGAGTGGATTAAAAAGCAAAAACAAGGGAATACTGAGAATAACCTAGCTACTACTAGAAACCTGGTAGGGGAGCCTGAAGTCCTTACTATGTCAATGAATGACACTGGTGAAGAGTGGGTGCTGGACTCAGGCTGTTCATTTCACATGAGTCCTAGGAGAGACTGGTTCCAGGATTTTGAAAATGTTGAAAATGAAATTGTTTACATGGGAAACAATAATGCTTGCAGAGTAAAAGGGATAGGCACATTGACTCTAAAGGTTAACACTGGAAAAGTGGTAAAACTAACTAGGGTCAGATACATACCAGAACTTAAAAGAAACTTTATATCCCTTGGCACCTTAGATGAATCAGGATGTTGTTACAAAGCAGAACATGGATGCTTGAACATATATAGGGATAACAACTTGATACTGACAGGAGAGAAAAGAAATGGCCTTTATATTCTTTGTGGGAATCATTCCCAAAACTGTTTTAACTCTGTGATTACTTCTACTAACTTGTCCAATACAGAAAAGTGGCATCTTAGATTAGGCCACATGAGTCAAAGGGGCATGGACAATCTGAAGAATAAAGGGCAGTTTGGTAAGGACAAGACCACATCCCTCGAATTCTGTGAGAATTGTGTTTTAGGGAAACAACATAGAAATAGTTTCACCAAAGGGACACACCTAGCCGCTAGTCCACTAAAATACATTCACGCTGACCTTTGGGGACCTGGAAAAGTGAAGTCTTATGGAGGGAATAATTACTTCATGTCTCTGGTGGATGACTACAGCCGCAAGTTGTGGGTGTACTTATTGAAAACCAAAGATCAGGCCCTAGCTAGGTTTAAGGATTGGAAAACCTTAGTAGAGAACCAAATGGGAAAAAGGGTGAAGGTTCTTAGACAGACAATGGGCTAGAATTCTGTAATCAAGAATTTGATAAGTTTTGTAGTGACCAAGGGATTTTAAGACATAGGACAGTGACCTATACCCCACAACAGAATGGAGTGGTAGAACGAATGAATAGAACCCTCCTTGATAAGGTTAGGTGCCTGTTAATAACCTCCAAACTCCCTACCTCATTCTAGGGAGAAACTCTTACAACAGCTGCTTACTTGGTAAATAGAAGCCCATCTACTGCAATAAACTTAAAGAGCCCTGAGGAAATATGGACAGGTAGAGTCCCAGCTTTAAGCCACTTGAGAGTTTTTGGGTGTGCAACTTATGCACACACCACAGGAGGCAAATAGGAACCAAGGTCAACCAAGTGCATATTCTTGGGGTATCAAGAAGGGACCAAAGGCTATAGACTCTGGGATAGAGATACTTCAGGGGTTAAAATCATTGTGAGCAGAGATGTCATATTCAATGAGGGAGTTTTTCCTTGTAAGGAAACTAGAACCAAAACTGACCCCATGTCAAGAACAGATGATCCCTTCACCCAACCTGAAGTTACACCAATTGAGGTGGAGCTTCCTGTCCAAACTCAAACTAGCCAAGAAACTGGAGTTACTGAACATGGAGAAGAAACTAGACAAACTGATCCAGAACATGAGGATGAAATAGAAACAGTAGATGACACTGAGATCCAACCTGAACACTTGCAAGACTACCAGCTTGCAAGAGACAGAACCAGAAGACAGGTAAGGGCACCCATGAGATATTCCTATGCTGACCTAATATACACTGCCCTCTTTGCAGGTACTAAAGTACAAAGAAGAGAACCAGAAACCTATGAGGAAGCCATGCAGACAAAAGAAAGTGACCAATGGAAGGCTGCAATGGAAGCTGGAATGAAATCCTTGGAGGTGAACAGAACCTAAAAGCTTGTACCAAAGCCTAAGGATCAGAAACTTGTACAATGCAAGTGGCTGTTCAAACTAAAGGAAGGTATCACTGATAAGGATCCCCTCAGGTATAAGACTAGACTTGTAGCAAAGGGTTTCACCCAAAGAGAGGGAATTGACTTCAATGAAGTCTTTCCCCCAGTAGTTAAGTACAAAACCATAAGGCTTATGCTGTCCATAGTAGCTCACCAGGATCTAGAGCTTGAACAATTAGATGTCACAACTGCATTCCTTCATGGAGATCTTGAGGAAGAGATCTACATGAGCCAACCCTTAGGTTTCATAGATAAAATGGCCCCTAATCATGCCTGCCTACTGTTGAAATCCTTATATGGTCTAAAGCAATCCCCTAGACAATGGTATAAGAGGTTTGACACCTTTATAGTAAGTATAGGATTCACTAGGAGTAAGTATGACAGTTATTTCTACTTTGCTGTTTTAGATGAAATACCTATTTACTTACTACTGTATGTAGATGATATGTTACTAATAAGTAAATCAAAGCCTCTGATCTGTGAGTTAAAGAAGAAACTGAATGCAGAATTTGAAATGAAAGACCTAGGGGATGCTAGGAAGATTTTAGGCATGCAAATTGATAGAAACAGGAGTAAATGCAAACTGAAAATTCACCAGTGTTCATATCTGCATAAGTTAATAGAAAAATTTGGAATGTCAGGGTCCAAAACTGTCTCAATGCTTTGAGCAAACCACTTCACATTAAGCAAGGCCCAATGCCCTAATACTGATGCTGAGTCAATTAGAGTGGAGACCATTCCCTATGCTAATGTGATTGGATCCTTGATGTATGCTATAATTAGCACTAGGCACGACCTATCATTTGTGATATCATTCTTTGAGTAGATTCATGTCCAATCGATATGGAACATTCGGGACACAAGTGGGTACTCAAATATGTTAGTGGGTCTTTAAATGTGGGACTGGAATACTATAAAAGATCTGCCTCACTTGAGCTGAATGGTTTTGTAGACTCTGATTTTACAGGTGACAGGGACACTAGAAAGTCAACCACTGCATATTACTTTACCTTGGGCAAGCGCATCATGGAAGTCCCAATTACACCTTATAGTTGCACTATCAACAACCGAGGTGAATATGTGGTCAGCTGATGTATTTAAAGAGGCAATATGGCTCAAAGGGATCCTGAGTGAAGCAAAACTGACTGAACTGAGACCAACCATTTTTTCAGACAGTCAAAGTGCAATACATTTGAGTAAGAATCCAGTGTACCATGAGCGAACCAAACACATAGATGTTCGCTATCACTTTGTGAGAGATCTGATCACTAGGGGAGATAATACTTAATAAGGTTCCTACTGAGCACAATCCAGCAGACATCGGTACGAAGATTGTTACAATTGCGAAGTTCAAGCATTGCTTGAACCTATTATCCATTCAGTAAGCAATAGTAACAAGAGAACAATGAAGGACTCACTAAAGGCAAGCTGCACTAGCACAGGGGCTGGTTTTTCAACCCATCAAGGTGGAGATTGTTGGATGATGGCTTGAAACGCTGTCGTATTTGCACTTAAATGGAACGATGTCGCTTTGATCTAAAGGACAGAAACAATCTTGAGCGTTGATGAAAAGAAGATCCAACGGCTGAAATTCAACCTTAATGTCAACCATATAAAAGCAGAATTATTTTGGCAGTTTATGCATTCGATTCATTTTTCATTTTATACAAGTCTCTCTCTTCTTCGTTAAACACCATCTTTGAGCCTTTAGGGTTTTCAATTTGGGTTGAGTGGATCTTGTAACTTGTTGATTGAGTGACTGGGTCAGGTCATTCTGGGTGTATTGTATACGCTGTATTTAAGGATTCGAATGGTGTAATCTCTAGGGTGAGTTACGGGTTGAAGAAGGGGGTTTTGAGGGATTTGTGTTGCTGTGTGTGTAATCTGTAATCTTGACAGTATTAATGCAGCGAGCTCGTGTGATTCTCGAGTTCAACATGGACGTAGCTTGCTCAAATATAGAGCAAATGAACCACGGTAAATCTGGTTGTTCTTGTGTGTGTTTGGTGTGATTCTTGTTCTTGATCTGTTGCTATTTTGGTTGATTCTTTCTGTGAGTAGTTATAACAATTTCAAAAAAAACAAAAGGGAGGGCAACAAAGTTGTAAATTAGGATCCGCCATAAAGATAAAATTCTGTAACAGAATAATATGTAACAAATAATGTCCTTACAGCCTTTGGAGACTAGTCCATCCCCTAGTAAATTATGGTATAGTGCCAGCAAAGTTATTATTACTTATTCTACTGCAGACAACAAAGTGAAAGGTATATTGTTAATATTAAACCATCTAGATGAGAAGAGAAACCATACGAGAGTACTTACAAATTTGTCAAGTTTTCCTAGTTACCTAGCAAAGTTTCCAGAAAACCGATTGGCAGAAAGCATCCTAAAATTATAAATCGGGCACCAAACCACAGTAAACATATGTCTTTTCTTAAAATTCTATTATATTGGACACATATTATACTTTCAATACTAAGAATCATGATATCATACAAAGTAGTTAATTGGATCAAATAGCCAAGCTCCTTAGGGATAGTCCTATACAACCGGTTCTCATCAAGGCACCTAATTTTGTTTTTATGAAAGAAAAAATGATTAGAATAAACAAGAATAGCATTTCAATTACTAGAAAAGTAGAAGCATTGAGATTTTACAGATTGAACCGTACAAGCCATTGAGATTATTAAATGATCCCCACTCAATGGGAATTTCCCCTCTTAAGCGGTTGGAAGTAAGACCAGTGCATAAGAACGTTTGTTGATGATAAACAAGTGATCCTTGATTATAAGTTTCGAAGAAGACCAACAAAGATAAGTGTACATACATTTTATTCAAATGCTGCATGGAAGCCCATTGCTTCGGAAGTGTCCCATTAAGGTAATTGCATGAAAGATCACTATTAAGAAGAAGGAGATGAAGAATTAAAATACCAATCAGACAAACATTCACAAAACCGCATGCCATGTGCTTTCCCTTAGTCCAAATTCCAGTAAATATACTCTAGTAAACGCATTACCTATATCCAAAGGTATATACCACTGAGGGTGATTTGGGGTATGGCTGGCTCTTCTATTTACAGCACTACTCTTGTAAACATATTTTAAAGAAAAAGAACACAAATCAGTGTTTTGTTGTTTTCAACAAATATACAGCTTCATAGTTAAAATTGCGCAACCATCTTTTGAGTCTAAAAATCAATTTTAAAGAAACAAAAGGTTGTTTCTAATAATAAAACAAATAATGAAATTAAATCTGAAAACTAAACAAATCCTTAATAATATGGTCTAGACCTTTAAATTAGCAAGATGATATCAGTGCCCAAGTGAACTAAACATGAAAGTTGTTCTTACATTTCTTCGAGAAATGGAAGATGGACCAGTTTTGTTGGAATCGTGCCTAGAAGACTCAAATATTTATCTAAAACCTGAAAAATATAAAATTTAACATCTATTAAACTCATAAAACCCTTTTTGATTATTTGTTTGTCTCAAAGAATTTATTTTTATTTTTATAATTGAATCTTGTTTACAATTTTGTGATAAAAATTTGTTGGAGAATAAGCCATAAAACTTGGTTATTTTGTAATTGTTAAACTATCCAAAGAAATAATAAAAAAAGGAGGCTAGGGTTTCATTGATACTGCACAATGTAACTGAATACAAAAAAGTATGATTTAACCTAAATACAAAGATATATATAGGCTAAACAAAGGAAATAATGAAAAAACAGATCTACCATTAATAAACAATAAAACAAAATAACCCTAGTATTTAACATAAATACAAAGATATATATAGGCTAAACAAAGGAAATAATAAAAAGACAGATCTACCCTTAATAAACAATAAAACAAAATAACCCATATTTCTTAACATCTCCCCTCAAACTCACGATGTGGCAGCTACAAGCATCAAGAGTTTGCCAACTAGGAAACGAAAATGGGAAATAGAATGCGACTTGGTAAAGAAATCTGCAATCTGCAAAGAAGAAGAAACAAAGGGCAAGGTAATGGTGCCATGCTTGAGGTGATGACGAGTAAGGTGACAATCGATCTCAATGTGCTTAGTTTGTTCATAAAAAACCGAGTTGTGAGCAATTTGAATAGAACTCTGGTTGTCACAATACATAGGAGTGGGATGAGAAAGAGAAACTCCTATATCTGCAAGTAACCAACGTAACCAAACAATCTCTTTGGTAGTAGATGTCATAGCACGATATTCTGCTTCAGTTGAAGATTGAGAAACAATGGATTGTTTCTTGCTCTTCCAAGAAATAAGAGAATCACCCAAAAAGATACAGAAACCAGTAACAGACTTGTGATCCGTGGGATCACTGCCATGATCAGCATCAGAGTATACACGCAACTCCAAGGAAGAGGTGGATGGAAGTAAAAGACTCTGAAAGACTGTATCCCGAAGATACCGCAAAATACGAAGAACAGTTGCCCAATGAATTGTAGTAGGAGAAGCAACAAACTGACTAACAACATGAACAACATATGCAATATCTGGACGAGTAATAGTGAGATATACCAAACTCCCAACAACAGTACGGTATAAAGTAGGATCTGACAAAGGTAAACCATCAGAAGAAAAATACTTTGCGTTAACCTTAATCAGAGTATCTACAGTCTTATTATCAGTAAGTCTAGCCCGCTTAAGAATATCTGCAACATATTTCGACTGAGAGTGAAGATAACCTCTAGGTGAGTAGGCTACCTCAATACCCAAGAAATATCGTAGAGAGCCCAAATCCTTCATTTCAAACTGTTGAGCTAACTCTGTCTTCAAAACTGAAATACCATCAATATCATCGCAAGTATTAATCATGTCATTAACATATAAAGACAGAATGATACGACCTGCATCAGTGCACTTAACAAAAAGAGTAGAATCATGACTACTAGAAACAAATCTAAGGGAAGAGATCACAATAAAAAATTTCTCAAACCAAGCATGAGGTGCTTGTTTAAGATCATATAATGCTTTCTTCAGCTTGCAAACATATCCAAAATCATGTGAAACACTAGGAGGGGGCGCCATATAAACTTCTTCTTGAAGATCTCCATTCAAGAAGGCATTTTTAACATCAAGTTGAGAGATATGCCACTGGCGAACCGAAGCCACTGCAATAAGAGTACGAATAGTAGTCATTTTTGCGACAGGAGCAAATGTCTCCTCATAATCCATACCATACTGTTGAGAGTACCCTTTTGCAACCAACCTAGCTTTGTATCGCTCAATAGATCCATCAGAATTAGTCTTGATCTTATACACCCAACGACAACCAACAACAGTCTTACCAAGAGGTAGAGGAACCAAATCCCAAGTACCTGTCTTATGCAAAGCAGAAAGTTCCTCATCCATAGCTTGTTGCCAAAAAGGATCAAGAATTGCCTCTTTATAGGAAGAGGGCTCAGAAAGACAATGAATAGAAGCTAAAAAAGAAGCAAAAGATGAAGAATAACAAGAATAAACAAAATCTAGTAACTTTGTGGACTTACAAATGTGTATGGATTGATGTAGAGGTGGATCCACAATCTCAGATGGAGCTTGAGGGACCATAAGAGAAGAGGGAGCTTCAGGTGTGCTGGAGAGTAAAATGCTAGTACCTGCAGAATGATCAGTACTAGGAACCTGAGATGACAAACTATTAGAATCCTCAGAAAAAGGATCTATACGAATTAGATTAGATCTAGTCAAGGTATGAGTAGTGGATGGAATAGAAAAGAAAGGTATATGCTCAAGAATAACAACATGACGAGACACATAAAGTTTCTGAGTTATTGGATCAAAACAACGATAACCCTTTTTACCTTCACCATAACCGAGAAAGACACAAATAGCAGATCGAGAGGACAACTTGCTGCGTTCTACATGAGGACGAAGAACGAAACAAGTACAACCAAAAACTCAAAGTATTTTTCAGAACGATGTTTCATTAAATAAACCCAACAATAACGAGTATGATCATCAATAAAAGAAACATAATATCGAGACCCTCCTTTTGTGGCAACTGGAGAAAGTCCCCATACATCAGAATGAATCAAATCAAATGAAGAAGAAGAAATAGAAATACTTCGATTAAAAGGTAAAGCCGAAAATTTTGCCAGTTTACATCCACTACAATTAGAAATATTACAAGTTTGCAAATTTCCTACAGCCCCTGTGGATGCCAAAAATCTCAAACGAGAAGACGAAACATGACTTAAACGAGAATGCCATAAATAAAAACTAGAAGAAGAAGGACTCAAACGAAAAGAAGACAAATCAACACTAGTAAGCGCATCGGCACTAGTAAGCGCGAAACATCGGCACTAATGCGCGGACATCGGTACTAATGCAACGGCGCAAGCGGCACTTTTAACTCATCCAAAATATATAGTCCCCCCTTCCTACGGCCTGTCCCAATCAACTTCCGAGACTGTAGATCCTGTACATAACAAGAAGAAGAAGAAAAGGTGACTAAATTACCAGAATCACATAACTGACCAACAAAAGCAATATTTAATGTAAGTTTTGGAATATGATAAACATTAGAGAGAGACAAGTGAGGTGTGAAAACATAACCAACACCTGCTAAAGGCATAGGAGTGCCATCAGCAGTCATGACAGGAATAGAAGACGAAGGAGACACAGAAGCAAAAGATGAAGAATCTGGAGACATATGATGTGAAGCACCAGAATCCAAAACCCATACGAATGTGACATACCTGAAGAACTTATGAGGGAAGGCCGACCTACGGAAGAAGAAGCAGACATAGCTTGTGGCCGTAAGGAGAGAAACTTCTGAAATTGCTCAGCCAGAGTACTAGGATCGGTGAACAGACTTGATGAAACTATTGCTGCAATATTAGACTGTGGTGGTTTGTAACCCTGAGGTGGTCTATGAGCATTAGATTGTGACTGGTTGCCAGTCTTCCAAGCTTGAGAGTGCTACTGCGATTGATTTTGCTGCCTCAACTTAGGACACTTAGCCTTCCAATGACCTTTTTGCTTACAAAAACTGCACTCGTCGAAGGTAACCCTTGTGTAAGGCTTATTCTGATTATTAAAGATCAGTTCAAAGGTGCACTCATAACACGTATGGATTAGAAGTAGAAGTAGAGAGAATTCCCTTTTCAGAATGAGACTTAAGACGTATTTCTTCAGCCAATAACTCACTGACAACTTAGTCAACAGAAGGCAGTGGAGAACGATGCAAAATTGAACCTCTAAGTCCTTCAAAATCACTGTGAAGTACCGTTAAAAACTGTACCAACCGTTGCTGCTCCCTACGAGCAATATAGGCACCACATGCCTTTAATTCTGCAGATTCTGTAAGAGCCAATTGATCCCAAAGATCTGTCATAGCAGAATAAAACTCATAAACACTCATATTCTTCTACTGAAGAGCTCATATGTCATTCTTCAATTGATATTGCTTTGCAAAATTTGAGTGAGTAAATAACCTTTGCAGATGATCCCAAACCTCCTTTGCTGTCTCATATTTTGCTAACTGTGTCCCTATGGAATGCCCAACAGAATTGTTAATCCAAGTAATAATTTTTGCATTATTTGCTTCTCAGGCATCTATCAAAGCAGCATAACCCTCATCAGTATTCTTAGGCTTCACAGGAGTTCCACTAACATATCCCTACATCTTTTTACCCTTAAGAAAATTTCTTATCACATAACTCCAATACGAATAATTCTTGTCATCTAACCTCACACTCACAGACTGAAGCGAATTGTCTCTTTCAGTAGCCATATTCAAAACAAAGAAAACCAGAATGCAAAAGAAAGGAAAACGAAATATCAGATTACAGAAATTGAACGAATAACAACGAAATACCAGATTGCAGAAATTGAACGAATATCAACGAAATAGCAGATTGCAGAAACTGAACGAATACCCTCTCCAAAAATTTGTGTTTAAGATTAAGCCTAGTCCCATGAAACCTGGCTCTGATACCATGTTAAACAATCCAAAGAAATAATAAAAAGAGGAGGTTAGGGTTTCATTGATACTGCACAATGTAACTGAATACAAAAAAGTATGATTTAACCTGAATACAAAGATATATATATATATATATATATATATATATATATATATATATATATATATATATATATATATATATATATATATATATATAGGCTAAACAAAGGAAATAATGAAAAGACAGATCTATCCTTAATAAAGAATAAAACAAAATAACCCATATTTCTTAACGGTAATTTCGTGATTCACGTGTGGAATATTATTATAATCTTATAGTTCGTTAGAAGCTCACTTAACTACTTAAGTGGCCAAGTTAGATGTGAGAGTAAGTTGGAGACTTAACTTTGATGTGAGAGTAAGTTGGAGACTTAACTTTGCTAAATTAACCAGTGAGAGAAATACGTTAAGGTTTTGTTAACTTCGGATTACAATATTTCAAAATTTTAAAATTGTGAGGTTAAGTGATTAAAATCTAGAGTGTGAGAAACTAAGATTGTATCTTTGTTGTGAAGTCAATAACCTTTCATGAACGTAACCATTTTCGGTGAACCACGTAAAACTTTTTGTGTATTGTGTTGTGGTTGTTCATTTGCTTGTTATGTATAATCTTTAAGTCATTTGTATCACTTTGGTTCGTTAAATCCATTTAAAAAGGTATAGAAGGCAATCTTTGTGTTTGTACACAAAATGTTCGACAAAAGTCTCAAATGAGCACAAGTGCACACTAACATTGGTTTTGGGTGTATCGTCAACAAAATCTTCATTTGAAATTGAAGTTTGTAATGATATATATATCAGTTGTTCAAGAAGCCCCAATACAATTACGAATGCAATTCATCAAACTGAATTTTAAAAATGAAAACAAAGAGAAAGTGAAAGAAGAAGAGAGGACTTACATGTTGTGCTGTGAGAGTAATTGCCAAAAGTGTAGTTACAAAGGATTATGTTGGTTTGGGTTGTGGCATTGCTTCCTTCAGGGTGGTAAGTGGGTATTGGGAGCATATGTGATTGGCAAGGATCCTCGATCTGTGGAATTCAAGAGTGTGAAGCCAATTGTTGCAGCCATTTGCTTCAGAACGATGAATACATCAGAAACTTTCTTCGTTGAAAAAAAATAATAAATAAATAAATTTGCTTATAAATCTCAAGTTTTTTTTTTTTTCTGTTTTTTCTTATAAATCTCAACTTACTAAAGGTTTATTTCTGGTAGTTTTTAAAAATTAAATTATTTTCAAAAAGATGATTTTGTATGTGTAGAATAACAAATAGATCTATATGTATTTCTTCAAATTACACAATAAACTTAAATAAATAATTTAATATATTATTTATAAATTTAAAAATATTCAAATAGCAATAGTTATCGGCGTAAAAAGTTGTGGTCAACGGTTAGTCAAAGGTGGTGTTCACAACACAACTAAACCGATCAAGACCAGCATGAGGCGATCCATTAGAATTTGGTGGAATCATAGGATTTTGACTCTTTGTTTTGCTGCATGAGGCGGCCAATCTTTCGTTGACTGCTTTTTCCTGATCCCAATAAAATTGGTTGTCCCAATATACCATCATTGACTACCGGTTAGTTGGAGTTGATCATCATTGACAACAGTTGATCGAAGGTTGACCTCCATCAGCAAGATCAAATTATATATTGAATTTCCTATCTTTTAAAAAATTTATTAATTAATTAATAACATATTAGATATAAGTTATTCCAATACAACTTTTTGTTTAATATGTATCAAATACTTATCAAAAGACAGTTCTATAACTATAAATATATTTTAAGAAATAAAATATTCTCAGTTTATCATTATATATACAACAATAATTTAAAAATATAATTTACTAAACACATAATCATAGGGTGCATTTGGTCAGAGAATGTTGTATTACTAGGAATGTTATATTAATGAAAATATATATTACCTTGAAAGTTACTAGAAATATGTTTAGTTAGGTTGGAATAAATTGATAAGTATATTATATTGATATGTTTGGTTGGAAAGAACAAATTGATAGGCATGTTATATAAACTAATAAATTATCCTCATTTTTAAATATTAATATAATATTATTTTTTTAATCATCTCTTTTAACCCCATAAATTTGAGATTTTGCTAAAACACCCCAACCATGTAAAAGTTTAATTTTTAACAAAATCATCACCCCCACCCACCCCAAGCCACTGTCAGCCACGACAACAATGATAGAAATAGCTCACGGTCTGCCAGATATAGCTAGTCGTGCATCGTTCCAGCGACATCAGTCTGCGGTGGTGGCTAGCGGTCGACGGTGGTCTTGGGTAGCCTACAATTTGTTTTAAATATAAGGGCATTACTATCCAAAAACTTAATTAGTTGGGGTAAAACTGTAATAGTAGGTTCATGTAAATTAATTTCAAAATAAGGGTATTATTGTCCAAAAATTTGAATAGTTAAGGATAAAATTGTAACAAAATTGATATTACCAAGTAATCTTAAAATATCTAAGAAAATTGAGGTATTCAGATTACCACATATAAAACTAACAATAATTACTATTGGTTTTAAAAAATTATCGAAATTTTATATTACCTAACAACCAAACATGATCTTAAGTAATATAAGATAACATTACCGCAGTAATGGAAGATAATCTCCAACCAAACACCTCCATAGGGTTTTTCATGAAAGCTGTATATACCATACACATTCTAACTTCTTTGGAAAATTGATTATTTTCAAAGTTGATTGAAAATTTATTTAATTTAAATTTACAACAATATCAAACTAATCTTATTTTTATCATTAACGCTAACTAAAATTCGTGTGTTAATAATTAATATTTTTCTTCTTCAAGTTTATTTCAATTAGTTGTTTATATGAGGGTTGAGATAATGTGATTTAATTTTTGACACTTCTTGTGAGTTGTTAATCTTTTTTGATCCAATGATGATAATATAAAGGTTTAAGGTAGTTAAATTTAATACCAGCTCAAAATCTCCCATCACTGTTGAATCAAATATAAATAATTTCTTAAAATTAAGTCAATGTATTCTGGCTCGTTATAGTAAAAATATCATGGTTATTAAAATAGTTATTTCAAGATTGTTATGCCCGGGAAAATAAAGGGCTGACGTGGGAAAGTCACGTGAAGTCTGACCTGCTCCCGTCGGAGCAACACTCACACGTCAGACCTGCCAAATGGTATGGAGCTCACACGTCCATTTCCTCCCGCAATAAGTCGTGCGTCGGCTGGGAAAGGGAGAATGGGACGTAAAGCTGGATTATATCCTGACAATCACACCAAACCATGGATTTAATGATGATTACACGCTTCAATTCGATATAAAAGGAAGAAGACCCCTTCATTAAGGGGATTCGGCCATTTTTTATACAGAAAAATCTCTCTCTCTCCCCTGTAAACATCCTTTTTCCAACTCTTTTGTAAGTCAGTCCGCAGTAGCGACCTGACCCACACTAGTATCAATACAAATCAGAGGACGTAGGACTTGCTACCTTAGCATCCGAACCACTTAAAAAACTCTCCTTGCATTTATTTCGCTTTATATATTCCATTTTCACGTGTATCTAACTGCCAATCAACGTTACGCACGTGGGAATTCGTTGGTGCATAAAACGAGCATCAACAGTTTGGCGCTAGAAGGAGGGCTGATTTAGTGTCTACCCTTCATCAGGAGGATCTTTGACCTACTGGTCTCACAGCTACGATGGCCCGCCAATCTGAACCTGAGCAGGGGAACCAGCATGCTGAAGGAGTCCCCCTGGCCCAGAGGGACACCCCTTCCAACATACCTCCAGTTCCGCAAAATGCTGCTGGGAATACCCCAACACCCCGCAATCGACCCTCGCCATCGAAGCTACCACGGAGAGGTTTGACAATACTTTCCCGGGATCATCCAACCAGAGGAATTTGGACCGCTTGGACCAAGGCATGTCATCTACGACAATACGGAGCAAGACAACCGCCAAAAACGCTTGCAAAGTGTCGCAAGCGCGGCGGCAAAGGCGATACTTTGTCGCGCGAGCATTGCACGTAGGCGCAAGGGTAAGCAAGTGGTAAAAAGTAAGCCCTACGGGCTCCCGAGGACCAAAGAAACACAAAAAGGTGCCCCAAGCAGGGGGTATCGGCAAAGCGAGGCTCGGTGAAAGAGTGGATCCCGAGCTGTCTCATGCCACGTCGCAGGCAAACCCGAGCAAAAATGCTGGACATGGTGGTTCCGATCACCACCAACAAAGCGATCCCGATCATTATGCGGGTGGCCCCCACACCTCGCGGGACGGTTCGTACCACCGCGAGGGTTGTGAAAGTGCCCCGCACAACCAATCGTCTTCACACGCCTCTAGTCAGCGTGTGCTGCGGCCAGGGAATGCCGGCCGAGGCGAGGAGGTATCCGATCTCCAGACTTTCCTGAACCGCAACCGAGAAGGCAAGGCTCGCACGGGTGAAAGCAACCCCCAATTGGCTCCATTACCACAAATTGAGGAGCTGCAATGAGCTCTGGACAGGTTAAGGGAGCAGCAAAACGAACAGGCGCAGGTCGCCTCTACATACCCATTTTCTCCCCGAAGTGCGTGCTCCCACTTCCACCAGGGGTTCGAATGCGATATGCCGGCGTTTGATGGAAACTATGATCCGCAGGATCATTTATGAGTTCAACGACCTGATGGAGCTCCACCAGGTTTCGGATCTTTCAAAATGTCGTTGTTTGGCCGTGACGTTGACTTTACACGCCAAGCGGTGGTTAAGGTCGCTCGGTAAGGTCGGACCTCGTGGCCTCAGATGAGCACGACGTTCCTGCGGCATTTCCAAGCCAACCAGAAATTTTCAATGCCTCCAGGCTACCTCAGCAAGGTGAGGCAAGAAAGAGACGAATCCCTCCAGTCTTACATTGACCGCTTCCACAGGGAACTTAACAAAGTGGCTCACGCTCCAAAAGAGTCCATCCGAACCCTTATAATAGCTGGAGTTCGCCCGTAACCGACTTTATGGAAAGAAGCGCAGTCCGAGGGCGATATTTCTCTCACCAGGTTCCATAACCTAGCAGAAAAGTATCTCCGAATAGAAATTCGCTGGCGGCACTCCAGATCGCGATCACGGCACTTCCTGACGCACGCCCGTCGGGAGATATCAACGAGCGATCGCAAAGGAGAGGACCTGACGATCAGCGAAAAGGCAAAGAAAACCCTCCAGCCACGAGCGTAAAAAGTCTTATGCTGTTCCTCGTCGCGACCGCGGACGGAGGCTCAATATACTCCATTGAATGTATCCATATCGGCCAATCCTTGATAAGTCCCAGGAGGCCACCGCCTTTCGGTGAGCCGAACCCATGAAAACTCCTACTACGGCTAGAAACAGAGAAATACTACCTGCTTACCATCGGGATAACGGGCATCCACTGATGAGTGCCAAGCTCTAAAGCAGGCTATCGAAGAGCTTATCAAGAAGGGGCACTTCAAGGAGTACATTGATGACTCCCCCAAAAGAAAAACCAAGGGGAGGCGAAGGAAAAAGCGCTGATCGCAAGGCGGGTACAGAATATGAACCTAACCCCTGGAGGTCCGCACCTCGCCGGAAACACGCGAGGAGCGCAGGATGTGTATGCTCAGACATCACGACCCGATCGGGGGCAGGGGGTAATCAAGGACATCGCAAGCACCTCATAAAGCTAGGAAGGAAGAACCCAATCACCTTCTGCGAGAAGGGAGGCGGCTCGCTTACCACGCACGAGGGACGCTCTGGTGATCACACCCCGATAGGGTGTCATAATGTCTCGCAGAATGCTCTGGACAACGAGCGCGTGAACATTCGTTCAAGTCCGCTTTGAGCAGAATGAACCTCGTCGAGGCCAACCGCCGCCCTGACATGCCTCTCAGACGGTTTTACATGCGGGGATCACGATCCCCAACTGGAACGATCCAGGCCTCCCACATGCTTGGCGACCATTACTTGAACGAGGTGACTAGGGTTACCGAACTTAATCGGACCTCCCATCCCTTAACCTTATGGAATCCTAGGGTATCCTCGCGCCGAACCTTCAAGGCACTTCCTATTTATCATCTCAGATGGGAAGGTTCCCCACCCCCTCCATCGGGGTGGGGATGGGGGAGGGGTGGGAGATCAAGGGTCGCAGAGGGCGCATCTCGCGAATGCTACGTAAAAGCGGTCAAATGGCCGACAATGGGGAAGGGGTTGGGCATTTCGCGGTGCGCCGCCTGTGGGCTATGGCGATCACGGATCGAGCCTACAACTGGGTCCGGACGGAGGATAATATAGATCCACGGGAAATCCCCAGGGAAACCCCTCAGGCGGCCCATTGAGGATATCTGTCAAGTTTCCGGTTGATCCAAAAGAGCAGCCGAATGCTAAAGATCGCCGCACCCCGGCCCCTCCGCTTTTTGAGTTGGTAAGCTTGAAGGGAGAACATTGATGTGTTCGCTGGTCGCATGCGAATATGGTCGGTCAGGCCGGATGTTATTGCCATTCACGACGTGGCCAGCCAAGCTAAGCCCGATTCGCCAAAAGAGAAGGCGATAGATCGGAGCGACGCGCGTTAAAATCGAAGTGGAGAACCTTCTCCGGAAATGGACTGCTCGCGAGGTCACCCGACTCCGGTCGCCAACCCTGCCCCTCGGTAAAGAAGCCAAATGGCAAGTGGCGAACTCAACGTAGATTCAAGGCGACTACAGAGCTTGCCCCTAAAAGACAGCCGCCAAGGATCGGATCAGGGTCTTGATGCCACCTCAGGCACCACGAGCGTTAAGCTTCATGGATGCATACTCGGGATACAATCAAATCCCGATGTATAAACCAGGATGAGCATACGACCTTCATTACGGACGGGGGCTATCTTGCTACAAAGTCATGCCCGCCCCGGCCTCAAGAATGCGGGTGCGACCTATCGAGGTTGGTGAACCGAATGTTCTCCCGACGGATCGGGAGGACAATGGAGTGTATGTGGGACGACATCTTGGTCAAATCCCAGTCGCCTCCAGAGCATACGATCTCATTGAGATGTTTGACATATCGCCTCTACAAAATGAAGTGAACCCTCTCAAATGTTCGTTCGGGGTATCGTCGGGAAATTCACAGGGTATATGGTCAATCAGCGGGGCATAGAAATAAATCGAAAAGATTCAAGCTCTTCTCGATATGGAGAGCCCACCAGAAAAAGTAGGTCAGTAGTTTGAACGCGACAATAGCGCGGTTCATATCAAGGCTAACCAGATTTCTTGTTTTACCATTCTTCAATGTTCAAGGCCAATAAGAAATTGAGTGGACTTTCGAATGCGGCCCGAGGCATTCCAGCAGTATAAAAGAGCATCTTGGGAAGCCCACCTCCTCTCTAAACCTCTTCCACAAAGAAATCCTCATCTACTCGTCCCGGTGTCTTAGTTCGCACAGTGCGGCTTTAATACGGGAAGAGGAAGAAGCTTAGTGGCGTATATTATGCAAGTAAACGCCTATCGGATGCCGAGATGCGGTATCCTGGAAATGGAAGCCACTAGCTTTTACCCTACGGTCGCTGCCCGTACGCGACCTTACTTCCATGCCCATACGATCAATGTAATGACAAATTACCCCTCGCACAGTCCTCCGTTAAACAGGAGGCCTGGGTAAACACTCAAACGGGCCACTGGAGCCGAGTCGTTCGACCTAAAGTATACGCCCTGTGTCGACCTATTAAAGGGTAGGTCACAGGACTTCATCTCGGAATTTTCCTATCTCCCAACGAGCAACATCAGCTGCCAGGCAAGAAACCTATTCAACACGCCGACTGGAACCTCTACGCCACGGGTCATCCGACAGAAAAGAGCGGTGCGGGCTCCTTCTAGTGAGCCCCGAGGGATCCGAATTCATGGTATTCTCGGTTCGGGCCCTTAAAGCGACCAACAATGAGTTCGAATACAGGCTCGCGCCCCGGGTTGCGACTCGCCAAAGAAATGGGTGCAACCCGCGACGGCATTACAGCGACTATGTGGTTTGGCAACTGAGATTCTGTGGGGAATACCAAGCCAAGGAAGGGAACATGGTCCATTACCCCGAAAGAAGCTAAGGTCTCTCTGGGGGTCGTTTAAGCACTTTGAAATTGCTCGGATCCCTGGGAGAGCAACTCTATGTGAGACGCCTTGGCAAAGATAGCCTCGTCGTTAGACTCGGGAGGCTCCAGGTAGCATTCCCCTGAACGTTTCGTCGATGCTCCAACTATCGGCTCGGCCAAGGAACAGGGCCGTGAATGTGGTTCGGCCCGCATTCCCTGGATGGCTCCCATTATACGATTACCTCAAGGATGGGACCTTGCCTAGCGACAAGGTCGAGGCAGGGCCCCGTGGGTGCGGTCCGCTGCTTTCACACTCATCGGGGATCAACCTGACAGGAGAGGATTCAGCCCTCCCTCTCCTCCCATGTGTAACTGAAGAAGCAGACTACATCATGAGGGAAATCCATGAAGGAATCTACTGACTAACCACAGACTGATCTCTTGCGAATGAATTGTTCGTAGGGGGTATTATTGGCCCGAATCCGGGGAAGATACGCACAACTTTGTTAAGAAGTGCGACAAATGCCGCGGTTTGCGAACATTCCACGAGCCCCATCTCACGAGTGATTACTATGTCCGCCACTGCCGTTTTCCATGTGGGGGATCGACCTTATCGACCCCATGCTGGCTTGGAAAGGGCGGGAGGAGTTAAGTACGCCGTGGTCGCGGTAGACTATTTCACAAAATGGGTCCGAAGGCCGGAGCCAACTTAGCGCGATCACCCGACCCTGTGGGAAGCAAGAGACTTCTTTTTCAAGAACATAAGTGTGCGCTTTATGGAATTCCTCACACCCTCATCTCGCATAATGGAAAGCAATTGATAATGAGGAGTTTAAGCGGTTCACACGATGGGCATCCATAAAAAATTTGCCTCAACTGCCAAAGTCAAGCAACGTAATGGCCTGTTGAAGCAATCAACAAGACCATCAAGCACACTCAAGGCCTTAAGCTCGGGCGGCCAAGGGGAAATTGGGCCCTTGACGATCTCCCGAAGTCTTATGGGCGTACAGACAACTCCAAGGACCTCCACCTCGGAAACCCCATTTTCGGCCGGGCCTATGGCGCGTCGCGATCCGTAGAGGCGGGACCTTCTCTTCTTGGAGGGACTCATACGGCAGGGCGAAAACGAAGCACTTTTGAGAGCGAGTTTGGATCTAATTGAAGAGCATCGCAACAAGGCTTCGCTAAGGATGGCAGCCTACCAGCAGCGAGCAAAGAGGTTCTTCGACTCAAAGGTCAGGCGAAGAGATTTCCGTGCCCGGAGACCTTGCGTTCAAGGAAGTTCTCCTTCGGGACCAGAGCCAGCTTGCGGGGTGGGGGTACTAGGACCTAATTGGGAAGGTCCTGCACCTTGGACGACAAAGTGATCGACCAGGGGACCTACCATCTAAAAAGATTGAACGGCTCCAAGGTACCCCGAGCTTGGAATGCCGAGCACCTCCGGCCATACTATCAGTAATCCCGAACTCAGCTCTCAGTTTTTGTTAATTTCTTTTTAAGTATTGCTCTGTTCGCTTAAAACAGTTCGTATGTGTTTTGTTCGCGTGTAAGAATTTATATGTAAATGCAATTGTAAATTGTACATATTTATGAAAAAACGAACTGCAATTGTAAAGAAAATGTCATGTATTAAAAAGTCGACTCGATTACAATGGGGGCAATTCACTACACTAAGGCTGGTCGGGAGCATCCTTCGAGCCGGAACCACCTGCCTGATCGGGTTCTTGGGCGGCCTGATCGTCCTCCTCGGCCATGATCCGCAAGGTCGCCTGCCAACCCTCTGGGAGGTCGGACATGTCCAAATTCGGGTTCCTCGCCCGCAGGGTGTAGATGGACCCGATCGCCCACTGGCCTTCTCCTCCATCTCCTCCTCGACCGATTCGCATTCCTTCGCCGAGAAGGCGATCCTCTCCCGACTCTCCCGGAGGCTCGGCCTCGAAACTAGCCTTTCTTGTTCGGAGGCTGGCTGTCTTGTTCACTCGGAGCTCCCGCCTCAAGGTCGCCCGCATCTCCTGGTCCTTTTCTCCGACCTCCTTGGAGAGCCGGGCGGTTGTCCTCTACAGTTCTTTAATCTCTTCCGCACGCCGATCGAGTTCCGCCTTTTGGAAATCCACCGTTAAGTAGCGGCATCCTTTTGGTTCGGATACTGTTTGCCGCTTCGAACGCTTGTGTTCTTTCGGCTTTGATGGACTCCAAGCTCTGTTTTAGCTTTGCGACCTCCTCCTCCAGGTCGTTTGTTCCCTTTGCGGCCCCCAACCGCGTGTTTTCCATGGCCATCCTCATCGCAAGCAACCCCTGCGAGCAAGATGAGTTAGAAATAAATAAATCAGAATGAAGTTTTAAACACGGATCGTTTACCTTGCTCAGATGCTGGAACGACCTGGTCATCAGGTCGTCGCCCGTGTCGGCAAACTCGTCATAGGACTCCGATAGCTCGCACTCGAGCAGGCCATAGACAATCGGCTACAGGAACTCGGGCAGACTCCCCAATGAGTCTAGAACAGGCGCGTCCTTCGCCTTGTCTCCGGTTGCCGCCTCGCTCGCGGGCTCCTTGCCCGACCTCCGGGATCCTTAGCGCGACCTCAGAGGCTCTCCCTCAGGTTCAGTCTCAGACTCGTCGGCCTGAACCTGCTTCCTCTTCTTCGACTTCTGGGCCGAAGCCTTCCGCCTCGGGCGAGCTTGCACCCGAGGCGGCTCCGCCCGCCCCGGTCGCTCCTTGCTCGGGTGGCGGGTTGGGAAGTCTTGTCGTTCGCCACCCGGCCGGGAGATAGACGAGCAGCCTGGCCGCCCTCTCACTCCTCGATCGAGGGAAGGACGAATGGTGTCTGGCTGGCGCTGCACTTTCCTTTGGGGGCATCGTTTCTGCATTTGAGTTCGTTAGTAAGCGAACTTATTCTACGACCAGAAAGAAACCGATATAACTTACCTTCTGGGGGTTCTAACGACGCCTTGTCGCTGAAAAAACCGTATTTCAGCAAGTTCGCGGTTGTCACAAGCTTCCTCGCGTCGCGGCTCTCTCCGGTACTCCAAAGGAAACAAGCCTCGTCGGGGTCGGGTGAGCGCTTTCGGTCGTTCTATTAACCGCAAAACAAAGCGGTCGTTATTATGGATCGGGCGGCGAGATAATGAACCCGGAGAGAAAACCTACTTGGATTTTGAAAACGGCGTAGCCGTTGTAAAAGGAAAAAGAAGAACTTTGTCTCGTAGGCCCCCGCATTGCTGGGATAGCTGTGTATCCCCGCGGCAATGGTAGGTCGCCGAGACAAATAATACGAGTCCTTGTCCCTACTCTTCTTAAGGTAGTAGGCGACGCCGAGCTCCACCGCCGTTGGCTCTCCCAAGCCGCTCTCGCAGCACGCGATGTACATCGCGACAGCGATGACATACGCGTTTGGCGTCAACTGCATAGGTGCGATCCCGAAATGATCAAGGACCGACCTGATGAAAGGATGGAAGGGAATCCTCCCTCCACCCTTGAAGATCTCTTCAGAGATCGCGGCAAGGCCATCGGCCGGGCGCCGTGACGGTCTGGCGTGGTCGAGGAACACCTCCGCACGAATATCAAACTGCATCCTTATTCTATTATATTCCTCGGAGGTGAGAACCGAGTAGACATCGAGGGCTGCGTCCTCGGGAACTTCCCGCGAGGGCAGTGGCTACTTCCTCAGTGCGGATGTTGCGGTTCCATTGATGTGCAACATCGGCAGACCACGGTTCGTTAGGGCCATCGTGTTCGTCCCCGCGTGGTGGCGGGGGACATTCTTAAAATCTACAAGTGGCTCAAGCCGCCATCCACGGCTCGAATCCAATGGCGTCGCGTCTCCGGTGAAACGCCGAGAGACCCAACGCCATTATCCAACCAAACCAGTGCAAAAAAAAAAAAAAAAAAAAAAAAGGGGGAAAAGAAGAACCTTACTCTCTGGGATGCGAAGCTGGGGCCGAAACTCGTTTCGATTGCCTGAAAAGCGCCGATCGGAAGAAAATTGTTCCTGGTTTGTAAAGGTTTGTCACTCAAAGCGAAAGAAATTTCGGTGACCTCATCAGAAAAACGCAAGTTTTTATATATGGATTGCGAATCGCGGTTTACCACCCCTTGGAACCCCTGAAAGCGACAACCCAACTCTCTCCCCGCATTAAATGCGCCCCACGTCGCATTAAATGACGTGATAATGGTCGTCGTTTGAGCAGCCGCAACTAATCTTTGTCAAACGGCGTCAGCTCAGCACACAATGCATTTAATGTGCCTGACACGCTCTAGCGCGTGCAGAACGCCTGACAGCGTAAAACCAGGTTCATTGAGTCTCAAAGGTACGGAGAGGAGCGTCCCCCAAATCTAGGTCGCTAAGGTGAAGATTGTCAGGTCGCTCTGGTAAGGAATTGCGCGAGATCGTGTTCGCCAAGAGTTCTGTGCCGAGCTCATCACGTTCAGGTCGGAGCGACCTAAAACTCTAATGTGACTTAGTTTCCAAGGTCCGATCCTCGGACCTTAAAAACTAGGGGGCTTCTGTTATGCCCGGGAAAATAAAGGGCTGACGTGGGAAAGTCACGTGAAGTCTGACCTGCTCCCGTCAGAGCAACATTCACACGTCAGATCTGCCAAATGTTATGGAGCTCACACGCGTCCATTTCCCTGCAATAAGTCGTGCGAAGTCAGCTTGGGAAAGGGAGAATGGGACGTAAAGCTGGATTATATCCTAACAATTACACCAAACCATGGATTTAATGATGATTACACGCTTCAATTCGATATAAAAGGAAGAAGACCCCTTCATTAAGGGGATTCGGCCATTTTTTATACAGAAAAATCTCTCTCTCTCCCCTGTAAACATCCTTTTTTCCAACTCTTTTGTAAGTCAGTCCGCAGTAGCGACCGACCCACACTAGTATCAATACAAATCAGTGGACGTAGGACTTGCTACCTTAGCATCCGAACCACTTAAAAAACTCTCCTTGCATTTATTTCGCTTTATATATTCCATTTTCACGTGTATCTAACAGCCAATCAACGTTACGCACGTGGGAATTCGTTGGTGCATAAAACGAGCATCAACAAAGATAATCATTATTGAAATTAAAATAACATTACAAAATAAATTTTAATTTTAATTCATAATGACATTTAAATATTTCTAATTGTGTAATATATTTTTCATTTAGTATGTATAATTGCAGTAGAAGCTGAGCACATTTTAGAGGCCGAAAGCAAGATAATATGATCACAAAACAAAGTAGAACAAGAAACAATCAGAATCGATGACATAATAATATTTCAGCTTGAGAAGGAGTTAATAATGTTCAGTTTTTATGATATGATTGAGCTTTTAATTATTAATTAAGACTATACATTAATTTCCCCTACTAGGGTTGAGACTACTTAAATTAAGTTTGAAAATGATCCTTCAATTGTCCCCTAATTAAGATGTGGAAAAACATTTATTGGATTGTCATCAGTTTTGCCTCACAACGACCACACATGACTTTGGTTTCATCACATGTATGAGCCAAAAATCATCTTAGGCCTTATTAGACCCAAACAAGTATTTTCTACTATGTAGGCCTAAGGCCGTGGTTCAATTCCAGTTGGGTCTACGTTATAATTCAAGTCATAGGCCAAACACACGGCCTAAACCTAGTCTCTCTCCAAATTGGGCATCACCATTAGCCCACCTAAGGCCAGGCCCATTGGTCCATGATAATTAGGACTCTTCCTATTTGGGTTCAATTCTAGTTCATCCAAGATTTCGTATCTTATGTGAATTAGGACTTTTAATCCTATTGAGACAAGTAAATCAAGATTTTTACTATTCACAAAACCTCTATTGTTATGGACTCAAAGTCCCTCTAGGATACGATGATCGTGCGACTACTATATAAACAGGGGACACACCTTTATTTAGGCATCAAATCTATATACCATCTACCAGCTCCTAAAGTTCTTCGCTCTAAGAACGTACACTTTTACCATAGTTTTAGTCTCTGACTAAAGTCCATAGGTAACCTTCCTTTCCCTTAGCCTTCACTAAAAAGCCTTTATCAGCCTTACTGACTTGAGCGTCGGAGTGTCTACAGCAAACAATACCCCGGTTTTTTCCATTCGCTTCACATTGGTTTCTTTGTGTGTGCAGGTACAGTGGATTGTCAGTTATCTCAACCTCACAGTTTATTTCCGTAACCGTAGATTTTAAAGTCTACATCACATCAACTACAAAATTATACAATAATAATGACGATAACAACAACAGCAATAATAATAATAATAATAAAAGTTAATATAAGAACATAACATTTTCTTATTAAGTTAAATAAAATTAAGTGCTTTGCTCAAGAAAAGTTTATATTTATTTTAAAAAAAATATTATATGTCAAAATTTGAAAATCTAACAGATCAACTTTATAAATCATTAAAATCTATCTAAACTTTATAAACTTGTGACATTTTTTTATCATTTTACCTTGATTGATAATCTCCCGTAATTAATAATAAATATGAATAAGAGATATATTAATTATTAAAACATTAATTTTTCATAAAATTAATTAGATTAAAACTATAAATTGAAAATATTAAAACCAATGTTTTTTATGCTATTATCATTTGTAAATATTTATAATATCTAAGAATGTATCATTAGATAAATATTATATTATATAACATTAATTTTAATTTATTTAATATGCATAATATATAATGTATGAAAGAAAGAAGTTATTAATCTTTTCTTTTTCATAAATTGTTTCTCTGTAAATTAAGAAGAAATTAAATTAATGGATAATTATTAAATTTTATTAGTTTTTTAGGAATTGAATTTTCTTGTTCTTTTGCTTTCTCTCTTAGAAAGATTCTATAAATTATGATGGAAAATTAGTTAAATTTTTTTCGTTCATAGAGAAACATAATTACAATGAAAAGTCTTTTATAATAAAAACTTTTGCATAAAAGGAAAAGGAGATTAAGATTTATAAAAAAAATATATAATTCCAAAGGTATTGTAATATGTTAGATGTAGAAATCAAATCTGAAATCTAATAACAGAAATGTAAAAATTGAACGGAATTATTGTTTTTTTCAGTGTTTAACTTAACTTTAAATAATTTAATCTAAACTTATTGCTATCGTTTTTATTTGTTTGCAATTGGAATATGGTTTAAAGTTTTTATCTTCATTTTAAAGACTAATTTATGTTTAAATAATACAATGATTAGATTTGAAGGTAGAAATGAGATTCCACAATGTAAACAAGGCAGACATTATAATCCATCAGGTGCTTGTACATATATTTTTCCTTAAACTTAGATAGTAAATCAGATACATTAAATTCTTTGGAGGGTATGATATATGATACTTTAAACATATTTTAATATTTTTTTTACAAGTTTTTTCAAGCAAATTAAACATGTATTTCTTCTTGGAAAATTTTGTTTTTGATAAAACCTCAACGGAATGAGAGAATTTTATTAAACAAAAAAGAAATCAAATACACCTAAAGAGGGGGACGTAATGAGCCTTACCTCTTGAAAGCATGCTAATACATAAAGATTAAAATAAAAACAAAAATGCATGCCTAAGAAACTAAATGCATACAATTAACCAAAAGAGAAACAACGCCAATTATTTTATTCTTTTGCAAGCTTGAAGACATTCTACTCACAATTAGTTGTCCTAATTTGATTGTTTGAAGGCAGCTAGGGAAGATCCGTTGTGGCTGAAAACATATGAGAAACCATGTTCATGGTTGGTCTAGATTCTGGATTGGAATCCAAACAATCAATTGCTAGCTTTATGATTGCTATCAGTTGATCTTGAATAGCAGGTGGAGGAAGTGGAAGGCGTTTGTCCAAAACATTGTTCAACAACAAGTTCTCCCAAGTGAAAAGAGTTGATAGAGTAGGAATGATATCACCCAGATGCTTTCCATTAATCAATTCCAATGCTAACACTCCAAAACTATATACATCACATTTTTCAGTTACCTTCATTGTGTAAGCAAGTTCTGCAAAGTGAAAGATAAATGATGAGATCATATTTCATAATTATTATTATTTTTAATGTAAGGAACAAAACAATCAAGACAATTACAAATGAATTATACATACCTGGTGCAATATATCCGTATGTGCCTGCAAGTTGTGTCCAATTGGATGAGTCTGGGTTAAGAAATTTGGCAATTCCAAAGTCTGAAACATGAGGTTCATATTTTGAATCCAACAACACATTTTTGCTTGATATGTCTCGATGGACTATTGGTGGGAAGCAATCGTGGTGTATGTAGGACAAGGCATTACACACCCCTTTCAAAATATTTACTCTCTTAACCCAATCCAATTCTCTTGCTGTAGTTTCATTACTCAAGAGTGTGGCCAAGCTACCTCTTTCAAGATACTCATAAACTAAAAAAGAGTCTCGAGAATGTACACAAAAACCAAAAAAAATCACAATGTTTCGATGTCGTACCTCTATTAATGCCCTTATTTCATTTAAAAACTCTTTTTGGTTTTCTATCTCATCAGGTTGAAGGGAGTGAAATTTCTTTATCGCCAAAACAGTCCCTGACTTAAGTTGTGCTCTGTAAACACTTCCAAATCCACCCCTACCAATGCAATACTTGGCATCAAAATTCTCTGTTGCACTTGCGATTTCTTCGTACATTATTTTTCCATCAAAAGTTAATACTGAAAGAAATTCATCCTTGTTCACGCTGCTACGTTGTTTCGTTAACTCTTGCTTTTTTCTTCGGAAACAAAATGACATAAAAGTCACCACAATTAAAAGAACAAGTGCTCCTGAAACAAGAAAGGAGATTACCAACCTCTTTTCTATGACGTGTTTGTGTGATATGAGAGCCTTACAAGGTGTCAATCCACTAGCATTACCACACAATCCTTTATTCCCTTGTAATGCTTCAATGGGAGCATCTCGGAATGCTCTGTTGTTGGGAATTGGACCTTGTAGCTCATTATAAGATATGTCAATACTTGACAAGCCATGCATATCTTCAAAACAAGTTGGAATTAAGCCAGAAAGTTTATTGTAGGAAAGATTCAGATATACCAAACTCTCCAAATTACATATTTGAGATGGTATCTCTCCTTTGAGCAAGTTATGACTCAAATCAAGTTCTGACAATTGAAACAAATTCCCCAATTGGAACGAAATTTCGAGGTTAAATTGATTGTTTCTCAAATTCAAGTAGTGCAATTTTGACAAGTACCCTAGATCTCCTGGGATTGACTTGCTGAATCTATTTTTGGACAAGTCAAGGTACTCAAGTTCTTTGAGTAAGCCAACTTCAAGAGGTATGCCTCCAGAAAGTTGATTCCCAGTTAAAATAAGCTTGTTAAGAGAAGTCAACTTTCCAAGTTGCATTGGAATCTCTCCAATTAAATGATTTGAAGAAAAGTCAAGTGCATGTAGTTTGGTTGAGTTCTGAATCTCAAGCAGGATGCTCCCAGAAATGTTATTCCCTGATATATTTAAAGTGCCTAACTGTGAGCACTTTCCCCAAGTAGATGAGATTTCACCATGAAATTTGTTGTGGCTAAGATCTATGAAATTCAGATTTGGATAGATGCCGAAATCTTCAGAAATATTTCCAATGAATTGGTTTTTGTCAAGGCTAACTCTGATTAAGCTTGTACAGTCTCTTAAATCTTTAGGGATGCGGCCAACAAAATTGTTCTCAGCAACGTCAAAGAGCGTAAGTGATCCACTTAGACAAATATTATGTGGAAGATAACCAGAAAGGTTGTTTGTGCGGAGGCCGAAAACTTTTAAGTCGCTCAAATTTCTAATGGAATGTGGAATAGAGCCACTCAGTTGATTTATGCCCAATCTTATATTTGAAAGAGACTTCAAGTTGCCTATCTCCTTTGGAATGGCGCCATAAAGGTTGTCTATGTTGAGGTATAAAACTTTTAAGTTGCTCAAATTTCCGATGGAAGGAGGAATAGAGCCACTCAATTGATTTTTGCCCAAACTTATATTTGAAAGAGACTTCAAGTTGCCTATCTCCTTTGGAATGGCGCCAAAAAGGTTGTTTGTGTAGAGGTATAAAACTTTTAAGTTGCTCAAATTTCCGATGGAAGGAGGAATAGAGCCACTCAGTTGATTTGTGCTCAACTCTAGATCCAAAAAGACTTCAAGTTGCCTATCTCCTTTGGAATGGCGCCAGAAAGGTTGTTTGTGTAGAGGTATAAAACTTTTAAGTTGCTCAAATTTTCGATGGAAGCAGGAATAGAGCCACTCAGTTGATTTGTGCTCAACTCTAGATCCGAAAGAGACTTCAAGTTGCCTATCTCCTTTGGAATGGCGCCAGAAAGGTTGTTTGTGTGGAGGTATAAAACTTTTAAGTTGCTCAAATTTCCGATGGAATGAGGAATAGAGCCACTCAGTTGATTTGTGCTCAACTCTAGATCCGAAAGAGACTTCAAGTTGCCTATCTCCTTTGGAATGGCGCCAGAAAGGTTGTTTGTGTGGAGGTATAAAACTTTTAAGTTGCTCAAATTTTCGATGGAATGAGGAATAGAGCCACTCAGTTGATTTGTGCTCAACTCTAGATCCGAAAGAGACTTCAAGTTGCCTATCTCCTTTGGAATGGCGCCAGAAAGGTTGTTTGTGTGGAGGTATAAAACTTTTAAGTTGCTCAAATTTCCGATGGAATGAGGAATAGAGCCACTCAGTTGATTTGTGCTCAACTCTAGATCCGAAAGAGACTTCAAGTTGCCTATCTCCTTTGGAATGGCGCCAGAAAGGTTGTTTGTGTGGAGGTATAAAACTTTTAAGTTGCTCAAATTTTCGATGGAATGAGGAATAGAGCCACTCGGCCTTGATTTGTGCTCAACTCTAGATCCGAAAGGGACTTCAAGTTGTCTATCTCCTCTGGAATGGCACCAGAAAGGTTGTTGGTGTGGAGGTATAAAACTTTTAAGTTGCTTAAATTTCCAATGGAAGGAGGAATGGAGCCACTAAGTTGATTCACGCTTATATCAAGGTATGCAAGATTGGGAAATAATGAGAAAGACGGTTCATGAAGCGTACCTTTTAAACTTGTACTGGTAAGGTTAATACTGATGATACTTCCTGCATGGTTGCAAGAGATTCCAAACCAAGTACATGGGCTTATTTTGGTTTTGAGGTGGGTTGAAGTATTTTTGTCATTCACAAAAGAAAGAGTCCATGATGACAGAAGAGAATGGCTCCAGTTTTGAAGGCTGGCTTTCCATTTAAGAAGAGCCAACGCCTCTTCAGTTGAATCAGAGGCAACATCTAGTGAAGAATGTAACATAACAAACAAGACCAAGGAAACAAGTGAAAATACTCTCTTAAAGGTTGTTGACAACCCCATTGTTAGTGATATTGTTTAATGCATTTCATAATTCAGAAACTTTGATATATATGGACAAGTCATGATATATTAGTCAGAATCCAAAAATATAATATTGTAGTAACATATAATAATACTAGTATGAGTGAAATACATGTATAAGAAAAAAGTGGGAGTTTCCATGAAAGTGTGACATGCAAAATGGGAATTGGATTATGAAATCAAACTATAGTTAGTTGTTTGAGTATGACCATAATTAGTATAAAAAAGAATTGATATAAAAGAGATTTGGTCAATAGAGGAATGTAAGGTAAGACTGGTAGTAAAGGCTAGTAGGAAACAGTCTTATTCAATCACTAATAAAAAATAAATATTGAGTATTAAATGTTAACATCTTGACTAATTATTTATATAATTGGATGTCCAACTGTATCAAATTATTTATTTGGGACATTTGTAGAATCTTTCAGAGACAAATGTTATTCAATCACTAATAAAAAATAAATATAGAGTGGTTAAATGTTAACTTCTTTATTGGTTGTTTATTTTATATAATTGAATGCCCAACTATGTCAAGAAGAATTTTCCAAGAACATTTGTATAAGGCCGTGGAACATGCTACACCATATGTATGATAGTCAATTGGGGGGCTTTTCCAATACCAAAAATATTTTTAGATAGTCAAATCATGTTCTTGATTGGTTTAAAATTTGGTATATATTTTGTTAAAATATAAAAATAATAACATTTCTTTCAGTTAAAAATAATTAACAATTTGACTATTTTAAGACTATTTTATGAATAATTATCTGATAAAGCTTTTTAAAACATTTTTTGTTGCACCCTAAATGAGCTTCTATTCCACTAAAATCAATATTATAGATGATGAAATCATATTTACCCAAATTGATGGACTAGCGAAAACTTATCCATGCCATATTGTACTCTTTGAATGAAAAAAATCATTTTCCTAAGGATTTTGGCTTTCGAATGATGGATTAGTTAAAATAATTAAAAAAAAAAATTGATTTCGAAGTATAGAAAAGCAAAAAATAATAAAACAATTTAATTAAAAAGAGAAAAACAGGTTTTAAAATTAAATAAAAAACTGACATAAAAATTTTACATAAAAGAAGGACAACCATTTTTATTTTAAAATTTAAACAAATATAAAATCAAAAGAAAAGACGTTTATTTATTAAAATTTTTTATTAATGTCACATATTAACTAATGCAGTAAAGTATTATTATTATTATTATTATTATTATTATTTTGTAACTGGGGTGTCTGGGCCAACTTACGCATACCTCAACAAGAAGTATTATTATTCGGTAGTTAACAAGTAAACGTACATAATCCAATGGAGTTCATAATAAAAATTAATTAATATGACTTTGGTTTATATTGTAATTGCAATTTTCTATTGTTTTATTAACTCATAATTTCCAACTAATTGAACTTAATTTGGCTAGTAAGTAGTATAAATAATACAATAATATTACACTTATAAAGAAATCTTACAAAAATTTTCATACAAAATGATATGACAAAAAATCAATAGAAGAGTGAATACAAAAAGTCAAGAGTAATGCTACACTTATAAAGATCTTCATACAAAGTGATATGATAAAAAATAAAAAGAATAATAAATATAATGAATTTGACTTTTTGTTTCGCTCTTCCATTCATTTTTTGTTATCTCACTTTATATAGAAATCTTTGTAAGATTTCTTTATAAGTGTAATATTACTATTTCGCTACATATTAATATTCCAACTTTTGAAAACCTAAAAACTTAAATCAATGGAATTGATATGTCATATGTTTTTTTAATTAAATTCATGTTACAAACGTCTTTTCTTTTTTTTAAATTTAGTTATATATCTAAGTAACACTATAGTAAGAATTTAGAAAAAAAGAAAAGACATTTATAACATGAATGTATCAAACCAAGCTGAAGAAGCATCTAGTCATGAAATTTTATGGCAGACAGGCCTTAGAGGACAGAATTATCTAGTTCATCTTACGTAAATTAAACTCTAAAACCATTATGTAAAACCAAAAAACTCCCACCAAGGTTCAAAGATATGATCTCAGAATTGGGTGGACAAAAATCCAAAGTCGATGTAAAGAAATAGTCTTATTTAATCACTAATCAAAATAAATATTGAGTGGTTAAACGTTAACTTCTTGGTTATTTATTTATATAATTGAATGCCCAATTATATCAAATTATTTATTTAGGATTTTATTTATTTATTTGAAAGCTGGGGACATTTGTAGAATTTTCCAGAGACAAATCTTATTCAATCACTAATCAAAAATAAATATAGAGTGGTTAAATGTTAACTTCTTGATTACTTATTTATTTTATATAATTGAATGCCCTACTACATCAAGAAGATTTTTCCATGAATATTTATATAAGGTCGTGGAACATGCCACATCATATGTACAATAGTCAATATCCAAACTATTTTTAGATAGTCAAATCATGTTCTTGATTGGTTTGAAATTTGGTATATATTTTGTAAAAAATAATAAACAATTTGAGTATTTTTAGAATATCTCATGAATAATTATCTAATATGATAAAGCTTTTTAAAACATTTTGTGTTGCACCCTAAATGAGCTTTTATTCCACTAAAATCAATATAATAGATGATGAAATCATATTTACCCAAATTGATGGACTAGTGAGAACTTATCCATGCCATATTGTACTCTTTGAATGAAAAATTCATTTTCTAAAGGATTATGGCTTTCGATTGATGGATTAGTTAAAATCAATAAAATTATTTGATTTCAAAGTGTAAATATTAAAAATAATAAGAAAATAAGAAAAGCAAAAAAAATAAAAAATAAAAAATAAAACAATTTAATTAAAAAGAGAAAAACCTATTTTAAAATTAAATAAAAAACTGACATAAAAAATTTATATAAAAGAAAGGAGAACCATTTTTATTTTAAAATTAAAAAAAAATAGAAAATCAAAAGAAAAAGAAAAAACAAAAGGCGTTTATTTATTAAATTTTTTTATTAATGTCACTTCACATTTTTTTTTTGGTTTGCCTTGGTTGGTCAATATTAACTAATGTAGTAAAGTAGTATTTTTTTTTTTTGGTAATCGAGGTGTTCGGGCCAGTTTGCACCTCAACTAAAAGTATTACTATTCAAGAGTTAGCATACATAATTTGGTGGAGTTTATAATAAAAATTAATTAATATGACTTTGTTTTATAAAATATTTAAATTGATAATTAAATGAGATGGAAATGGTATGGAAGGACGTGTCATTTAAGAAATCTCAATTGTATCTGCTTGGGCTTCTATTGTTTTATTAACTCATAATTTCTGACTAATTGAACTTAATTTGGCTAGTCAGTAGTATAATAAATAATATGGTCAAAGCTATGGCTAAGAATTTTCCACATAAGCAAATAAATTCTGGTTCAATTGATTTGAAGGTGCTTATTATTGCCACATTCTACACGCTAAATATTTCAACCTCATATTCTACAGCGCAGAGCAAAGTGAAACATATCCGGTTGACACAGCTATCTAAGACTCTAGATGTTAGGATCTCACATTGGGATCTTATACCCATCAAGTGTGGTACTTAAGTCTAAGGGTTCTCCCACTTATTAGGCCAGTTTTTTAGGTTGGACTCTCTTTTGGGCTTGAGCTCTAACATTGGTGCCTGAGTTGAGAGCTGAGCTGCGAAAATGGCTACTTATATGCTAGATTAAAGTGTAGCGAATAACTGATAGGTGAGTGAAGCCGCCCAAAGGAGGAAATGGTTACCGTCGGGTTAGTGTCGATATAGTGAAAGTCATCGTAGACGTCGGCTCTTGAAGGGGTTGCAATATTAGGATCCCACATCAGGATCTCACATCCACCAACTATGGTACTTAAGCTTAGGGTCTCTCCCACCTATCAGGCCGGTCACCAATGTTAGAACTCAAGCCCAGAGGAGAGCCCAACCCAAAAGACCAGTCTGATAGGTGGGAGAGACCCTAGGCTGAAGTACCACACTTGATGGGTATGAGATCCCGATGTGGGATCCTAACATTGCACCCCCTTTAAGAGCCGACGTCCACGGTGGCTTTTACTTTATCGACACTAACCTGACAGTAGCCCTTTTCCCCTTTGGGCGGCGTCACTCACCTATCAGTCATTCGATGCACATTGCCCTTTAATCTAAGCCATTTCTGCAACATAACTCTTAACGAAACCACCAATGTTAAAACTCAAGCCCAACCCAAAAAACCAACCTAATAGGTGGGAGAACTCCAAGGCTTAAATATCATACTTGATGGGTGTGAGATCCCGATGTGGGATCCTAACACTAGAGAAAATATGTCAGAGAACTTACAAATTATTCATGTTCTTGATGTTTACTAGTGTTTCAGGCAAACTTCCAACAAACTGATTGCAGGAAAGTGCCCCAAATTCTGAGATCATGCCACCAAACTAGTTTGTGAACATTTATTGATAAATTTAGCAATCGTATAATCGAAAACACATCTTAAAGTAATTGAAATATTAAGAGTAAAGATATCGTACAATATGTTTAATTTGACCAATTTTCCAAGCTCCTCCGGGATAATTTTAGACAATCAGTTGCCTTCCAAGCTCCTAGATTCTTTTTTTATTAAAACCACGATTGAAAAGGGGCAGAAAAAAAAAAAGAAAAAAAAGCACACTTACAAAGCAATGCATTTACAGAGAAAGAACAGATATATTGAATTTCTAAATTTCAAAGTGTTCAAGTGAAATCCACAATATATTAAGACAAAACCACAATGCTCGAAGCACCTTGAAATCCGTCAGAAGCCAGCGTTAAAAGCCGCCAGATGCCTTAAGACCACTAGAAGCGACACCGCTGTGAACTTCAAGGGCTTCATACGATGTTGTGGTGGCCAATGTCGGCCGGATGGGACCCTGATGTGGCTATCCTGGGCCACAATCAATACTGCAGTAGCCTTGCTCGGCCACATGCGATGCCACTGTGGCTTTGCGAACCTGATGTGGCATTGCGTGGCCTTGCTTTCTGGGGCTTACGTTTCTCTTGTTTCTTATCTTGCTCTTTTGGGTTGTTTGAGCTTCTCTATGATTTTGATAAAATTTGGTTGATGTTTTAGATTGGATAAAGTTTGATTTTGTGCTGCGTGAAATAAATAAAATTGGAAATCTAAGAACTTCGATGTTATAGGGTTTGATCTAGAGTAAAAGACTTTTTCCCACCCAAAAAAATTGTTTAATGACACTCTTCTATCATTAAACTTTTAAAATACCACTTTACCATCCAAAACACAAATTTGTTAGTAATTTTGGTTGTAAAGAAGGACAAGATGGTCAAAAGCTAGTTAAAAGGAAGGGTAGAATGGTCATATGGCTGTTTTGCCTGAATATCTTCTCAAACCCTAACCACCGGTTTAGACTGTTTAGGAGGTTCCACATGATTCCAATGTCGACTCCACCCTTAGCTTCCCCATCCTTCACTCACAAAAACTCCGCACTTTCCCACCACATCGAACATGCTAATCACCAACCACTACTGGTTTTTTGTTCGTGGGAACATTGAGCTTCTAGGCTAGATTCTAGCCGATTCGGTTGTTGAAAATTCCACCTGAAGCCACTTGTAGTATCAGTGACACCTCCTCTCTAAAAGCCTTGTCATCTTAGACCTTGGTTGTTCACCATTCATCTCACGCCAACCCTTTAACAAAAGAACTAAACCACGGTCACAGGCGATTGGAGAGCTATCAAGGTCCAGATTGTTAGGGCTATTGAAGAAGGATGGCCCAATTATATATGGTGGTCGAGTCAATCGGAATTGTGAGTGAAAGTTTGATTTGCGGTGGCCAGCAATTAGGGATTGAAATCTAGTGATGGTATTTTTCTCTTTGCAATTAAAATTATTGTATTTAAAGAAAATTATTAATAGTGTTTGTGTTTTGGGTGGGAAAGTGGTATTTTTTTTTTTTTGGGTGGGAAAAAGCCGTTAACTCTTTGATCTATGAATTTTCCCTTTCGGTTTTCATGACTTGGACCCAGCCAAGCGATTTGGCAGATTTTTTTTTTTAATTTTAAAATTTGAAGTGAGCCTCACTCCCCCACCTAATAAGGCCTTATTGAATGGAATGATTATCCCCTTTTATAAATCAGTAGGCTTAAGCGTGTCTAGTCGGTGTGAGACTCTAACACTCTCCCTCACAGTCAAACCCATATGTTGGGTCATGTCTATTGATGGAGATAATTGTTAGCTCTAACTTCTCACCCGATGGTCAAGCACTCAACTCAAGTAGGTCTAGCTTTGATACCATGATAGAATTTGAGATGGACTTGACTCCTCACCCAATAAGACATTGTTGAATGGGAGGATTATTATCTCTTATAAACCAGTAGGCTTAAGCATGCCTAGTTGGTATGAGACTCCAACAATAAAAAACTTATTTTTTTTTTATTCTATCGTATGTTTTACTCTTGTGATAGTTACTTTTTCCAAACATCATTCACTGACAAGGGTGTAAGTGTTCTATTTTGAAACATGTGAGTCTACTATTTTCTCACTAAATCTCAAGGTCTCAATGTAAAAATCTCTATATTTCATCCATTCATTAATACCTATATCCAACTAGTTTTACTGTCCTTAAAATTGTCTTCATTAGTTATTTTCCCATATAACTTAAGCAGTACTTAGAATTAATTAACTTCTGAAGAAAAAAAAATAACCAAAACTTTATGGATAGTTAAGTTTAATTACATCGAGTTTTTGATACATCTACAAGGATAGTCTAATTAAGGGAGAGCAACATTTTCCCACCCAAGGTTTGACAAAATGGAACTTTCCCCCTGCCAAGTTTAAAAACGACACTTTCCCAACCATTGTCTATTAACTTAAACTGAAGGAGGACATAATGGTAAATTCAAAATACAGTCAGAGGGTAATTATGTCATTTTATCCCTTATATAAACTTAGAAGAAAAAAACCCAGAACTAAAACCCCTACTGCCCCAAAATACTCCACCCCCACCAATTGGCTAGAATTGCAAGCCTAAGACCATCTCCAACCCATTGCACCAATTTGGTGCAAAATTACACCAAATTGGTGCAAATTTTGGTGCAAAACACTATTCCATCTCCAACCCACAACACCAAATATTACACCAAAACGAATATTCCTTAGAATATTCTTTAGAATATTTTTTTTTCTTTTATTGTAATAATCAACAATTAATCTATTTCACTCATTATTTTTGTATATATTAATTAAATATTGGGAATGATATTTTTATTAAATAATAATTATTTTGAAAATTATACAAAAAAGAGCTCAACAATAAGGTCAATGATCTCAAAATAACTCTAGTTCTTTTCAATATTTTGATGATCTTACTGGATCCGAAACTAATCTACCGGAATACTAAATTGTTATTTGAGTTTATGTTGTATTTTCTTTTAATTTTAGTGTTTTTAAATTAGTGTTAATTTTTATTTTGAGTTATTGTAGTTTAATATTTGCATTGAATAAAGTTCTATTTTTAATTTTTCATCATTTTTTAAATTATATCATTATTATAAATTTATTATTATAAATAATAATCAAATTAAATTAAATACAAATACTCAAATTTGGTGTGATTTTTGGTGTAAAATTTAATACTCAAATTAATTTAATAAAATTAAAACAAAAAACAAAAAAAAGCAAAATTTAAAAAAAAAATATATATTTTATTCGCTACAGTGTTGCGCCATTTTGGTGTGGTGCTACAGTGCCGCGCCAAATTATGGCGCAGTGTTTGGCGTGGGTTGGAGCACCAACCCACGCCAATTTGGTGTTTTTTACACCATTTTGGCGTGGGTTGGAGATGCCCTAAATCGCATTTGGTCAGATGCAATTCCAACTGAATCGTATCCGACATCCAATCTTCATCATGGCTTTGCTTCTCAAGAAAACGACCTCCAGCCGCGCGCACAAGGTCAAGGACATGCTCAGGTCGACTTCGAATGTCTCGAGATTGAGTTGGCTGAAGTCAAATGCTTAGTCTCATGGCTTGTCATACCGAGTTCGACCCTTCTCAACCCTTCAAGGGTGCCAAAATCATCGGCTCCCTGAACATGACCATTCAAACTACCGTTCTTATCTAGACTTTGACAGCTCTTGGCGTTGAGGTCTCTATGGGTAAAAATCTTATTGGCCCCCCTGACAGACCCACTAGCGAAAGGCTCCATGCCTAGGCCCAACTGTGATTCATTTCACGCCAAAGCCCATTCCATGAACTAGGCTAATCCACGAAGTCATTCCTCTAAGATATGGCCAGCTACGCCCATAATCAAGCCCACCTATGAGTCAGGCTCAGCACTCACTCCTCAAGACTTTGAGTTGGCTGAGGATTCCACACCCTTTGACACTCCAAGTCTCACAAGGACTCTGAGTCCTAGACGAATCCATACACTAAGAGGACCCCTAGTCTAATGCGAATTCAAACACCCCGAGTGTTTCACTACAACATTATGCATTTCTGATCATGACGTTCATTGTAGTTAAAAATATGAATTTGCGTAACTAAATGGTTTAGCCACAAATGTAATGTTTTGTAGCTTGTTGTAGCTAGAAGTGACGCAGCTAAAACTTAAGCATGTAACTTTTTGCTTGTGAAGCTAACCATTTATATTTTTTGTTATGGATGAAATTAATATGTAACTAAAAATTTAAATGTTTTTGTCATAACAATAGTTAGTTTGTAGCAAAAACTTTGCCTTTATATCCATGAAAAATAGGTTCTATAGCTATGTTTGCATTTTAGCTACATAAATATAAATTTGTAACTAAAACATGAAAATTTTTGCTACAAAAATAATATTCGTAGCAAATATATTGACATTTTCAACCAAATAATTGTCTACTCATAAAATCCTTCATCCTAGTAATTTAAAATGTCATTAACTAATTTTTATTACAAAATATGAATGCTTCAATGTCATTATTACCAACACCAAAACTTCTCTTATTAACCTCAATGTGGTTCCCAACAACCAAAATGAAACCACCACCACTGCTGTTTCATTTGTATGTATAACAGCCACATCATCCTATTGCTTCTTTAACAATTTCTCTGTCTCATCATTTCTTAGGAACTGAACTTTGTTCCTCTTACCCAACTTGAGCATCCCTCTACTCTTAAGCTCATTCCAGCACCGTCCTTTCTTGGAAGGTTCTAATAAGACGCCGTTTTCAAGAATCTCAACAGATGATGATGAGACTCTGCTGTAAAGTAGTAGTTCATGACCGACTTCCTCAGGTTCCATGACATACTTTTCGTCCAGTAAAGGCATCTTTGCCTTAAGCTCTTTTGAGGTCTTGCTGTTACTCAACTGTGTGTATGCGCTGAGAGAGTAATAAGATAAATGTGCTTCGTATCAATACAAACTGGGATAAGTATTAAGTACTTGTCTGCCCAAACCAAGCATTTTGCAGCATCGTTTTAATTTACCTACAACACGGTAATATTAATTAATAATTATTTAAACTAATAATACAAATAAATATTCAGTTTGACTGTTTGACTGAGTGCAAAGAAGAAAAGTGGAATGAAAATTGCATAATAATTATGTTTAATGATACATCATTTAAGAATAACAAAAAGCCATACTTCTTGCAAACTTTCACAAGTTCAACCATTGGTGCAAAGTCTCCATCCATACACTATCAGGATTTTCAGCAGTAAAATATTAAAAAATAAATAGATAACACAACATGTCATGTCAAACTAAAAATAAGAGCACTCATAGGCAAACAAAGATTCATGACATTAATTTTAAATGCCAAAAAAACTCAATGAGAACTAGAAGATGGCATAAATGCAACCAAGATATCTGCCTTAACGATGACATATATTCAATCCTCTGTAGTCATGGGAATCATTATATTCCTTTGTCCAATCTTAGCTTACCCTATGAACCATTACTAAGGGGCTATTATTTTTTGTGCACAAGTAATAACAAGCCTTTTGTAAATGGTTCAAATAACCATTTCGTTTGAATCAAAAAGTCAATTTTTTTTTTTTTTTTTTCAATTTTTGTAAAAAACAAATATCTAAATGTTGTATTTGTAGAACAGAGCATGACTGGAAAATTGTTGAATCAGCCCCATGAAGAACTTGCAATATGTAATAGTATAATGATGATAAGGATAGAAACATTCTTTCTCGTCATCAACGTAGTCTAATATATGTTTAAATCTGTGCAATTCAAAACAAGAGATCATCTAAGAGTTTGATAAGAACTTACACTGGAAGTATAATCAATTGCACGGGCCAAATGCTTTATACCAGGAACTCCTTCAAGCAAAGAAACGATGGGTGTAAATGTCATGTTAATCACATCAGGTGCCAATTGTACAGTCTCAGCCCATTTGGCATGACTCTGCTCCAGATCATCACCTCCTCTCCTCCTAAAAATGACTGTAACATCCTACAGCAATAATTTTCAATTACAGATTTTCCCACAATACAGAACCAAAAATAAATTTTCTATGCAATAGGTGCATCTTTAAGAAATTTTCTTCCTCAAAACAAAATCTGAAGTGTAAGCAACCGGCTGAAAGTGCTGTGATGTTTTCAAGCTAGGGGAAGTAGTAGATCAAATATTTAAGTACAACAAGAACTTCAATCTCAGAAAACTTAAGAGGCAATGACATGATATTACCTTATCTTGTATTTTAAGGGGCCAGCATTTAAGTGGCTATTTGAGTCCAGAAACCTCTGATCCCCAATTTCTTTCACATAGTCTTCAATATCCATCACTGACAAAGGCGATGACTGGTGCTGCCTGATATAAACTACATCTCTTCCACCAATTGTTACAGATGTAACAATATGGGTACCCTAGTTCTCAATAAAGCTGCAGGAATACCAAAAAAAAAGGGAAATTGAAAATCAGAAACCTAGTGCCATTCAAAATTACAAATTGATCTAAGGATCCTATCAGATGCGTCATCACTGCAACCAATTTTTGCTAGATCCATAAAAAAAAGTTTAATTTCCTTCTCTATATGATAATGGATAACTTTTATCTAAAATATCACATTCTAATTGATAATGGCAAGAATGATCATTAATAAAAAAATAAAAGTAAACGGGAATAAAGAAAAAGATTGTATAGAATACAACAAGAATGCAAGGGTTCATTATATCCCTAGGACACACAAAGCTTAAGTTTTAGCATACTACAAGTACAGTCTCAAGGTGGAGAGGCACACGTAAGGCCGAATAGAACTTAATCAAGACTCCATAACTGGATTCAGCATTGCAAAGATTAATGCTACCACCTAATCAATTTGCAAATAATATCTGCTCCAGTGCCCTCTAAAAGCAGATAATTTTTCTTATGAAAATGGTACATGATTATTGATTGGAGTTGGGTGATTTTCTCAAAAGTTCTATTACATTTTAACATATAAAAAAAAAAATTGAGTTACATTCAAAGATGATGTATTATCAATTTGTAGAATAAAAAAACTTTCTAATAATCAAAGAAATATCACATGATGATAAATAGAAAAATGTGAAGGCAAGTGAATTCAAACTGAGAAGCTACAAAAAGGTGTGATGAAATGTTTACATTGCCAAGGAAGAAGGATCCCAAGAATAAGGAACAGCACGCCTGATTTCTTCACAAAGAACTAAATTTAGCCTTGGAATGAATTTTCCAACCATTGCAAGGGATTTTGTAGCTGCTGCATCCACTTGCCAAGAACCGGTGAAATTGAACATGGCATTAAAGCTTCCAAGCGGAATGTGTTCTGATATACCAGATTTTTCATTGAAGTATCCTGCCATATGGAATTTCAAGCATCAATGACCACTATTAGAGATATTGATAAGTGAGTTTTATAAAAATTCAACAGAAAGTAGAATCATTCACTGCAATCAGGAAAACTCAAGCCAAACGTTTGATATAGATGAGATATTCCAACAGACATGAACAATTGAAGACACAAGATGGGCATTCTATTCAAACCAGAACCTAATAACCCTTGGGTGAAATGTGAAGATTGAGGCTTAAAAGTTACAACAAACAATTAAACAACAAAGCGCTCACTTGAAAATGGGAACTCAGGTAAATCTTATCCCTATATAAATAATCTGAGCTTATATATACACTTAATCATACAGATAATGAACGATGATCACAAACTTCATTTCATAATTAGAAATCTCCAATGCTCCATCCAGTTACAGATAACACAGAGGAAATGGAAGAGAAATGGAGAGAGAGCGACACAATCATTATAACCCAAATAGTAGTAATAAAGCACATTCTCTTATTCTTTATCTGTCTTCTCATCGAAGGAGCCCATGGCTTCAATTGCATTGCAGTACCAAGAGTGAATTGGAAGCACCCAATATTTTCAAAATGTACACATAGTCCAACCAGTCAAGCATTGTCTGAGGTTTGAGACGGGCCTGGGCATCGCTATGATGGTTCCCTACCGATGATAAATGTACCGCCACACTATTCTACATTTACTATCGGCCAATGGTGAAACAATATGCTATTTAGCCCCATCAGAATAGCAGAAGAGCAACAAATCAGGACTATACACTTCTTCAGTTTAACTAAGAATCACCAATGAAAATCATAGAACTCCCATCAAAATCGATGAATCGACACATGCCAAGATTATGATATGGCACCAAACCAACTCTCAAGGCAACAAACCAACTAGAAAAAAGGCCCAATGAAGCACCGGAACCAAGATAATAAATCATTGACCCAAATACTCATTTGAGAATAAACAAATACCCAAAATTACGTCATGATCAGTGAAATTGAGAGAGCTTGGTCATCACCTAGTCTGATAGCTGTTAAGAGAATAAACAAGTGCAGTGAACAACATAATTAACACGTTCACCAAACGAAGATGCCTTGTTTGAGCATGGGCTCAATGAACATTTGACTAAAACATAAATATTATAGAACATATTTTTAGCCGAACTTAAGAAGCAGTTGAGGATTTGCAATACAAATTATAGCCAACTGAAATAAAGGATTTATATAAACTAGCTCTGAATATCTAGCTTATTATATGTAAGACTCAAGAACTATGATGTGAAATGGAAGAACTATCTTTTTGGTTCAGAGAGATGGTATTGGAACTGAGTGGATAAAGATCATGGGCTGATGTAAGGCCTCTTATGCTCTCGGAATTGATAGAGTAGAGATCGTGGGCAGATGTTGTGGAACGAAGAAGTGATGTTTGATCTGAAGAAAATTTTTGGGTCGAGCTTCCCGTTGAACTCTGGTCTTCCAATGGTTTTAATTGCAAATCACCGTTATAGATGCTAGGATCTGAGATCACATCCTGAATATCCGTTTGTTCCTCAAGCATACTAACTACCTCTGTCATGGTGGGTCTAAGTGATGGAGTTGCATTGCAGGATAACAGGGCCACTTTTATCATCCTTTCAGCCTCTTTCTTGTTGAACTCGTTGGCCAAATTTTCGTCCACTAAATCCATCAAGTTCCCTTTCTGTTGCAAATCAAAGGCCTGCAATATCCCAGCAAAAGAATGTAATATGTAAACTTCCTACAGCCAAGGCACAGCAACAGTTATATTGATCTTATGAAATTTACCCAATCAAGAAGGCAAAAGCAGCCATTTTGTCCTCGATAACTTGCATTGCTTCTCCCACTGACAATCTCCAAAGCAACCACCCCAAAGCTATAAACATCTACCTTTTCAGTTAGGTAACCCCATAATGCATATTCTGGAGCCATATAACCTCTGAAATCAAAGGACATGTTAGAACCATTATACCTTCATAACCGCATTACAAGTTTTGACAACAAAGGTATTGTAACTCACATAGTTCCAACAACTCTAGTGCTAATGTGGGTGTTCTCATCATCTCTGAGCTTAGCTAATCCGAAGTCTGATATCTTAGCATTCAATTCCCTGTCAAGGAGCACATTTGTAGCTTTGATGTCTCTGTGAACCATCCTGAGAGTTGATCCTTGGTGGAGAAAGGCTAGACCTCTGGCTATCCCAAGACATATCTTCTGTCTTGTTGCCCAATCCAATCTCAAGGTACTTCCAGAACTACCTATTGATAATATCCAACACCCAGTTGTAAAAGTCTCTTAACTGAAAGCATTTTATATAAGCAAGTGCAACTGATACCAAGAAGCAAATATCAAGCGTGTTTACCAAAAAGTGCATGTGCAAGGCAGTTATTCTCCATGTACTCATACACCAACAGTAAATGGTTACCCTCAACACAACACCCAAATAGCTTTACAAGATTTGGGTGTTGCAGACCAGAAATCATGCCTATCTCATTCACAAACTCGCGATTTCCTTGGCCTTGATTTAGAAGAAAGCTGCTTCACAGCAATAACAGTACCATCTGATAGTTGGCCCTACAATAAGTGATTAATAATTAACTTGTCAATGTCCATGAAGTTTGATCAGAGTTGTGTAAGCAATCTAAACAAGATTTTCAGGACACACAATCAGAATACCTTATATACGGATCCAAAACCACCTTCTCCAATCTTGTTTGCGGAATCAAAATTGTTAGTGGCAGCTTTTAGTTGTCTGTAAGTGAAGGTACCTGTCTGCAGATCTAAGCCCTTTAAGATCTGCCCAGTAGCAATCAGACAGAAGGCAGGTCATCTTGAAATCAAATAAGAATGATTTGAAAACTGAGCAATTAAAAAAAAATAAAATAAAGAAGATTGAATTAAACAAAAGATTTAGCGCGTACCTCTTTCTCTTGTGTTTTTATGTTCACGATAGCGTCTCCAACATAAAACGCCCACAACACAAAGAATAAGAAATAATACCGAAGTGACAACTCCAACCACAATAGGTAAAATACTTTTAGGTTCTGGGATAAGTAAATCATGAACCAAGAAGAAAGGCAAACAACTATTAGAAGAAACTATAATAATAAACATTGATATCATGCAGAAACCTGATCTATACAAAAAAGTTTTGTTTCCTCACCGTCACAATTAAATTTGAAACCTGAAAATAACATCAAATGGTTATCCTTATCAGATAACAGTATCAAGGTGAGATATCAAACTCAAGTTCATTACTACATTTATATAATTTACAAGGCATATTCATATCAACTAAAACCAATATAGAAGAATATTAACACCAACGTGAACGCTGCCAATTTATTATACAGTAGAAAAACTCTAGGGTGAAACAGTTGGAAGTTTTCTTAGCTTTTAGTATACCCCCATGGTCAGTGCAGTTTTAACATTTGATACCTTATCTCAGTAGGCTTCCATCAATTGATCAAAATCAGCGGTGTAATGTGACAAATCATTGAACAGGATGATATTGCCACTAGAAGGTGCCGAAATTACAACACAATATTTGCTTAAGCTTGTCTTACACTATTTACATAATAAGTCACTGAACAGGGAGGAACCAAAAAAAATTTACTTATAGCCGTAACTATCAAGATAAAACTTGACTATTTTAGAAGAAAATAGCTCAGAAATTTGAGATTAAGATCAAACCTAGAATGTCAATTTTTTTAAATATATTTTACCAATACCAATAAAAATAAACGTCAATGTGATCAAATAGCTGTTTCAACTATAGATTTCTCAAGTAGTTTTTACATTGGACTTCTTATAGTATGTTTCATCCAAATGAAGCTCAAGTTACTCAATAACAAGGTTCTCAGTTTCTACTGCATCTCCTTGGCTGAGGCAAATGAACATGATCTGAAATTATGTTTTTATCAATTGAGGTACCAGTAGTTGTGTTATCAGAACTAATAAAAGATTACACAACTTACCAGGACATACAGAAATAGCAGATATGAGAGGACCATAAGTTCCTCTAACTGGGATACAAGTAGTCCCTTTTCCTGCCCAATACAAGCGGATCTCCAAGATATTGTCTGTCACTGTGGTGTTAAATGATCTTATGATTTCTTTGCCAGTCCCATTAGCTATCTCCTTGACATTAAAATCTTTCCACTTTAATTGTCCCTGAAATGTAATTTCAAAACAAGGGTTGCCATAAAAACAATAACAGTGGTCTCTACTCATAATGTAATCAAATACCTGAATATAAATATCAAATATGCGTCTCCCAACTCTATTATATGGTTCTTCATCCCTGAATAATATCTCCGCAAAGTGGAGGTTCACGGTGTAATTCCCATTTTTTAGACAATATGTATAATAGGTGAGAAAGAGAGGAGTTGCACGTGCCGTGGAGTACAAATTTGGGAATCTCATCAAGGATTTATTTTTAGATGATGGTATATAATTTTTTTCTTCCGTTTCTGCATAATCAAGGAAGTTCCCCGCACTGATGAAGCCCCATTTGGTTCCATGATCGAAATTCAATGTGGCTCCATATTTAGCACCATCACCTTCATACATGGTATTGTTTATAATTACATTTGAGCCTCCACAATTTATATGGAGTGACCGATAATCTGGCACATATATAATGCAATCATTAGTACCACTGGAATAATTTTCCAAGTACATGATTGTTGATGCTCGTTTTAGGCACCAACGAATTTCCACATGCGTAACGTTGATTGGCTGTTTAATACACGTGAAAATGGAATATCTAAAGAGAAATAAATGCAAAGGGAGTTTTTTAAGTGGTTCGGATGCTAAGGTAGCAAGTCCTACGTCCACTGATTTGTATTGATGTTAGTGTGGGTCAGGTCGCGGTTGCGGGCTGACTTACATAAGTTGAAAAAAAGTAAAAATGATTATTACAAGAGAGAGAGAGTTCTTTTGTATGAGAAACTGCCGAATCCCCCTAATGGAGGGGTCTTCTTCATTTTATATCAGACTCAAGCGTATAATCATCACTAAATCCATGGTTTGGTGTGATTGTCAGGATGTAATCCGGCTTTACGTCTCATCTTCCTTTTCCCAAGCTGACATCGCACGACTCATTGCAGAAAAAGGGACGCGTGTGGGCTCCATATCACTTGGTCGCGTGTGCGTGCGGCTACGGCGGGAGCAGTCACCCTTCACGTGACTTTCCCATCGGACTCTTCATTTTCACAGGGCATAACGAACCCCCTAGTTTTTAAGGTTCGAAGAAGGTCGGACCTTGGAAACTAAGTTATCATTTTGGTATCAGAGGCACAGGCAGGGATAGGCTCGGCGCAAGGCTCTGGCGAACATGATCTCGTCTTGTTTCTGCCCGGGAGGCGACGACAATCTCCACCTTAGCGACTTGGATCTGAGGGACGCTCCTCTGTACAGATTCAATGAACCTGGTTTCATGTTGTCATGCGGTATGCGCGCGTTAAAGCTTGTCAGGCACATTAAATGCCTCGCGTGCTGAGCTGGCACCGTTTGGCAGTGTTAGTGGCGCAGCGTAACCGAAATGACGACCATTATCACGTCATTTAATGCGACGTGAGGCGCATTTAATGCGGGGAGAGAGAGTGGGTTGTCGTTTCAGTTCCAAGGGTGGTAACCGTCGGTTCGCAACCCATATATAAAAACTTTGCATTTTTTTCGATGAGGTCACCGAGGTTTCTTTCGCTTCAAGTGACAAATCTTTACACACCAGAAGCAACTTTCTTCCAATCGGCGCTTTTCAGGCAACCGAGACGAGTTTCGATCTCAGCTTCGCATCCCAGAGAGTAAGGTTCTTTTCCCTTTCTTTCTCTCTTTTTTCTTTTTTTTTTTTTTTTTTTTTTTTTTTGGCACTGGTTTGATTGGATAATGGCGTTGGGCCTATCGGCGTTTCACCGGAGACGCGACGCCGCCATTGGATTCAAGCCGTGGATGGCGGCTTGAGTCACTTGTAGATTTTAAGATGTCCCATACCATTACTCGGGACGAACACAAAGGCCCTAATGACCGTGTCTATCGATGTTGTAGACGGAATGGAACCGTCAACATCCGAGGAAGGAGCCAGCTCGTCCTCGCGGGAAGTTCCCGAGGACGCAGCCCTCGATGTTTACTCGGTTCTTACTTCCGAGGAGTATAATAGAATAAAGACGCAGTACGATATTCGCGCGGAGGTGTTCCTCGACCACACCAGACCGTCACGGCGCCCGGCCGATGGCCTTGCCGCGATCTCTGAGGAGATCTTCAAGGGTGGAGGGAGGATTCCCTTCCATCCTTTCATCAGGTCGGTCTTGGATCATTTCGGGATCGCACCGATGCAATTGACGCCAAACGCGTATGTCATCGCTGTCGCGATGTACATCGCGTGCTGCGAGAGCGGCTTGGGAGAGCCAACGGCGGTGGAGCTCGGTGTCACCTACTACCTTAAGAAGAGTAGGGACAAGGACTCGTACTACCTGTCTCGGTGACCTATCATTGCCGCGGGGATACACAGCTATCCCAGCAATGCGGGAGCCTACGAGACCAAGTTCTTCTTTTTCGTTTACAACGGCTATTGCCGTTTTCAAAATCCAAGTAGGTTTTCTCTTGCTGAGTTCATTATCTGCTCGCCTGATCCATAATAACGACCTGCTTTGTTTTGCAGTTAATAGAACGACCAGATCGCTACTCGGCCCGGCCGGAGAGAGCTCGTATCCTTCCGGGAGTATTGGGCGGGCGAGGATAGTCGTGACGCGAGGAAGCTTGTGACAACCGCGAACTTGCGGAAGTACGGTTTTTTCAGCGACCAAGCGTCGTTAGAACCTCCAGAAGATAAGTTGCACTGGTTTCCTTCTGGTCGTTGAATGATTTCGTTTACTAACGAACTTGAATGCAGAAACGATGCCTCCAAAAGAGTCTGGGCAGTCCCGACGAGCACCCTTTGTCTTTCCTCGTTCGAGGAGCGAGAGGGCGGCTGATGCTGCTCGTGCTACCCCGGCACAGCCGGTGCGAACAGTCCCGGCTTCCCAGCCCCGGCCTGCTGCGCAAGGAGTAACCGGGGCAGGCAGGCAGGCCGCTCGGGCGCCTTGCTCGCCCCAAGCGGAAGGCTCCGGCCTAGAGGTCGAAGAAGAGGAAGCAGATTCAAGAAGAGTCGGAGACTGAATCTGAGGGAGAGCCTCTGAGGTCGCGCCAGGGATCCCGGAGGTCGAGCAAGGAGCCCGTGAGCAAGGTAGGTGCAAGTGATAAGGCGAAGGACGCACCTGTTCTAGACTCATTGGGGAGTCTACCCGAGTACCTGCAGCCCATCGTATATGGCCTGCTCGATTGCGAGCTATCGGAGTCGTACGATGAATTTGCAGACACGGGCGACGACCTGCTAGCTACGTCGTTTCAGCATCTGAGCAAGGTAAGACTAGCCGTACTTGAAATTTCAATCCGATTTATTTCTAACTCGTACTCTGCTCGCAGGGATTGCTTGCGATGAGGATGTCCATGGAGAAGACGCGGGTGAGGGACGCCGAAGGGGACAAGCGACTGGAAGAGGAGGTCGAGAAGCTTAGCGAGCTTGGTGTCCGTCAGGTTTGAAAGAACACAAGCGTTCGAACGGCGGACGAGGTATCATGCACCAAAAGGATGTCGCCTTGCGATCGGTGGATTTCCAAAAGGTGAGCTCGCCGAGCGTGCGGAGGATTAAAGAGCTTCAAAGGACAACCGCCCGACTCACCAAGGAGGTCGGCGAAAAGGACCAGGAAATGCGGGAGACCTTTGAACGGGCTCAGCGAGCTGAAGAAGACAAAGGGGCCTTCGAACAAGAAAGGCTAGCCCTTGAGGCCGAGCTTCAAGACAGTCGGGAGAGAGTCGCTTCGATGCGGAAATGCGAATCGTCCAGGAGATGGAGGAGAAGGCCGCGGACTGGGCGATCGGATCCATCTACACCCTGCGTGCAAGGAACCCTAATTTGGACTTCTCCGACCTCCCGGAGCTCTGGCAGGCGACCTTACGGCTCATGGCCAAGGAGGATGAACAGGCCGCCGCGGCCGCCCAGGGTCCCGACCAGGCAGGTGGCTCTGGCTCGAAGGATCTTCCTAACCAGCCTTAGTGTAGTGGATTGTCCCCATTGTACTTTGACTTTTTGTACACAAATGAAGACATTTACAATTTGCAGTTCGTTTTTTCATATATATGCACTATTTTACAATTGTGATTTACATAAGCGATTACGTACAAATTCTTACATGCGAACAGAACACATGCGAACTGTTTTAAGCGAACAAAGTAATACTTCAAAAAAGAAATTAACAAACTGAGATGAGTTCAGGATTACTGATAGTATGGCCGAAGGTGCTCGGCGTTCCAAGCTCGGGGTACCTTGGAGCTGTTCAATCTTTTGAGATGGTAGGTCCCCGGTCTGATCACTTTGTCGATCCGGTACAGACCTTCCCAGTTAGGCCCTAGTACCCCCGCACTTGGCTCTCTGGTCCCGAGGAGAACTTCCTTTAGCACCAGGTCTCCGACCCGGAAGTCTCTTCGCCGAACCTTTGAGTCGAAGAACCTTTTTGCTCGCTGTTGGTAGGCTGCTATCCTTAGCGAAGCCTTGCTGCGACGCTCTTCAATTAGATCCAAACTTGCTCTCAGAAGTGCTTCGTTGTCGTCCTCGTTGTACAGGTCCCTCCGAAGGGAACCGGTCCCGACCTCTACAGGGATCATCGCTTCGCAGCCATAGGCCAGCGAAAATGGGGTTTCCGAGGTGGAGGTCCTTGGAGTTGTCCTGTACGCCCATAGAACTTCGGGGAGATCGTCAGCCCAATTTCCCTTGGGCTGCTCCGAGCTTGGCTTTCAGAGTGTGCTTGATGGTCTTGTTGACAGCTTCAACTTGGCCATTCGCTTGCGGTGCGGCGTGAGGCAAATTTTTTATGGATGCCCAGCTCGTCGCAGAACTGCTTGAACTCCTCATTATCGAATTGCTTTCCATTATCTGAGATAAGGGTGTGAGGAATTCCGTAGCGGCACACTATGTTCTTGAAAACGAAGTCTCTTAACTTCCTGGTCGTGATCGTGGCTAGTGGCTCGGCTTCGACCCATTTTGTAAAATAGTCTACCGCGACCACGGCATACTTGACCCCTCCTTTTCCCACTGGCATGGGGCCGATAAGGTCGATGCCCCACATGGAAAATGGCCAGGGGCTAGACATAGTAATCAGCTCGTGAGATGGAGCTCGCGGAATGTTCGCGAACCGCTGGCATTTGTCGCACTTCTTGACAAAGTTGTGCGCATCTTCTTGGATTTGGGGCCAATAATATCCCTGACGAACAATTTTGTTCGCGAGATCGAGCTGCTGTATGGTTACCGCAGATCCCTTCATGAATTTCCCTCATGATGTAGTCTGCTTCTTCACTGGTTACACATCGAATGAGAGGGGCCCTGAATCCTCTCCTGTATAGGTGATCCCCGATGAGTGTGAAACGAGCAGACCTTACCCGCAGGATCCTTGCCTTGACCTTGTCGCTAGGCAAGGTCCCATCCTTGAGGTATTATACAATGGGAGTCATCCAGGAGTCTGGCTGAACCACGTTCATGGCCTGTTCGATCGAGCTGATAGTCGGGGCATCGACAAAACGAACAGGAATGCTATCAGGAGCCTCAGAATCTAATGATGAGGCAATCTTTGCCAAGGCGTCCGTTATAGAGTTGCTCTCCTTGGGGATCTGAGCGATTTCAAAGTGCCTAAACGACCCCAGAGAGACCTTAGCTTCTTTCAAGTAGTGGACCATGTTCCCTTCCTTGGCTTGGTATTCCCTCCCAGAATGCAGGTTGACGACCAGCATGGAGTGCGCTATGATGCTTGATCGCGGTTGCACCCATTTCTTTGGCGAGTCATCAACCCGTGACGAGCTTATGTTCGGACTCATTGTTAGGTCGCTTTAAAGGCCCGAAGCGGAGAATCGTGGTTCGAACCCCTCGGGGAGAAAACTCACCGAGAAGACCCATTGCGGCTTTCTTTTCTGTTTGATGACCCTCCGTCGGCGTAGAGGTTCCAAGTCGACGGAGGTTCGAATAGTTTCTTGCCCGACTTCGCTAGACTGTTGCTTGCTTGGGAGATAGGAAAATTCCGAGATGAAGTCTGCAACAGCCTGCCCTTTTATGGTCGACTTGGGCGTATACTTTAGGTCGAACTGGCTCAGCTCCATGGCCCATTTGAGCGGCGGTTTAGAGGCCTCTGGTTTCTAGAGGACACATCGAGGGGTAATTTGTCATTACATTGATCGTATGGGCATGGAAGTAAGGTCGCAGCTTTACGGGCCCAGCGACCCAGAGGGGCAAAAGCTAGTCGCTCCATTTCGGATACCGCGTCTCGGCATCCGATGAGCGTTGCATAATATCTGGCCACTAAGCTTATTCCTCTTCCCGTATTAAAGCTGCATTGACCTAGGCCGAGACACGGACAGGTAGATGAGCAGGATTTCCTGTGGAAGAGGTTTAGAGAGAAGAGGTGGCTTCCCAAGATGCTCTTTTATACTTTGGAATGCCTGCTCGCATTCGAAAGTCCACTCGAATTTCTTATTGGCCTTCAGAACATTGAAGAATGGTAAACAGCGGTCTGTTAGCCTTGATATGAAGCGACTGAGTGCCGCTATTCGCCCGTTCAGACTCATGACCTGCTTTTTGCAGGTCGGGCTCTCCATATCGGCGAGCTTGAATCTTTTCGGGGTTTACTTATGCGCGCTGATTGACCATATACCCAAGGAATTTTCCCGACGATACCCCGAATGAACACTTGAGAGGGTTCAGCTTCATTCTGTAGAGCCGGAGTATGTCAAACATCTCAGCGAGATGAAGAATATGTTCTGAGGCGACCTGGGATTTGACCAGCATGTCGTCTACATAGACCTCCATTGTCCTCCCAATTTGGTCGGAGAACATTCGGTTGACCAACCTCTGATAGGTCGCACCCGCATTCTTGAGGCCGAAGGGCATTACTCAGCGAGCTGATACGCCCCGATCCGTAATAAAGGTCGTATGCTCCTCATCTGGCTCATACATCGGGATTTGGTTGTATCCCGAGTATGCATCCATGAAGCTTAACAGCTCGTGCCCCGAGGTGGCATCAACGAGCTGGTCAATTCTTGGCATGGGGAAACTGTCTTTCGGGCAAGCTTTGTTCAGGTCGCTGAAGTCTACGCAGTTCGCCATTTGCCATTTGGCTTCTTTACCAGGACCGGGTTGGCGACCCAGGTCGGGTAGAGAGCCTCGCGAGCAATCCATTTCGGAGAAGGTTCTCCACTTGATTTTAACGCGCGTCGCTCTCGGATCCATCGCCCTTCTCTTTTGGCGAACTGGCCTAGCTTCACTGCTGACGTTCAGGGAATGGCAGATAACGTCCGGGCTGATCCCGACCATATCCGCATGCGACCAGGCGAACACATCAATGTTCTCCTTCAAGAAGCTTATCAGCTCAACAATAGAGGGGTTGAGAGACTTCCGATCTTTAGCATTCGGCTCGGCTCTTTTGGATCAACCGACACTTCGGACAGATCCTCAGTAGGGCCGCTAGGGGATTTCTGGAATTCGTGGATCTATATTATCCTCCGCGGACCAGGCTATGGCTCGTCCAGGTGATCGTCATAACTTTGGCGGGGAGCGCACACCGCAAAATGCCCTTCCTTCTTTGTCGGCCATTTGGACCGCTTTATGTAGCATTCGCGAGATCGCTCTGCTGACCCACCCACCTCCCCTATCCCCTAGATGGTGGGGAACTTCATCTTGAGATGATAAATAGAAGTGACCGCCTTGAAGGTTCTTAGCAGGTCGCCCTAGGATTCCATTGAAGGCCAGGGCGATCCCACGACCAAGAATTCGGTAACCTAGTCACCTCGTCGTGTCGTTAGCGTGGAGGGAGGAGCCTGAATTGAATTCTTGGGAGGGGATCGGTGATCCCTTGTAAAACCGCATGCAGGCATCGAGGCTTCCGAGTCGGCCTCGACCGGAGTTCATTCTATCAGCGGACTTGAAGCGAATGTTCACGGTGGCTCCGTTGTCCACAAGCATTCTCAGACATTATGACACCCTATCGGGGGTGTGATCACCGAGCGTCCTCGTGTGGGTGGTGCAAGCGGCCCGCCTCCTTCTCGCGAGAAGGTGATTGGTTCTTCCTTCGGCTTTCGAGGTCGCTGCGATGTGCTCATGACCACGGTCGGGTCATGATGTGCTTCCCGAGCATACATCCTGCGCCCTCGCGTGTTCCCAACGAGGTGCGGACCTTAAAATCAGGTTCACCAACTTTGTACCCGCTGCGATCACGCCGCTTTTTCCTTCGCTCTCCTTGGTTTTCTTTCGGGGAGTCATCAATGTACTCCTTGAAATGCCCCTTCTTGATAAGTTCTTCGATAGCCTACTTTAGAGCCCGGCATTCATCGTGTGATGCCCGTTATCCCGATGGTACGGCGGTATTTCTTCTTGTTTGCGGCCGTGCAGGGAGTTTTCATGGGTTACGGCTCACCGAGCAGGCTGGGCTTCCTGGTTTGTCGAGGATCGCGGATATGGACACATTCGGCGGAGTGTCTGAGTCTGTCGCGGTCGTGACGGGGGACAGGAGCATAGGATTTTTTCTGCTCGTAGTGGGGTTTCTTCCCTCTTCGCTGATCGTCATTGTCTCCTTTGCGATCAGCTCGCCTGTTGTCTCCCGACGACATATTGCTTTGGAGGTGCCGTGATCGTGACGGAAGTGCGTAATGAATTCTCTATTCGGAGATATTTTTCAGCCGAGTTGTAGAATCAGGTGAGGAAATATCGTCCCTCGGCTGCGCTCCTTCCACAGTCGGTTTGCGGGCGAACTCCGGCTATTATAAGAGTTCGGATGGACTCTTCTGGGGCATGGGCCACCTTATTGAGTTCCCTGTGGAAGCGGTCAACGTAGGACTGCAGGGATTCGTCTCTTTCTTGCCTTATGTTGCTGAGGTAGCTCAAAGGCATTGAAAATTTTCGGTTGGCTTGGAAATGCCGCAAGAATGTCGTGCTCATCGAGGCCACGCGGTCGATCCCGCTGGGAGCGACCTTAACCACCGTTTGGCGTGAGAAGTCAGTGTCACAGCCAAACAACGGCACTTCGCAAGGTCCGAAACCTGGTGGAGCTCCATCAGGTCGTTGAACTCATATAAATGATCCTGCGGATCATAGTTTCCATCAAACGGCCGCATATCTGGCATCCTGAACCTGGTGGAAGTGGGGCAGCTAGCACTTCCGGAGAAAATGTGGATGTGGAGGCGACCTGCGCTTGTTCGTTTTGCTGTTCCCTTAACCTGTCCAGAGCTCGCTGCACTCCTCAATTTGCGGTAATGGGGCCAATTGGGGGTTGTTTTCACCTGTGCGAGCCCTGCCTTCTCGGTTGCGGTTCAGGAAAGTCCAGAGATCGGATTCCTCCTCGCCTCGGCCGGCATTTCCGGCCGCGCACTTGACACACGCTGACTAGAGGCGTGTGAAGACGATGGGTTGTGAGGGGCACTTTCACGACCCTCGCGGTGGTATGAACCGCCCCGCGAGGTGTGAGGGCCTCCCGCATAACGATCGGGATCGTTCTGCTGTTGGTGATCGGGACCACCATGCCCAGCACTTTTGCTTGGGTTTGCCTGCATCGTGGCATGGGACAGCTCGGGGTCCACTCTTTCGCCAAGTCTCAACTTTGCTGATACCCTGCTAGGGGCACCTTTGGTATTCGCTGGCCTTTGGGAGCCCGTAGGCTTGTTTTTTGCCACTTGTTTACCCTTGCGCCTACGCGCTGTAGTGCTCGCGGCACGGGCTATCGCCCTTTGCCGCGCTTTCGCGCGACCTGCAGGCGTTTTTGGCGGTTGTACCGCTCACATATCGTAGATGACATGCCTTGGTCGGGTGGTCCAACCTTTGGTTGGACCGTCTGGAAGTATTGTCGAACCTCTCGGGTAACCGATGGCGAGGTCGATTCTGGGAGGGTCTTGGGGCAGGGCATTCCAAGCAGCATTTTGCGAAATTAGAGGTATGTTGGAAGGGGTGTCCCTCTGGGCCAGGGGGACTCCTTCAGCATGCTGGTTCCCCTGCTCGGAGTTGATTGGCGGGCCATTGTAGGCGTAAGACCCAGAGGGTCAAAGATTCTCCCCCGATGAAGGGTAGACACTAAATCAGCCCTCCTTCTAGCGCCAAACTGTTGATGCTCGTTTTAGGCACCAACGAATTTCCACATGTGTAACGTTGATTGGCTGTTTAATACACGTGAAAATGGAATATCTAAAGAGAAATAAATGCAAAGGGAGTTTTTTAAGTGGTTCGGATGCTAAGGTAGCAAGTCCTACGTCCACTGATTTGTATTGATGTTAGTGTGGGTCAGGTCGCGGTTGCGGGCTGACTTACATAAGTTGAAAAAAGTAAAAATGATTATTACAAGAGAGAGTTCTTTTGTATGAGAAAGCAGTGAATCCCCACAATGGAGGGTCTTCTTCATTTTATATCAGACTCAAGCGTATAATTATCACTAAATCCATGGTTTGGTGTGATTGTCAGGATGTAATCCGGCTTTACGTCTCATCTTCCTTTTCCCAAGCTGACATCGCACGACTCATTGCAGAAAAAGGGACGCGTGTGGGCTCCATATCACTTGGCAGGTCTGACGTGTGCGTGCAGCTCTGGCGGGAGCAGGTCACCCTTCACGTGACTTTCCCACGTCAGCTCTTCATTTTCCTGGGCATAACAATGATCAAAACTCTGTTATTGTGACCAGCATATATAGCTTAATCTCACTCCACAAAGCCTTAGTCACTGCTATTTTTGGTCAGCTATAGATTAATCTGATTCTAAAACCAATACAACAAAAGATCATGTTTTGTTAAGCTTAGCTATCTTAATACCATGGCAATACTGATGCTACAAGACTGTCTATTGGTACTAAATGAGGAGACAATACTCAATACATGTAAAGTCCTAGAAGTTGCTGGAGAAAGTATTCCAAAATCAGATTGTATTCAAATTGAAAAGTTTCAACAAATTGCAAATCACATTTTGATCCAGGAAATCATACTTACATTTTTGACAGCGGGATATTCTGGGGCATGAAAGATTTCCACTTCTATATGACATGAGAATCTATATGTATTAGTATAACATATATAGAGGCAACCTTCACAAGTTTGATATCATTATATCCGATCCCTAACAAACAAAGCTCTCATAGCATGTAAAGATTCTACAAGTGAAGAGAGCTATGATTTTACACATCGTTGACATCATATAAAGAATGAATTCCAGCTTAAATTTTTATGCAGACTATTGAGGAAACTAACATGAGTATCTAGCCAAATTTGGCTAGCATTCTTCATTTTTTTTTTTTTTTTTTTTTTTGGTGTGTGTTTTTGTTTTCAAAAATAAAATTGAAATGAAAATAAGAAGTTTTAATTTTGTATTTTCAAACTTTGAGAATGCCTGGTTATCATTTTGTTAAAAAAAACTGAGAAAAGTAATGCTTAGGGTGCGTTTGGTTTAGTATTTTGGATAGGATTTTAGGGATAGTATTGAGTTATTGGATATGGGAGTATTACGAGGTAAATTTTAAAAATTTATCAAAAAGCCCTTAGATTTACTAATTTAACTAAAGACCCTAACATGTAAAATGACAAAAACACCCCCACCCTGAGTGTCGATTCCAGGCCACCAGCGAATAGCGCAGGAAAAAATTTTGTTACGGCACGAGACTTGTCGGATCGTGCCGTAACATCGTCGTTATGGCCTTTTCCGGCTAGATCCATGGTGGATCTGGCCGGAAAAGGCGATCTGATTTGTTATGGCCGTCGATGGCCGGAAAAGGCCAACGACGGCCATCTTTGGCCGTCGGCGATGGCCAAAGATGTGGCCGTCGTTTTCGGTCAACGCGGCCAAGATTTGACCGTCGTTGACCGTCCAAGCGGCGGCCATTTCTTTGGCCGTCGGCGGCGGCGGTCAGGCCTGAGGCGGATCCACCACAGTCTGGCCGGAAAAGGCCTAGCGGTGAACTTCCAGGCCATTTCGGGTGGAAGTTTGTAGTGCATCTGGTTCCGGCTATCATGCCGAGGCGGTGGTTGCCGGAATCGACAAGTTGAGTTGATGGGGGTGTTTTTGTTAATTTTTAAACTTTTTTTCAGGGGGTATTTAGTGAAATTAATAACCTTATGGGGTTAAAATGTAATTAAAAAAAATAGGGTAATATTTTGAGAATATTGTACCAAACGCTATTTGAAAAATAGGATCCAGAACAGGGATAAAAATATTAAACCAAACGCATACTTATCATCTTATGAAAAATATGAAACATGTTAATAAAACAGAGAAAGAAACTGTAAAAGACATATTTTACATATTGTTGTATTTTTAGCTATAGTTGTACATGTGATTTTCTATTTTTCTGTTCTATCTGCAAAAATGGAAATAATCAAGTGAACGAGTATCGCGCATTTTTTTAAGACAAAAATGAGAAAATGAAACAAAATAAAAGTGAATTTTCCATTATCTTCAGATAACATTATTAAGTCAATATGGATAGTTAGGTTACATGTACTTCTTGTTTCTTATGGTGCAAATGTCTGTACTAGAGAAGCTTTGAGGTAAGGGTGATATAAATTCAAAAGTACTGTAAACCTTAAATAAAATAAGAGAAGCCTTACATGTTGTTCTTTGAATAGAAGCTTCGGAACATGTTTAGATAACTGATAAAACAGTTAAAGAGACTATGAGCGGAAGATTTAAAAGGAATTAAGCTGACATTATGATATATTTCGAATTTGTTTACCGGTTCTCTGGACAACTACTTCGTGGTGTAAAGTTATTAAAGGAAAGATCACTGCAAACAATGGATAAAAAATAAATTCATATATCTGCTTTTAGATTATATAATTGTGCAACGAATAAACAGATTAAGACATCCCATCCCAAATTCAACAACAAGAAATCGATTAAGACATAGAGGAACAGATTTTGAAATAAGAAAGCATTTTCAAAAAATGTTAATGAAGATGTGGTTGATTACGGAGCTTCAGGTTCAAAATTATTAAATCTTGACTTCCATCCAGGTTTCAAATTATACCGGAAGTAATAACTACACAAGCTAATCACTTAACTCTAAAGATGCTACCAAAGGACAATATTACAGCACCTTGTCAATGGGGTAGGTCCCTCCCTAAGCTCATCATATATAGTTTCTTATACATTTAATGAAACAACTCAAGCTCTGAGCTATTAAGGAAGCAGTTGGCCATAATTTTGAGCATAAATCAGGTATACTAGCTTTGGCAAACAGCTTGACAGAAGGTGGTGGTGATGCCTAGACCTTCTTGAATTGAGTCGTAATGCAATATCAATGTTGTACTTTGTGAGAGAAGTTACTTCAATTGTTTATATGGTAACGCATGGAAGGATGCAGGTGGAAGAATGGTTAACAGCATGTGCTTGTATAAAAGATAACATGAAGCAACCAGGTTACCTCAAGTCACTAGATAGAGAAGCAACAATTATGTTTATGAAATCACCTCTCATTTATGTACTCAAAATGGGACGTCAGCATTGAAAGAAAACTCTCTCTCTCTCTCTCTCTCTCTCTCTCTCTCTCTCTCTCTCTCTTTTTCTATTTTTTTGGCAATGGGCAAATGAATATTATTCACCCACCAAAAGAAAATGACTATTATTGCCTCAAAATTTGTACAAAGATAACTAGTTGATAGTATTTTTATTTAGTTAAAAAAGAGGATTGGGACCTCAAAGATAATCTAAAATAAAAACTATATTAATATCAAAGTTGAAAATCAAACCAAATCATCTAAGTTAGGAACATACAGATACTTTGATGTGCCAAGGAATGTTTCTGGTATGTTTCCACTGAGGTTGTTGCCACTCAAGAACCTAATAAGAAGAACGTGATATATTTTAGCCGTGATATAATACTTCTTTGTAATTGTAATAGTACAACAATTTCCATCAGAAAATAGTGACTCTGAAACATAGTTGCTTACATAAATTGTTTGGAGGCTTTCCTAATGCCATTAATATCTCCTTCCAGCTTGTTAAAGGTCAGATCGCTGTATAAATACTAGCAAAAGTCTAAGGAAATATAAAAGACTAAAGGTTATACGTAAAGGTATAAGGGAAAAAATATGTTCTTTATTTTAAATTTATTACTAAAGGTGTCACATAGCATGAACACAGCAGAAACATGAGATAGACAATACAAGTATGATATGAGACAATACCATAGCAACATGACAAGAACATGATATGGGTCTCATGCCTTGTCGTGCCTAAAATTAGGTTCATCATGTTTTCCATGCCTTTTCTTGAGGTCAATTTATAAGAAAATACTTCCACTCTGATAGGAACATAAAACATTTTAAGTGGGGAAAAAAAAAAATATGTTGATTAGCACAAGAAGGATCATGCACATTTAGGCCTTATCTTTACATTAACCACCATTTACTTCTTAAAATGATATTTCCAGCTTCATCTACTCCTCTATATTTAATATGTGCAAAAAATAATTCAACTTTTATGTTTCTGTAACAATACCACGACTTTCCTCCTAATTTATTTACCATGCTTCTTCAACATTGAAATAAATCTATTATAACAAATATAGAAACACGCAAAATTAGCCATGTCCTTAAGTTTAGATAGAGAATTTCCAGGTCCAAGTTACTCTGCAATCTATTTACCAAGAACACACCTGCACGGAAATACCACTTTGAAATAGGAAAGACCCTTTCAGTAATAAATGTAGTAACCAGCTATCAACAACCATGCTGAATATCATAATTTTTCAGAGCCAAGCTTAAGAATTATCAACTCCAATTTTGTAACATGTAAACAAACATAAGGGTTATTGTTGTAAGATTTCACAGGTGACTAAGGCACCAGGTAAGAATCATGTCTCTTATTCTTGTGAGTCTATGTTCTTCAAACTTTAGTGATACTGAGGTCCTTTTAAGTTTCTGAAAGAATTTACTAGGTGATATTAAAACATACAATATATAAGCATGGCAACTTAATGTTTGTAAACAGATATAAATACATTGGTGAGTGTAGCCTTACAGTGTGGTGGTTACTTCAAAATTATTGGTGTGGACAGATCCTGACATATTCAAGGTTTCTCAAAATCCTGAAGACAAGTTTCATGTAACCGAGTAATTCTAACAGCAATTTTACTTCTATGATACAAAGCTTAGCATTAAATAAATAAATAAAAAGAATCAGAAGCACCTAAACATACAATTTTTTGGAACCGGTTGCCCTAGGTCAGATTTGGAAAAGGAAACTTTGACCCATTCATATCAGTAATCCTCCTGTACATAAAGAAGATTTACAATTGTAGTTGAAAATTCAAGTCCCTACAGTTAACAGGGAAAAAGTTGAGAAAGTTCTTCTACTTACAGGTCATTCCAAACTTCCCAGACTGAAAATTGCAGCAGGGATGGGTCCTTCTAGTCCACTTGAATACATTTCCCTTCAATAAAGCAGCAACACAGCGGAAGGCGGGCAAAAAAAAATGAGGATCTATATAAATCACAATCCTTCTTATGCATTTCAAATCAAAATTTGCTACAGATCAAGATCTTACAGCATTTCAAGATTAGTCCATCCCCCAATAAATTCTGGTACAGTACCAGTAAAGATATTATCACTTATTCTACTGCACACATCAAAGTGAAAGGCATTCTGTTGATTTTAAACTATCTTGATTGGAGGAGAAAATATATTAAAATACTTACAACTTCTTCATGTTCTTCAGTTTTGCTAGTTTTATAGGCAACCTTCCAGAAAAATAATTGGAGGAAAGTTCCCTGAAATTGCATAGTCATAGCACCAAACCACCGTAGTTATATGATTAATATTCTCAATAACAATTGCAAATGTAATATCAAGTTAAGAGTTAAGATGTCATACAGGGTTAGTTAAGTTGACCAAATTTCCAAACTCCTCAGGGACAGGACCAGATAACTGGTTTGCTTCAACGTTCCTAAATTTTGTTTTTACTGAGATTATGAAAAGAATTGAAACAATATGGATTTTTCCTAGAGATAGTAGAAGCATTGAGCTTTTGAAGATCAAAGCATACAAGGAAAGTGAGATTGGTAAAGTATCCCCAGTCAGGTGGGAATTTCCCCTGATAAGTTGTTGGCGGTAAGGGAGCTGCATACAATTATTCATTAGTCATTATTCATATCATGAAGAAGTAAACCCTGAATTGTGACCAAGATTCATCAAAGGAAATTTTTTCTAACCCCTTAGTCTCAATACACTAAGGTCTCTATAGTTTAGGCATCAAAGGGTCAAGAGATAACTTTCAACATTTATCAATGAAAAGGGTACTTTTTGGTGAAATTTGGAACCACAGAAATCTTTTTAATATTAAGTCCACAAAATTAAGGGGTCAGTAAAAATTTCCCTTCATTAAACCAGAAAAAGTTGAAAATTTTTACTTACATTCTGGTCAAATGCTGCATTGAAGACCATTCTTTTGGAAGTGTACCACTTAGATAGTTGCGGGATAGGTCACTGTTAAGGAGAAGAATATGTTACATAACAAAAATTTTCTCCTGAAACAAGTTAAAGTTAAGATGCCAATAAGACAAGGGATATTCAGAGAATGGAATGCCATGTTCTTTCCGGCAGTTCACACCTCTAACACATACTTTTAGTGTATTCATAATATCACCCTAAAAGCTACTGTGGTATATCCTTAACTCATTCTAAGAGCGCCTTAGTATATTAAATTATTCATAACATTATTCTAAAAGCCTATGTCCAAAGGATGATTCAGGTTACAGTTAGCTTCATTTTGTATTCACTATTATTTTAAAGAATAAGAACTCAGAAAATTATTTTGCTGTTTTCAATTACTGTGTATTTTGATAGTTAAAATTGTGTAATAAAGTATTGAAACTTTTCATGAATAGGAACTTCTCATGTGATCATTCTGAATGATTTTTTAAACAGTGAAACTAACATGTATCTTCCAGAAAATAGAGGTTCTTTATGAACAATTTTTTTAATGATCCTGGAAACAATTAATCAGCCAAGTTTCTCATTAATTGAGAATACAGAAAACTGTTTCTGAGTATAAAAAACTATTTTGGACACAGAAAATCTAAATTTCCTTAATAACTAGGGTTTTAAACCTTAAATTAACCTGCATTTACTAGAATTGTCTATTACGAAAGAGATCACATGCACAATCTATTAAAGAAAAGATTCCTAACTAACACAATTATAAAGAAAAGTTTTTATTATAGAAAGATCTCATGGCAAAGACATAGAGCACACCCTTTCTGTTGGAAACTATGTTTATGTATATAGTGTAAAGGGTAAAGGGTATACTTGTAATTATTTAGTGTGTGTATATATTTGAGTTAGGGTGTACTGTTGACATTAAGTGAAGAAATAGAGAAAGTAACATGGTATCAGAGCCTGAAACGCGTAAACCCTAAACCCATTTGCATGATTCAGTTTTCCGACGAGTGCTGGCTTCTTCCCTTGTTTTTTTCTGGCGACGCGACCCCCTCCCCCTTTATGCTTTCCTGCGACGCCCCGACCCCTCCCTTGCGATTTTCGGCGACGTCTGACCCCTCCCTTGCTATTTTCGGCGACGCGACCCCTCCCTTCCCTCTGCTTTTCAGAACGCCCACCTCTCTCTGCTTTTTCTTTTTACGACGTCTCACTGCTTCTTCATGGTTCTCTTGTTTTTTCGGCGAGTGCTGATTCTGAGTGTTGGTCCTCTTTTCTGATTTTTTGGTTTGGTGCAAAAAAAAAAAAAAAAAAAAAAAAAAATTTTTTTTTTTTTGCAGGGTCTTTGTCCAAAATATGGTTCTGTGTTTGTGTGCAAATGGGAATGCTTTGTGTTGGCTTGGAGTTGAAAATGTGATACCAAAGTTGTCCTGAATCCTAGTGGTTTGAGTTGTTGTGCTTGCTTGGGTGGTTTGAGTTGTTGTGCTTGCTGTGGTGTTGGGATTGTTGTGGAGTTACGGGTTCTTTGCTGGACAGTATGGCCGCAGACGGTAAGAAGATGGTGACTAAAATTGTCACTTCCTCCACCAAAATTACTGATCAGAAATTATTGGGAAAAAAGAATTATATTCAATGGAAGCGAATAATCCGACGATATGTGTCCAGCATTGATATGGGAGACCATTTAATCGAGGATCCACCTGAGGCAACAGAGGATGATAGTAAAACTCGAAAGAGATGGCTCATGGAAGATGATAAGCTCTTCAATCAGATTCAGAATACTCTTGATTCGTCCGTGGATGATGTGATTGGTCACTGTGATACAGTCAAGGAGTTATGGGAGTATCTAGAGTTCTTGTATGCTGGTAAACAAGACTTGTCTCATGCCCACGAATTGTTATTAAAGATATATCGAGCAACTATGCAAGAGAAGACATTGCTCGAATATTATACAGAGATAAAACAAGCCTTTGAAGAAAAAAGGGCTATGTTTCCTGTTCCCACTGACGTGAAAATGATGCAAGCACAAGAAGAACAGGTGGTTGTGCAATGTTTTCTAGCTGGGTTGAGACCGGAATATGAGATAGCTCGTACACAACTTCTTACCGGTGAGACACTTCCCTCTCTTACGGATGTCTTTGCTCGCCTTCTTAGAGTTAGTAAGGGGGAAGATCGAGGAGTGTCTAAGGACAAGGAAATCTTCAAGGATCCTAATGTTGATCATGCGGCCCTAGCTAGCATGAAGTCTAGTGATAGCAAAGGTAACAAAGGGACAAGTCGTGATCCTAGGAACAATCGTGGTAATGGCCCTCGTACTTGCTTTCACTGTGGTGCTGAGGGTCATGTAAAGAAAAATTGTTGGAAGTTTCATGGCAAGCCCCTGACTATGCAAGACACTCAGAAGTTTGCTCATGTTGTAACTCAAGATAGTCTCTTACCCACCCCATCACAGATTACTATCTCCGCAGCAGAATATGCTGCTCACTCGTAATGCTTGCTCCCTATCATCCATCCCATCGACCACCACTACTTTAACCCAGTTAGGTAATCCTACAGTCTGCTTGTCCACTTCTAGTAGTAACTGGGTTATTGATTCTAGTGCTACCCACCATATGATAGGCGATACAGGTATTCTTTCCTCATTTACACCTTCTCCTAATTTGTCTTCGGTCACTTTAGCTAATGGGTCTACTGCACCTACCATTGGATGTGGTACCGCCCATCTCAACAAATCTCTGTCTCTTTCCTCTGTCTTGTGTCTTCCCCATTTTCCCTTTAATCTTTTATCAGTTAGTCAAATTACTAACGCATTCAATTGTGGTGTTTACTTTTTTCCTACTCATTGTATATTTCAGGATCTTGGGACGAGGCAGATTATTGGTAGGGGTCGTGTATCAGGTGGCCTGTATATGCTCGATGATGTCTCCACTCCTTTCTCTCAACCTATTGCGTGTACCAGTGATTCATCTCTATCCGTACTGCATGGTCGCCTTGGTCATCCTCCCCTTCCCATTTTGAAAAGGTTGTGTCCTAATGTAGGGTCAGTGTCACACCTTGAGTGTGAGGCGTGTCAGTTTGGAAAACACCATAGAGTGTCCTATAGCCCTAGGATAAACAAAAGAGCCACAGCCCCTTTTGATGTTATACACTCTGATGTTTGGGGTCCTTGCCCTGTGTTGTCAAAGTTTGGATATCGATATTTTGTTATTTTTGTGGACGATTTTTCACGTGTAACTTGGTTGTACTTTATGAAAAATCGTTCTGAAATATTCTCCATTTTTTGTATCTTCTATGTAGAAATACAAAATCAATTTTCTTCATCTATTAAAATTCTCAGAAGTGATAATGCCAAAGAATACTTTTCTGCTCCTTTCTCTTCCTTTTTGTCTACTAGAGGTATTATTCATCAGTCATCATGTGTTTATACACCTCAGCAAAATGGAGTTGCTGAACGCGAAAATCGTCATTTATTAGAAGTCTTGACGAAAATCGTCATTTATTAGAAGTCGCTCGTACTCTCCTTTTTCACATGAAAGTCTCTACAGCATTTTGGGCAGATGCTATCTCTACAGCATGTCACTTGATCAATCGCATGCCTTCTTCTGTTTTGGGCGGTCAAATCCCGTTCTCCATCCTTTTTCCATCACAGCCTTTATTCTCTCTTCCTCCTAAAGTGTTTGGGTGCACGTGCTTTGTTCAAGATGTTAGAACTCATGCATCCAAATTTGAACCTAGGTCCCTCAAGTGCATATTCGTGGGTTAGTCCCACGATATCAGAAGGGTTATCGTTGTTTTTCTCCTGTCCTAGGTAAGTACCTTATCTCAGATGATGTTTCCTTTTTTGAAACCACTCCATATGTTGAGTCCTCCACTTCATCTACTTCTCTTGAAGCACCCCCTGATGATCTTCTTGTTTACCACATTACCCATCATAGTCCTCTACCAACTCGTCCTCCTATCACCCAGGTATACTCTCGCAGAGTTCACCATCACCATGAGACACCTGCAGCAACATCTGATCCACTGCCCCTATCGACTGCCTCGTCCTCTGATCCGGTTCCGCCATCCTCTGACCATGATCCTGATCTTCCCATTGCTCTTCGTAAAGGTAAGCGCTCTTGTACCTATCCTATCTCCTCATTTGTTTCCTATCACTCTCTGTCTTCATCTTCCAAGTCTTTTATTGCCTCTTTAGACTCTATGTCTGTTCCCAACTCTGTGTCTAAAGCAATTGCTCATGATGGGTGGCGACGGGCTATGGAAGAAGAGATGTTGGCTCTAAAACAAAATGATACATGGGTTCTAATGGGGTTGCTTGAAAATAAAAAGGCTCTTGGGTGCAAATGGGTTTTCACAGTGAAGGCTAATCCCGATGGGACTGTAGCTCGGTTGAAAGCTCGTTTGGTTGCTAAAGGTTATGCCCAGACGTATGGTACTGATTATTCTGAGACATTCTCCCCAGTGGCTAAAATGACCTCTGTCCGACTATTCATTTCTCTTGCAGCTTCATATCATTGGCCTCTTCACCAACTTGATGTAAAAAAATGCCTTTCTACATGGTGATCTTCTTGAAGAGGTTTACATGGAGCAACCTCCGGGGTTTGTTGCTCAGGGGGAGTCAGGAAAGGTATGCAAACTGAGGAAATCTTTATATGGCTTAAAGCAATCTCCACGAGCGTGGTTTGGGAGGTTTAGCGAAGTGGTGACTCAGTCTGGTTTACATAGGAGTGCTTATGATCACTCTGTCTTTTATAAGCAATCGAGTTCTGGCATCATTCTTTTGGTTGTTTATGTTGATGACATTGTAATCACTGGCAGTGATGATGTTGGCATTCAGAGTTTGAAAAACTGTTTGGCTTCCAAATTTCACACAAAAGACTTGGGTACTTTAAGGTATTTTCTAGGAGTTGAGGTTTCTCAGCGTAAGAAAGGGATTTTTCTCTCTCAACGCAAGTATGTGTTAGATGTGTTGACTGAAATGGGTCTAAGTGAGGCTAAGCCTTGTGACACTCTTATGGTTCCTAATGTGAGATTGAATGCTGAGGATGGAGAGATGTTTGGTGATCCAGAGAGGTACAAACGGATAGTTGGAAAGTTAAACTACCTTACAGTAACTCGTCCAGATATTGCGTTTTCAGTGAGTGTGGTTAGTCAGTTTATGTCTTCTCTTAGGACATCTCATTGGGATGCGGTCCTCCATATCTTGAAATATCTAAAAGGAGCTCCTGGACGTGGGATTCTTTACAATGACCATGGTCATAATAAGGTAGAAGGTTTTTCAGATGCTGATTGGGCAGGATCCTCTGTGGATAGGCATGCGTGCAGAGGGTTTTGTGTTTTTGTTGGAGGAAATCTTATTTCTTGGAAAAGTAAGAAGCAACCAGTTGTAGTTAGGTCAAGCGCAGAGTCTGAGTATCGGGCTATAGCACAAGTTACGTGTGAGCTCATATGGACAAGACATCTTCTTAGAGAAATTGGGTTTGGTGACTCAGGGACTATGGACTTGTGGTGTGACAACCAAGCAGCGATACATATAGCAAACAATTCAGTCTTTCATGAGAGGACTAAGCATATAGAGGTGGATTGTCACTTTGTACGAGAGAAATTTGAACAAAAGTTAATTGCTACTAATCATGTTAGAACAGGGGAACAACTAGCTGACATCTTCACGAAGTCTCTAGTTAGTAAAAGGGTAACCTATATTTGTAACAAACTGGGCATGATAGATATATATGCTCCAGCTTGAGGGGGAGTGTTGGAAACTATATTTATGTATATAGTGTAAAGGGTAAAGGGTATACTTGTAATTATTTAGTGTGTATATATTTGAGTTAGGGTGTACTGTTGACATTAAGTGAAGAAATAGAGAAAGTAACACTTTCCAATAAGTGTTAAGCAGATGTGGTAAAATGTCCTTACATTTCTTGGAGATACGTAAGGCTCACCAATTCCCGTGGAAGCGAGCCCTGAAGACTCAAAACTTTGAGCATGCTGCAGTTCAAAGAGGGAACAGTTGTAATGAGGAAAATGATCTCAATACAATGAAATGAAAACTTCCTTTGCACCAAAGACGAAGCCCCCATGAAAATCCGATTCCATAACAATAACATAGTTTGAAATCAAGTCATTATAGACTACAGAATTATTTCCAATTGAAAGAAAGAATTTGGTAAAATTCACAATTCAACAAGTATAGATACAATTTGAAAATTGAACTCTCAAATAATAACTAAAACTCGCAATGTCGCTCGCATCCTTATCCAAGTGAAACTTGCAAAACTAAAGCGCCAATTTCATAAATCTGATATAAACTTCTACATGACTTAACATTTGAAGCACAAAATATCCTCTCTTATTACGAATTAACAGTGCTCAGAAACAACTTGACCAAAAGCCGAAACAGAACAGGGAAACGGAGAGATTTAATGGAGTGAATTGAGGTACGGGGGGATTCGAACTTGAGGTAGGTGAGACATCATCTAGCTTTAGTATCAAGTTAAGAATTTATTAGGTCAAAAAAAATTAAATTATTAACTTTAATACCATGTTAAAGGTCAATTTGATAATTTCATTTTTGGTTCCATGCAAAATTAAGTAAATAGTAAATCAATTCAATTTCACCTAATTGAAATCGATCAGTGTTAAATTTTCTTATTCAGAACGTACTAGAGATAAGAGGATGAAGAAGAAGAAGTAAGGGGGACTTACATGTTTGTAATGTGAGAGAAGGAGCCAATTGTGCAGTTACAAATGATGGTGTTATTCTGGCCGATCTCCCGGGTGTTGAATGGCTAACGGGAGCTTCCCTAATTGGCAAGGATCTTTAGAATTAAGGAGTTGGGCGCCCAATTTCTTAGCTATCACTCGAAGTACAGCAGCTGCATAAGACTCATTTGAATGGCGCCCCCGTCATTATATTTGAATACAAAATATTACGCCGCTAATAATTCAAATGCCCCGGAATTATTAAAAACTATCAAATACCACCCTCTACTCACTCGGGTTTTATGTTATCTATAGTGTTTTATGATAGAATTAATGACAGTTATTCCCTAAGGTTCGATTAAATAACAAAAATTCTCATAAAATTTATGGGAAAACAGAAATCCTATGTTGTTAAGTTTTATGTGTTAATATCAACGATGAGAGGGCAATTCAGTAAATATTCATTGACCATCAACGATGGTCATATCTTTGGCCGTTGTTGACAACCAAACGCGACCAAATCTAGCCATCAATGGCCAAATCTATAGTGAATCTGGTTGAAAAATGGTCATCTCAACGCACGATCGGCCAAATCCAATTGGTCATGCTCCAATATGGTGACTTCAACCACCCTTCGTCGGTGGTGGCAAGCTGCTTTTATTCAACGGGTAGGTGGGGGTGTTTTTGTAATTTTTAATATTTTTATTACATGAGTGTTTAGTAAAATAACAAACCTAGGGGGTTTTTTTTTTTAATTTTCACATCCTACCTCGTTATTTCCACCCTTAACTCTTACTTTTTCAAAAATTCTTATCCAAAATAATAAAACAAACAAACCCAAAGAAATTTTTATTATTTTAGAAATTTAAAGGATATTTTTGTTATTATATCTAACCTCATGGGTCTATGTCTTTTAACTCTTTATGAGGGGTTTTATGATATTTTACAGATTTATGTAGGCATGGCAATGGGGCGGGGCGGGGCGGGGATCTCATTCACCGTACCCTCCCATCCCCACCCTCAAAATCATTCCCCACCCCTTCCCCGCCCCATCCCCTCAGCACTGGGGATGACAGAATTCCCCTTCCCCACCCCAAAGGGGAATGTTGGAGGTCCGTCCCCGTTCTTCGGGGTAAAATATAGGGATATTAGTGAAAAGTAAATATATATATACATTTTTTTAATTTTATATATTATATCACGGGCGGGGAGGTCGCCCGGGGAAAGGGAGGTCATCCCACCCTCCCCGCCCCATCCCCGAGGACGGGGATTAAAACACCCCCCACACCCGCCCCTATCCCCAAAAAAGGAGGGCTTCCCAGCCCCATATGGGGAGGGTAGGGCGAGAAATCCCCTAGAAGAACATTGCCATGCCTAGATTTATGATATTTTATTGGGGTTTTATGATATTTAATAATGTTGGAAAATCACTAGGGCTTTTTTGACTTAATTTAATTATCATTAGGGACAAATGAAATAAAACTTAAATTTAATTACAAACCCCATGTATAAATTAATTACTGTATTATATAAATCTTTTTATCATTTATAGTCACTTTTTACCCTTACCTCTTCAATTTTCCCTATTTTCCAATATCTTTCTCAGTCTCCTTATTATTTAGAAGGCATATTATCAATTTAGGTACAATATTTTATCAAAATAATAAAAAAAAGGATACAAGTTTCAATTTTCTTCGATTTAGGGACACTGGATGGTGATTTACCGTGAACTTTAACAAAAAAAAAGGTCTTAAATACCCCTGAACATTTGTTTATTTTAGTTTTTTTAATTTATCATAAGTTAGAAATTCATTTACCTATTACTAAAATCCAATCATCAAAATCTTGTGACTAGAAATTCATCATGAATTTTAATAACAATATTAATATTAAAATGATCGTCTTGGAATGATCTATCTATTTATGCAATTGTTAGTGACAACAAAAGTGACACTTTATTTGAATTTGATAAAGAAATATTCTGTGGTTGAAACTTTCTCCATCAAATATGATCAAATGTTGCATCCATTGCTATATAAAATTGTAAGTAAGGTTAAATAAATTATTTAGAAACGATTATTTTGATACTTACTGTTACCAAAATAAATTGAAAAAAAGATTTTTATTTACAGCAACCAAATTCCAAAACCAATTACCGTATTAAATTTTATTTTAAATAAATTAATCATGTCCTTATTTAATAGTCTTAAGTAAGTTTATATTTATTATGAAATTTAGGTAATTATATAATTACAGTATAATTTATCCTCTCTCTTTTATCGGTTCTCTGAAATTCAATAAATTAACAGGCTAAAGGAAAAAAAATACCATAATGATTAGATATTACGAATTGGATAATAGCTAAGATATGACAAAGAAGTTGGGAACTATAAATGAGTGATTAAAATTACCTTCTCCGGGATGCAATGGAAGCCGAGCATATGTTGTTTTAGGCAGAATGAAAGAGAAAGTAACAAGAGAAAGTAGAAGCAACAACGGTTTGATGAAGATGAACATTTTTCAGGTTGAAAAATATCTTGTTTTTTGGTTAACGGATGTGAATTTCAGGCTGCAGGTTTAGAAGAGGATGCGTGGGAGATTTAGATTTATAATATAATTGAAGTCGTTGACCAGTAGAAGAGTGAACTGTTCCTTAAAAAAAGAGGTTGGAAATTATTGAACTTTACATCAGTATGTCGTCTTCTATAGTGACAACCATAGTGTGAAAATATTAACATGTGAATTGACTTTATTGGTTCAGCTTGTTCAATATTATAGAAGATGAGTATGTCGTCTTCTATAGTGACAATCGAAGTGTGGAAAATATTGACATATGAATTGACTTAATTGGTTTAACCTGTTCAATATTATGTTAAAAGAAATATCAATATGTATTATCACGTATTTCACCCATTTAATATCAGTATCCAGAGTAGACTGCCTTCAAAATCTGGTATTCAAGAGTTGAATATCAAGTTATTAAAGAGTTAAATATTAAACTACCTCTAAGTGATTGAGTGTTTTGATATAGATTTTTTGATATATTATTCAAGAAGTTTCAAGTTTTAATCCATCTTTAATTGCTATTAGAGATAGTTATTAGAGTTTTTACCTGAATGATAGTTTTAAAGTCTCAAAAGAGTAATTAAGATGCGTTTAAACTGAAAATGATAAGAAAGTAAAATTTATACAATTAGTTTATTAATCAATATTCCAAAAAGCATGACAGTTTTAGAAATACATTAAATTATGTTGTAAAAAAAAAAATCAAACGTAAAACCCTTGAAATGGTATACCAAAATATTCTGATTATTCAAAGTTGGAATGGTGGAAATGACAGAAAATGACCAATCATGGTGGATATTTCATTGGTGTCTTTGATTCATCAGATATCAAGTCATCGCCTTAGAAATCTTCCATTCTTGTGTTTCTTCTTGTTTAATTAGCTTTTGCAAAGCAATAATACATTCATCATGTCATAAAAAGTTTGAAGAAGACCCCTGTGTTAGACTTAAGATAAGTCATTTCAAAGGGGTGGACCTCTTCAACTTACTAATGATCTAGTTAATCCCCCTCTTTAACAATTACATCACTTTTGTATAAGGTGTCCACATAATGGGGCAGGTTTCATAAATTTTTTTGTAGAATTTCTCAGAAAAAACGACAAACTTGGAAAGCACCACCGACAAACTAGGAAAAGTACTTTTTAAGTGAAAGTTGAAAATATGGTTCGGACTCTAGTCAATGTCTTTGTCTCAGTTTTTATTATATTTTTTCTTGAATTCAAATACACGTTTCAGAGTTAAAAATTAGCATCCTATGAAATTATTTTACACCATTATAAATAGAGCATCCATGGCCACCCAGCTTTGCCAACCTGGTCAACCTCTTTTTTTTTCCCTAAGTAGATTATATTTCAATATACGGAATTAATATGGAATTTATATGAATAAATTGCTATACAACAATATGAACAAGTACGATAAAACTTAAGCACTGATTTGATCATTGATATACTTTTTACTACGAAACCATATATATATATATATATAGACAAAGGGATAATTGTATAGAGATAAATAATATATATGATAGCACTCCCATAGTCCCACCGTTATTAGCCATCTTTCATCATATATAATATCATATATATTAAGACTAAAATTTATCAATCCATCCAAGCATAGTAATCAAAACACAAACCATTCATGACATAAACAAATATATTAAGATTATTGGATGAAATAGAGACTAATACGAAACCAAGATAATAGTAAATACACAAACCATAAACAGTAAATAGAAATAGTAATATGTACGATTTATCTTGGTTCACCCAATTAACAAGTTACGTCCAAACATAGTCAATATTATTATGATATTGTTTGACCTCTCTCATCACAATGAAAGTAATTTACCCTTTCATAAACACACTAGGTTTAAAACACTAAAACCTAACTTTGCAAAGATCTCTATTCCTAAGCCTAAACCCAATAAAGAATTAATAACTTAAAGAAATCCTTCAATAGTAGCTCCAAGTGCATCTGTGTGATCCATTAATGTTGAAGTGGTCAACAACTCAACAATTATCTGGTTAATTATATTGGCTAATCTATACCTCTTCAATAACATATTATTTCAGTTGTTAAATAAAACAAGAAGAGAGGATAAACTCTATAAATTTCCAATTTTAATGACATACAATCCTAAATTAGAATTTAATTCACCTCAACTATTTCTTCTCAACTTTCTAGAACATCAAAATAGCATACCACACAAATTTGAAGAAGAAAAGTACACAACTAGGTAAAATTTCCAAGAATTTTGAAATTTATATTGACTTGATAGAAACATGTAACACAGAAAATTACATAATCACAAAGCTACTAACAATATAACTATCATAGAAAAAAACTCAAAATGAACTGGAAAACTGTTGTGGCGAGCGAAATTGAGAGAAACAAAGTGAAGGTTGCTGGATCGGGAAATTTCGTAACCATTGGGAAAGGGTTGATTCGTGTCGGAATCACTTGATTCAGGCTAAGATTGAAGGGGAGAATTGGAGAAATGAAAGAGACGGGGTTAGAGAGATAGGGAATTGAATTTGATGCGGGTGAGAAATGGGTCTTTATAAATGTCTTCAATTTTTTTTTTTTTTTTCTTATCTACGTTTGATAATATTCTTATTTTGACGCAGGGTAGGTGTCAGGTTCAACCAATAGAGCATCCAAACACAGATACACAATGCTATGCCTGCGCCGGCAGCACATATGACAAGATGAGAATTCACCAAAGACTACCTCGACGACATCAGGGTATATGATTCACATGCCGATGCCAGAACGGTGTTGCCGTAATGCTAGTGCATCAACACATGCTTAGGTGCAAAACAATTTTTCCGTAGTGATAGAGTGATGTAAACTTGGCGTCGTATCTCACAAATTATACCGGCGCCATTTAGACCTTATCTTTCAAGTTTATTGATATTTCAGCTTCATCTGCTCCCCCATATTAAAATGTGTACAAATATAATTCACTTTTATGTTTCAGTAACTATATTACGACTTTTCCTCGCATTAATTAGTCATAGTTTTTATACAACCAATTAAATCCATCATAACAAATACACAAACATGCATGAATAGGCCATGTCCCTAACTTTAGATAGATGAATTTCCAGGTCAAGTTACTTTGCGATCTGTTTACCATGAAACACATGTCAGCATAAAAGTGGTTGACTTTGAAATAGAAAAGTCCCTTTACCTATAACCAGCAGTCAACAACCATGCTAAATATCGTTTTGTTCAGAGAAAATTTTCGACAAATTTAACAAACATGAGGGTTACTGTTGAAAGATATCACAGGTGGCAAAGGCACCATGTGAGAATCATGTATTTCCTTGTGAGTCTATGTTCTCCAAGACACCACAACAAAAAGGGCTTTTAGCTAAGATTTTGTTAGTAACGATTTTAAAATTCATCGCCAAAGGCAACTATTAGCGATGAAATGTAAAATTGGTTGTCCAATAGTTTTGTGGACTTTCTAATCCTCGCATGAGATGGCAGGAAGCAAATTGGCAATGGACTTAGCGACGACATAATTCGTCATACAATGTTTTTGCTGACGAAAATAAAAAAAGCGTTGCCCAAGTTGTTTTCGCAACGTAACTATATGTCGCCGTGGATACTTTTAAAAGACGAAAATAATATAAAACGTAGTCAAAAGTATTTAGCAACGCAAATGCACGGCGCCATAAAATGTTTTTGGTAATGAAAATATAAAACGACGCTAACGAAGTTTAGTACGCAACAAAAGGCCCGTTGTAACACATTTTTCGGTGATGAAAATATAAAAAACAAAACAAAATTCCATTTGGCTACGCAACAAATTTTGCATCAAGAAACGTTTTTGGTGTCAAAAATATAAACAACAACGCAAAATCCATCTAGCTACATAACAAATTATTCATCAGGAAACGTTTTCGGCGACAAAAATATAAAAAATGATGCAAAATCCATTTGGCTACACAACAAATTGTGTGTTGGGAAACGTTTTTGGCAACGAAAATATAAACAACGATGTAAAATCCATCTAGGTACGCAACAAATTGTGCGTCAGGAATGGTTTTTGGCGATGAAAATATAAAAAAATGACGCCAAAATTCATCTGGCTACGCAACATATTGTTCACCAGGAAACGTTTTCGGCGACGAAAATGTAAAAAATGACGCAAAATTCATCCGGCTACTCAACAAATTCTTCGTCGAGAAACGTTTTTGACGACGCAAATATAAAAACAATGCCAAAAACGTAATACGACGCAATCTATGTTTTGTCGTGGAAAACTTTGGTGTCAATTTTCTTAAAATCGTTGCCATTAGTTTGTTAGAATTTAATTTTTAATATAATTTTATATTTATATGACAATAACTGGAAACGTAAAACTAATCATTAATTAATAAAAGAAATCAAAACTATTATTATTATTATTATTATTATTAGTATTATTTATTTTGTAAATACAAAAAAGCACCATGGGGTAAATTGTTTTTCAGATTTCCATTGTTGACAACTTAAGTTTGGTACTTGTTTGTTGCTGTTTAGAATCATTATTATTTATTATTGTTATTATTATTAGGTTATTGTTAGTATTATTTTATTATTTTATTAAAATAATATTTAATATTTATATTTAAATATTAAATTTAGTACATTAAATTAATAAAATTTATTAATATTAAAGCAAACAAATCAAAATTAATGCACAAAGAAAAAATCACATCACAATTATGCAAATTAAATTTGGATGACAATAATAAATATTATTAATTCTCAATATCATCTTCAACTTATACATCTTCACTTTTAATGGTACAATTTTCATCACTCATCTCATTTTCACTATCATCATTTATGAAACTGGTATCATCATCACTAACTCTACTACTTGGCTCCACAAATTGAACAACCTCTAGTTCCACATCCACCCTATGAAATTCTTCTTGTTCATTAACGTTCTACATCAATATGAAAACTAAACTCATTTGAATTATTGGCTTGATATGCATCATGCATTGTTGATTGATCTTCCTCAATGTTATCGGGAATGTCGTACAAATGCCTATGTTGTACCTTCTGTATAACTTTCCAATTGGCCCCTAACTTAGGATCATCAATGTAGAAAACTTGTTTAGCTTGATATGCTAACACATAAGGATCATCGGCATACCATTTGTGACTCACATTGTTGCTTGTAAAGTGAAAATCCCTTCGCACCCAATTCTTTTTAGGGTCAGTGTCAAACCAAGTGCATTTAAACAAAATCACATATTCAAGCTTCTAGATCTGACTAAGTTTCTGAAAGAATTTACTATATGATGTTAAAAACACGATATAAGCATTGCAATGGTGAGCGAATTCTTACAGAGTTGCTGTTCACTTGGAAAACATTTGTTGGGCAAATTTTGACATATTCAAGCTTCTTAAACTCTTGAAGTCCAGTTTTATGTTATTTCATTAATTCCGACTACACTTATTTCTATGCTAAGAAGCTTGGCATTAGAAAACACACAATCAGTGTAAAACCCCATTTCTAATTTTCGTTATATTATGAATTTTATTTTATTTTTTAATTGATTTTATGTTATGGTTGTAAAAGGGGCTTTTCTGTTAGTTTTTAAAGTTTGTGTTAAGGGGTGAGAACAAAAGAAATATTCTAATGTGTTTGCATGTAACAAGAGGGAAAACTCTGGACACTTCTATAAGGAAAAGCTGATGTGGTGAGGTTAGATGAGAATTAAGAGATTTTTGGGGCGCTTCTAAAATTTCAGAAAATTTGTTTATATAAAAACTGGGTTGTTCGCCCATATGAAGAAGGAGAAGAACTAAAATATCCCAATACGCATGCGTAGAGCCTGAAGACCGAATGTCTCAATACCCAACGGAATCCTGCATCGCGTGGGCAGAGCCAAAAACTGGGGATGGGTACTTCGTAGGGTGGTTTTGGCACCACAACTATATCATGTATAATCTCAAGTAACACATGTGCTTATAAATCATGCATAAATGAATGATTTAGATGCTTCCATAACATGTTCATAGAATTATGTTGTTTTTAGGATTTCATAAGAACTTGTGGAAAAACTCATATTTGTCAAACTTATGAATTGTGTGTGTGCACATATGTTCTACGTGCACACTAATTTCCAGACTTGAGTTTTGGCTTGTTTCGTTTAGAATGTGTGTGTGTACAACAGTTTGTGCTCTCACTCTTGCTTTGGATATTTGCAACCCAGCACGAGTTGCATGACTGAAAAAGGGAAAAAGATATTGTTTATCTTTGTCTCTCACTTTTTAGGACCTTTTTACATGTGTCATAACATCCTTAAGTAGTCTTAGGGAATAAAGTACTTTTCCCAATTTGCCTTGTGGTCCAAACCAAAAAGAAGGAAAATTTTCCTTATTTGGACAAACATGCGTTAGTGTAATACCTATATTCAGAAATATGGTATGGATTATTTTATAGTCATAGTGAATATATTTAACTAGTTTTATAAAGGAATTCCATAAAAGTTTCAATAGGGGCAAAATGGTCATTTCAATTGGAATTAGGATCCAATTAAAAGTGTTTTATTGTTATTAAAAGAATTATTTTTGAATAAAATAATATATTTGATTGAATAATACTTAGTTATTTACTTCAATTATTAAGTATTTATAGTAAATTAGTAATTAATTAATTATATGTGATAAATTGGTAAACATTAGTACATCACCGCTCCATTAAATCACTAACTTTTCATCTTTCAAATTCTCAACTTATACCACCACATCTCATTTCATTCAACTTAATAATAAATTCCAACCATTAAATACCCTACAAGCCAAATGTTACAAGGTAAGTCACAAATATGATAAATAGCCCCAATGTGATTTGAACTCAAGAAGTCAATAAAGGGAGCATTCTGGACCGCCATACCAACCCTTTGGAGTTATAATTGTTACTATTCCCTCTCCTTCCTACCTACAAATAATTTAATTTAGAACCTGTTTGATATGGCTTCTCAGGTTCTTCAAATAGAGTTTATATGAATATAATTTTGAGAAAATCTTGACAATTATTTGGTTAAGAGAAAATGTAGAAGAACTTTCTAATATTAATTTACTAAGAAGGGTTTTACTATACAAGAATAGGTCAAGTTAAATTTATAAAATTAAATAGAGATATTTTTGAAATTTCAAAACTCTAAATAAACTCAAAAAAAGGGTATGGAAAAAACTCAAAATTTGAGCTTCTCTAATAAGCCGTAAAACAGATTATTTAAAAAGAATACATATAATTCGTAAAAGAACGCACTCCAAATGATCCTTAGAGATTTTACGATCATTACTCTCTTAATATCTAATAATCTAGATTATAGAAGTCAATCAATGGTGAAGTATCAAACAGACCAGTAATTATCAACTACTTTTATTTATAACATTTATGTCATGAACTCATAATCACAAATAAAAGAGAGGACGGAAAGAGGAAAACGTTGTTTTCATTGTCGTGCAAATTATTGATGCATGAATTGATGCTTGCCAAATTTCCATGAATCAATAATGCAAGTCTTCAGCTAAATGTCTATTTCTACATAATTGGAGGAATATGTCGGAAAGAGAAATCCGAGCTGGAAAATCTTAATTTACAGAGATTTATATATCAGAAAATATCACTACTTACCCTATGATGTTTTTGAAATTTGATAATCAAGCACCAACCAATTATGATTAATTATACGTATAAAAAAAAAGTCCTTGATAAAATACTATATACACAACCAACTAATTATTGATTCATTGTACAACTTTTTATGGAGATTTTTTATTTTTCCTTGATAAGAGATTGACGTGCATGTAATTAGGTCGATCTTCAAAATAATAGGGTTGATTAAATGTTATTGTCAACAATCATCATGCATTGTAATGTTGAAATAGCCTCATGTAAAATTCCTATTAAAGACATCTGTCTTCAAAAACTCTACCTCTTTTTTCTAACTCTTCATTCTTCGCTCTTCTCCGTGAAATACTTTTATTTTTTGTTTTTCATAGATTCATTTTAGAAACATTTTCTATTGGTCAATACTACACCTATAACTCAATCTCACAAATTTTCTCTTATAATTCTAACGTGGTAGCTCACAATTGATTCCTGATAAATTTTTTCACTTGATCAATTATGAGTTATCACGTCAAGGTTGTAAGTAACAATTAATTTGAAAGTTTTCTTTCAAGTTATTTGACTTGGGCTTATGTGTGCTGACTGCTACTTCCATTTACTTAGAACTAAATTTGGGCCAACTTTATTTCCTCATCTTTGGACCTGATTTTGGTATTTTTTATATTAGAGGGGAAAAGTAAATGTATGATATTGTTAAATGCTACAAGTTTCATTGTTTCATTATAATTATACACTTGTAATTACCAATGATAATAATGATAATAAGTGGTAGAGTTAAATTTGGAGCGGTTAAATTACAAATTTTAATAAATAAATAAATCATCAAAATATAGATTTTAACGAGTGAAAAGATATTATTATATATGAATTTGAATTTTTTTTGTAAAACCTGGACGGGTAGCTTCACCTATATGATAATAATGAAAAATAAGATAAACTTATAATAATATACAACATTGACATAACATGTTCAAGCATCGAGTAATTTTACATATCCCTAGATTGAATAAAGTAGAATAAATACGCCTAGTTTGAGAATGGATGGCCTTGCTAAAAATTACACTAACATAGAAATATTATTACAGAACATCTTCAAACCAAGCAGAAGAAGCATCTTCTGTCATGAAATTTTATGGCAGACAGGCCTTAAGAGGATAGAAAATCTATAATTGTATAGTTCATCTCACATAAATGAAACGCTAGAAGATTATGTAAAATCGAAGAACTCCCACATGGCTTCAGAGATATGATCTTAGAATTGAGTGGACAAAGATCCTCCATTGATGAAAGGTCTCTTGTGCACTTTGAATTGATAGAGTACGGATCATGTGCAGATGTGGTGGAAGATCCAAGCCACATTTTATCAGAAGAAATGTTTGGGTGGTCGAGCTTCCTCTTGAATTCTGGTCGAGTTGTTGTAATGCCAGATGCATGTATGCTCTAACATATTAGACTTGGCTTAAAAACGTCCCTATCTTGCATTCATTCCTTATTTAACAATGTAATTTGAAAAACACAGAGGTGGACCACTTCAATTTTCTAACTGTGATAGCAGCTCTAATTAGAAAATTAATTGCTCACATAGTATCAACAGGTGAATGGAGTCTGATGGAAACAGATGTTGATCTGAAAGTGACCGGACAGGTGAATGGAGTCTGATGGAAACAGATGTTGATCTGAAGGTGACGACTCTAATGTTCATCGTATGGTGAATGTAACTCCATACATATGTGTATGGTCAAGATCTTGTAACTTGCAAGACATTGGTGCTTGAAAAGTCTTCAATTCCAATTTTGTTGTTTTGTGGAGAAATTCTTCACATAAACTTTCTGCAACTTGTCACTTAATCATGTGGACAATAAATATGCCGTAGTTGACACTCTGATTTAGGTCTTTGTAGAGTAAAACATTTAATTAAACGCTATAACGAAGTTGATACCCTAGTCAAGGTCTTTGTACTATAAGGTTCAGATTATCCTTTTATGAGTGGTTCTGCTTTTACAATAAATTTTCATCACTTATTTCCCTTTCTCTTAAATCTTTACCATCTTGACAAATCAAGTAATTCTAATTTATGAACATCATAATTTTCATTAAACTGTTTTTTTTTTTTTTTTTTTTTTTGACAAGTTTAATTTAAATTAAATTACTATAAAGAACACTATACGTTTTAACATGTTTTAATTGCTCACTCCAGTAATTAAATAGACCAATTTTAATTCCTTCTTAGATTATTATATCTCATGTTCAAAGTTACAAGAAATGATTTTTAGGTTTGAATTTCAAATATATTAAGTAATAATAATGAATTTTAGAGTTTAAATATTATTTGAATTTTTCTAAGAATTTGATGGAAATCTATAATCTTGGTATTAAGTGAGATTTCAATAGATATTTTATAACATAAATGTGGTGTAATTAATAAGGAGAATATCAGAATACTAACAAATTAAAAGATGGAAGTCTATAATCTCAGTATTATGTTTCGGTGTTTCTTTACAATGATAAATGCATTAGCGACATATTAGTCAGAATCCAAAAATCCCAGCTATGATGGTTCACAATCGCAATATAAATACTAATTAGGTCCCAAAAAGAAAAAAAAAAAAATCTATAATGATTTTGTAGTTCATCATATGTAAATTAAGCTCAAGAACTATGATGTAAAATCAAAGAACTCTCACTAGGGTTCAGAGATACGGTCTCAGGATTGAGTGGACAGAGATCTTCTGTTGATGTAAGGTTTCTTATGCACTCTGAATTGATAAGAGTAGAACCAAAACAATTCAATACGGCTCCATGTCTGGCACCTTCATACATGATATTGTTTATAGTCACATTTGGGCCCCCACAATTAATATGGAGTGATTGATAATCTGGAACATATATAATGCCATCATTAGTATCACTGTAATATATTTTTCCAAGTGCATGATCAAAACTGTGTGATTTTGACCAGAAATAAAACAGCATACAGAGTAACATTTTGGTAAGATATAGATGAAATCTCATTCTAAAACCTATACAACAAAAGATCATATTTTGTTAAGCTTAACTATCTTAAATCATTGTAATATTTGTTGAAGTATGAATCTTTTGGTAGAAGTTGAAGATGCCTGGCATGGAAAAAGCAATGTTGCGGGAGAAGATGGCAAGCATGAAGTTGAAGACCGACCGCTGCAGCAATAAAAATGTGCGTGATTGGCTGTGTTGTGCAAACTGCTTTCAGATTTGTTCAAGCAGCAGTTGTTTTTCAGTTAAGTTCAGATTAGAGGTGATGTGTAGACCTTATTAACAACCGCATTTGAATATTAACAAATGTGGTTGTTAATAAAAGCTCTGCATGGTATGTACTTTGGTATGTACATGGCAGAAGCATGAAATAGACACATTTCAGGGTGGATGTAATCGGCTATCCGATGAAATATTATGGCTTATGTAATCTGCATTGACCAAATCCGACACACGTTGCACCGCTCCAAAGCTTCAAACATTACTTCTTGTGCCAACACAGAGATCGCTGGGATAGTGCAACAACGCTGCCGTAGCGTCGTTTTCTGCCATTCTTAAATATTGAAAAAGACACAGAGGTCACTGGAGTAGTGCAACGATGCTGCAATTCTAAAATCTTGAAAACGACACAGAGGTCGCAGGAATATTGCAAGGTTTGCACCGTTTTGTGGGGATATACAACACGAAGATCTCTATGTCATCTTGACTTATTGCGTCTAGGTTTTGATTTAGTAACAACCACATTTGAATATTAATTATACAGTATTTGAGTATATATTAGCAACCTCGTCTTTGCAAAAGATACTTCTAATAGATGTCTGGATTCTGTAATTGAGCTGCAAGAACAAATTATACCAGCAATCATATTACATAGACAATACCACATACAAAGGATAAAAAAAACTAGGCGTAAATTCACATGAAACTCAAATCTATAAATACCTAAATTGAGCCATTACTTCCTCACAGCTTATCAAACACTAGAAGCCGTTGCTTAAGATTCGAGCTATCTTCTGTCTATAAACAATGGCTTTAACACTAGGGAAAAAAAATTTCATTGCTATGTTAATGATTTTCGGGACATGGGCATCTCAAGTCATGTCCCGTACATTGCATGAAGCTCCCATTGCTGAGAAATATGAGCAATGGATGGCTCAATATGGACGCACTTATGAGGATAATGCAGAGAAAGAAAGGCGTTTTATGATATTCAAGGACAATTTTGAATTCATAGAAAAGTTCAACAATGCAGGGAATCAGAGTCACAAGCTAGGCATCAATAAGTTTGCAGACTTGACCATGGAAGAATTCAAAGCTACACATACTGGATACAAGTCTACCCAACCAAAGTCATCCAAAACGGTATCACCCTTCAGGTACAACGATACAGAGGACGTTCCATCTAGCTTGAACTGGATAGACGAAGGAGCTGTTACTGACGTAAAGGACCAAGGGCAATGTGGTAAGGGAATCACCATATTATCGCTTGTATCATCATATTATTAAGTTATAACTAGTTGTCTGACTTGTTATTATTTCGGATTTAGGTTGCTGCTGGGCATTTTCGGCAGTGGCAGCTGTAGAAGGTATTACTTTTATCAAAACTAAAAACTCAGTCTCACTGTCCGAGCAACAACTAGTGGATTGTGACAGAAATGGCAATGACGGTTGCAGTGGTGGTGATATGAAGAATGCCTTCAAATACATTATAGAAAACAAAGGTCTTGCAAGTGACACAGATTACCCATATCAGGGAATGGATGGAATCTGTGAAAAAGAGAAGGAAGAGGACCCTGAAGCCAAAATTACAAGCTATGGAGTTATACCTGCAAATGATGAAAGTTCCTTATTGAAGGCTGTGGCCCAACAGCCAGTTTCAGTTTCAGTTGATTCAAGTCAATTTCAATTCTACAAAAGTGGGGTTTTCAAAGCACAATGTGGAACCAATCTGGACCACGGTGTTACTGTAGTCGGATATGGGACGAGCGAAGAAGGTGACAAGTACTGGTTGGTCAAGAACTCCTGGGGCCAGGATTGGGGTGAGAGCGGCTACATCAGGATGCTCAGAGATTTTGATGCTCCTGAAGGCATCTGTGCCATTGCCATGGACGCTTCTTATCCAGTTCTTTGATTAACATCTAAATGCTTCTGCTTAAATTTCTGCATTCATATTTCCATATTTAAGTGAGTGTTTTATTGTATGTGAAATTCCAGAGCTATAGCTTGTAGCCGAGGGGATATCATTAGGTATAAAAATAAGTTTTTCCTTTTATTTACTATTAAACGGATTATAATTATTGAGCCAATTTCTGAGAGTAGATAATTTGCATTACTTAACCTTTACTATGTGTTGAAAAATTTAGATGAGAATTAATGATATGACATGGTATCATTCTCATGCCATCTGGTTGTCAAACTTAAAATCAATACTTAATACCAAGAAAACTACACCCTTTCTGACTCTAAAAGTTCATCTCTTTATTTCAACTACCAAAATCGCATCTCTTCCTTCATTTTTGGTCTCATTCAGCCCTCACATATATTCTCTCTTTCTTCTTCAATTTTGTCTGGCAGATTAATACACATACTGTAAACACTAAAATTTACAATTGAATTGAAGAGAGAATCTTGTGGGCTGAACCACTAACAAACTTGATGGTCCTGCGAGAGATATTTTTGCGGCTAGGGGGAGCTTTAGTGATGCAAGAAGTTGAAGTAGGCGGTGGGTTTGATAATACGGGAGCTGGAACTTAGGAGTGATTTATGAATGAATAATGAGAGGGTCGCCCCTGTTTATATAATGAACCCAAGAGGTTCAAATTCTAGTAGGACTCTGAGCCCTATTTGGTAGAACTACAACAAAAAGGGCTTTTAACTACGATTTTGTTAGAAATGGTTTCAAAATTCGTCACCAAATGTAACTATTAGAGACAACATATGAAATTGGTTGCCAACATTTTCGTGAATTTTCTAATCCTCGCACAAGATGGTGGGAAGCAAATTGGCGACAGACTCAATGATGCATAATTCGTCGTACAATGTTTTTATTGATGAAAATACAAAAGATCAGATTTTATTAAGCTTAACTATCTTAAATCATTGTAATATTTGTTGAAGTATGAATCTTTTGGTAGAAGTTGAAGATGCCTGGCATAAAAAAAAAAAGTAATGTTGCGGCGAGAAGATGGCAAGCGTGAAGTTGAAGACCGACCGCTGCAGCAATAAAAATGGTTGCTGCAGCGATAGGAGTTTGCCGCAGTGTGCGTGGTTGGCTGTGTTGTGCAAACTGTTTTCAGATTTGTTCAGACAGCAGTTGTTTTTCAATTAAGTTCAGATTAGAGGTGATGTGTAGACCTTATTAACAAATGTGGTTGTTAATAAAAGCTCTGCATGGTATGTACTTTGGTATGGACATGGCAGAAGCATGAGATAGACACAATACAAGTAAGACACTACATAATTACTATAGCAGCATGCTTTAGCTTTCATGCCTTGTATGCACTACTGGAGCCGAAGAACGACGCCAGAAATTGTACCGCAGTTTGTCACTGTAGGCTTGCCATAACTCTAACTTTCCCATGCCACCCACCAACGCCATTCTACATTAATAGAACACGTCGTAGTTGGAGTCAATTTCAGGGTGGATGTAATCGGCTATCCAATGAAATATTATGGCTTATGTAATCTGCATTGACCAAATCCAACACACGTTGCACCGCTCCAAGGCTTCAAACATTGCTTATTGTTCCGACACAGAGATCGCTGGGATAGTGCACCAACACTGCCATAGCATTGTTTTCTGCCATTCTTAAATCTTGAAAATGACAGAGAGGTCATTAGAGTAGTGCAACGACGCTGCAATTCTAAAATATTGAAAACGACACAGAGGTCGCCGGAATATTGCAAGGTTTGCACCGTTTTGTGGGAATACATAGACAATACTACATACAAGGGGAAAAAAAACTAAGCGTAAATTCACATGAAACTCAAATCTACCCAAGAAGACTTCTCCTTATCACAATGTTCAAATCACATTACTTGTTGCAAGTGAATTTGTTGCCACCTTCACAAGAACCTTTTCACTTCTTGGGAGCAAGATGAAACCTTCATCAATGAAACTTTCTGATTCAGGCCAGATTCCAATCTCTAAAACTCCAACTATAACATGGCTTTCAACATTGGGATTTCTTATAACAGATTCACCAAAACCCACAAAGTCCCTTCATGCTTGCAACTTCTAACTATGAAAAAAAAAGCATATCTGAGACCATAGTAAACAAAAGAAAGCAAAAGAAGTTCCTAATGTGAATACAAAGAGAGGCAAGAATAGATCGTATCATCATATGGTATATATGCAATTGAAAAATGAGAGTTAACAGGATATTGATTCGAACTAACATAGAGCCAATAATGAAACTAGATAGGAACCTATTCCAATAAGATAAACATTGCAGTTGAGCATATATAGATTTAAACATTGAAGACCAAAGACTAAAGACTGATACATACTTTGATCATGAGCTCAATGGCAGGTTCAAGGACAATGCTTCTAATCATGGTTTAGACTCACCACCACCACACAAACAATGCGTTGAGACAAAGAGCAGATAAAACTATTGGAAAGTCAAACAAAACATGCATATGCTAACTTAAGCTTATAAATATGTTTTCTAGGTGGTGAATGCTATGAACCTCCAATACTTATGGCTGGTACTATCACCAAGTGCAAACAGCTAATAGTAACTAAGTTGACGTTGCTGTGCAGCACAAAGAGTCAGGCAAGTGATTAACCACTACAACCAATTTACAAAACTGACCTATCAATGCCTCCAGCTTCAAGATCAAACCAATTCGCAAGCCAAAAGAAGCTTCAGATAATTTCTAGAAACAATGTCGCATACTATCATGAACAACTTATTGTTAAAAAAATCATATGATAAAAAGCTTCATATAATTTCTACAAACACATGGTCGACACTACATTGTAACACCAGCGCTGATAAGAATTAAAAACAACCCAACAGCTTGGCAATTTCCTTTCGTCTACTGAACATAATGTTCCAGTTGTTAAAAAAAACAACTAAAAATAAATTAAATAAATAAATAACAGTGGTTTGATATTCCAGAAAAACCTTTGATGCTGGTTTATTCCCACCAAACGAATTCTTAAAAATAAATGGCCTCTTCGGCCTACCTATCACATAAATAAGTAAAATAACTTTCTACTGAACGTACAAAATCAAGATATTCACGGAGGTTTTGGCACAATAGTCTTCGAGACTCTCGTGAAAGAAGCAGAAAACAAAATCCTTCCTCACTAAACCATCACTTCTCCCACCACAGTAGATTCCATCTTCTTTCCTTATAATTGCTGTGATTTTAATTTTATTACTGTCCACAGTGAAACGGAGAATCTCCTTCTGTTGAAATCCCTCCGTCCACAGGAACTTTCCGTCAGCCGTTAACCTAAAACATACAACCGTGCCGTTAATAAGAACACAGTCGGACAATTTCTCATTGAAAGAACACAGTACATAAAGAAACCACATTGAAGATAAACAATAATGCACAGTAGAGTAAAAAAAAAAAGCCTCAAAATGCACTTACTGGAACCGGAGAACTGTTGTGGCGAGTAAAATTGAGAGAAACAAAGTGAAGGTTGCCGGATCGGGAAATTTCACTCCTTGGAGGAGCAGGTAACCGGTGGGAAAGCGTTGATTCATGTCGGATTCGCTTGATTCAGGCTAAGACTGAAGGGCAGAACCGGAGAAATGAAAGAGACGGATCCACCTTGTGTAACGCTTCCAAGGGACGACCGTTCTTGAAGGCACATGAACAGTACCTTAAGCAATTCAACATAGGGGGTTGGAAATCTATTAATGACTACTAATGAGAAGACACATAACAAACACAATTATGAAGAAAAATAGTAATTATATAAAGATCTCAAAACAAATAATGGGGTACACCCTTCCCGAAAACTGTTAACCAAAGATGATAAATTGTTCTTACATTTCTTATAGATAGGGAAGGCTCACCAGCTCCAGTGGAAGCCTACCTTGAAAACTCAAAATTTAAGCTTTCTGCAGTTCAAGGAGGAAAAATTAACAAGAATAGGTACAATTTGAAATTGAACTCTCTTCAATTATCGCCTACTTACAGTAAAATTAAAAAGCTTTAAAACCAAAACCCCAAATTATAAAATATAAGTAAATAATATTTTAGATTATAAATCTCTACATGAATTAACATTTGAAGCACAAATGTCCACTATTATTACGAAACAACAGTGTTTGGAAATAACTTGATAAAACACGAAAAGAAGAGAGGCTGAAAGAGAAAGGAGAAGAAAGCGAGACTGACATTCGCATGTTTCTACAGTTACAAGTGATATTGTTCACCTGCCCCTCTCTCGTGAATTGAATGGCTAACGAGAGCATCCCTGACTGGCAAGGATCCGAATTCCACGCTGGAATTCACGAATTTAGAGCCCAACGTCTCCAAGTACAGCAGGTGCACACTTTGACTCACAGGAAGTCTTTTGACAGTTTACGCTTTCTACCGTTTGAGGAGGGGCAACTCTTTTAACGGTAATATTACGTTACCAAACGAATTTTATAAATTTTTTTTTATAAATTTGACATGATACTAAATTGATATTACCACATCAACTCATGGCTTTGATTAGACATGAACGACTATTCGTTAGTGATGAACAACTGTTGATCGTATAAAGCGCGATCATTCCTTAAGGATGAACGATCGTTTATCGTATAAGGAACGACTATTCCATGAGAAAGGAATGGTCGTTTTGTAGGAAGGATTGGTCATTTCATCATAGAATGGTACTTCCTTTAGATGGAATGAACGTTCCTCATTTAAAAAACGGTCATTCCATCCAAGGAATGAGTATTCCTCATCTAAGAAATGATGTCATGTGAGGTTTATGAGATACGTTTGTCAGTCTATCTTTATTTCTCTTGGGACACTCAAACATGAAACCTCAATCCGTAAAAAGTTTAAATTGTTAAATTACACTTTTAATCCTTTAACATGAAATGAGATGTATTTGTGGAAATTTTTATAATTATCATTTCGTTAATTAATTTCAAAACATTGTATGATAGAAGAATAAGAAATGAAGATTTTTTTCCTCATATTTAAAATTTACTATTTTATTCATTTTCTGTCACATCAGTTTGTATAAAATTTTTTTGTAAAATTTGTTTATTTAGTATTATTCTTGTAGGTGTATATCTCTGTCTATAATTGTAAGGAATAATACTTTGGGTACTAATGGATGGGTACTAATTTGTGTACTAACTAAAACATAGTACCCGTACTATGCGCATAGTACGGTACTATGCTTTGATTAGTACCCTTAGTATCCCATCCATTGCATACCCATACATCTCAATTGTAAGTCTATAGAAATAGAAGTCCTCACACATGAAGTCATTGGCTAAAGAACCAAGTCAATGCCTGTTTCCAGTGGTGGAACCAGGAAATTATGTTTAGGGGAGAATTTTAATGTTTAATGAAGAGGTAGATCAGAGTAGAATATATATATTCATTTTATTGGAACCATTTTCTATTTTGAATAAAAAAATTCACAAGTGAATACATATCAAAACAATCAATTTGAAATCTAATAAAGAAATAGAAAAATGCTTATTTTTGAAATTATGAAGGTTGTTTAAAAGAGAAGTTCAATTTTTAAGAGATTTGAGATCACATCTTCAAGCTCACTTCAGCACCAAGCGAGACTATTTGGTTGGGTTTAACTTAACTTTAAGTAACTTAATCTAAACTTATTTCTATCATTTTATTAGTTTGCAATTGATAGCTTGCTGAAATAATATGATGATTAGATTTGAATGAGGAAATGAAGTTCCACACCGTAAACATGGCAAACATTATAATCCATCTGCCAAGTGCCTTTACATATATTTTTTCTTAAACTTAAATAGTAAATTAGATACATTAAATTCTTTGGAGGTTATGATATTTTAAACATTTTTTAGTATCTTTTACAAGTTTTTTCAAGCAAATTAAACATGTATTATTTCTTCTTGGAACTTTTTATTTTTAATAAAACCTCACCGAAATTAGGGAATTTTATTAAACAACAAAGAAACTAAATACACCTAAAGAGGGGGACATAATGAGTCTTACCTCTTAAAAGCGTGCTAATGCATAATAATTAAAACAAAACAAAAAATGCCTAAGAAACTAAATGCATATATGCACACAATTAACTAAAAGAGAAATGACACAAATTATTTTATTCTTTTGCAGACATTCTACTCAATCAATTGTCTTGGTTTGACTGTTTGAAGGCATCTAGGGAAGATCTATTGTAGCTAAAAACATATGAGAAATCATTTTCATGGTTGCCCTAAAATTTGGATTGGAATCCAAGCAATCAATTGCCAGCTTTATGCTTGCTATCAATTGATCTTGAATAATAGGTGGAGGAAGTGGAAGGCGTTCATCCAAAACATTATTCAGTAACAAATTCTCCCAAGTGAAAGGAGAGGATATAGTAGAAATGATATTTTCCAGATGCTTTACATTGATCACTTCCAATACTAACACCCTAAAGCTATATACATCACATTTTTCAGTTACCTTCATTGTGTAAGCGTGAAAGATAAAAGATGAGATCACCCTTTTTTTTTTTTTTTTTTTTTTTTACATAAGTAACTAAACAATCAAGACAATAATAAATGAATTATATATACCTAGATCAATATATCCGTATATGCCTGCAACTTGTGTCCAATTGGATGAGTCTAGCTTAAGAAATTTGGCAATTCCAAAGTCTAAAACATGAGCTTCATATTCTGAATCCAACAACACATTTTTGCTCGATATGTCTCAATGGACTATTGGTGGGAAGCTATCGTGGTGTATGTAGGACAAGGCATTACACACATCTTTCCAAACATTTACTCTCTTACCCCAATCCAATTCTCTTGTTGTAGCTTCATTACTCAAGAATGTGGCCAAGCTACCTCTTTCAAGATACTCATAAACTAAAACAGAGTCTTTAGAATGTACACAAAAACCGAAAAAATTCACAATGTTTCAATGTTGTACCTCTGTTAATGCCCTTATTTCATTTAAAAGCTCTTTTTGGTCTTCTATCTCATCAGGCTGAAGGGAGTGAAATTTCTTTATCGCCAAAATAGTCACTAACAGAAGCTATGCTCTATAAACACTTCCAAATCCTAGATCCACCTTGAATTGAGTCGTAATGCAATATCAATGTTGTACTTTGTGAGAGAAGTTACTTCGATTGTTTATATGGTAACGCATGGAAGGATGCAGGTGGAAGAATGGTTAACAGCATGTGCTTGTATAAAAGATATCATGAAGCAACCAGGTCACCTCAAGTCACTATATGGAGAAGCAACAATTATGTTTATGAAATCACCTCTCATTTATGTACTCAAAGATGGGACGTCAACATTGAAATTACTTCTATCCACAAGAAATCTCTCTCTCTCTCTCCTTTTCTATTTTTTTTTTTTTTGGCAATGGCAAATGAATATTATTACACCCACCAAAAGAAAATGACTATTATTGCCTCAAAATTGGTACAAAGATAACTAGTTGATAGTATTTTTATTTAGTTAAAAAAGAGGATTGGGACCTCAAAGATAATCTAAAATAAAAACTATATTAATATCAAAGTTGAAAATCAAACCAAATCATCTAAGTTAGGAACATAGAGATACTTTGATGTGTCAAGGAATGTTTCTGATATGTTTCCACTGAGCATGTTGCCACTCAAGAACCTAATAAGAAGCATGTGACATATTTTAGCGTGATATAACACTTCATTGTAATTGTAACAGAACAACAATTTCCATCAGAAAATAGTGACTCTGAAACATAGTTGCTTACATAAAGTTTGGAGTCGTTCCAATGCCATTAATTTCTCCTTCCAGCTTGTCAGATCGCTGTATAAATACTAGCAAAAGTTTGAGGAAATATAAACGACTAAAGGTGATACGTAAAGGTACAAGGAAAAAATATGTTCTGTATTTTAAATTTATTACTAAAGATGTCACATAGCATGAACACAGCAGAAGCATGAGATAGACACAATACAACTATGATATGAGACAATACCATAGCAATATTACAAGAACATGGTATGGGTCTCATGCCTTGTCGTGCCTAAAATTAGGTTCATCATGTTTTCCATGCCTTTTTTTGGGGCCCATTTATAAGAAAATACTTCCACTCTGATAGGAATATAAAACATTTTAAGTGGGAAAATATATATATATATATATTGATTAGCACAAGAAGGATCATGCACATTTAGGCCTTATCTTTACAGTTACCACCATTTATTTCCCAAAATGATATTTCAGCTTCATCTACTCCTCTCTATTTAATATGTGCAAAAAATAATTCACTTTTATGTTTCTGTAACAATACCACGACTTTCCTCCTAATTTATTTACCATGCTTCTTCAAGATTGAAATAAACCTATTATTGCAAATATAGGAACATGCAAAATTAGCCATGTCCTTAAGTTTAGATGGAGAATTTCCAGGTCCAAGTTACTCTGCAATCTATTTACCAGGAACACACATCTACATGGAAATGCCACTTTGAAATAGGAAAGACCCTTTCACAATAAATGTAGTAACCAGCTATCAACACCCATGCTGAATATCATATTTTTTCAGAGCCAAGCTTAAGAGTTATCAACTCCAATTTTATAACATGTAAACAAACATGAGGGTTATTGTTGTAAGATTTCACAGGTGACTAAGGCACCAGGTAAGAATCGTGTCTCTTATTCTTGTGAGTCAATGTTCTTCAAACTTTGGTGATAGTGAGGTCCTTTAAGTTTCTGAAAGAATTTACTAGGTGATATTAAAACATACAATATACAAGCATGGCACTGTAGCCTTACAGTGGTGGTTACTTCGAAATTATTGGTGTGGACAGATCCTGACATATTCAAGTTTCTCAAAATCCTGAACACAAGTTTCATGTAACAGAGTAACTCTGACAGCAATTACTTCTATGATACGAAGCTTAGCATTAAATAAATAAATACACAGAATCAGAAGCACCAAACATACAATTTTTTGAACAGGTTGCTGGTCAGATTTGGAAAAGGAAACTTTGGTCCATTCATATCAGTAATCCTCCTGTATATAAAGAAGATTTACAATTGTAGTTTGTTAGGATATTCAAGTCCCTACAGTTAATAGGGAAAAAGTTGAGAAAGTTCTTCTACTTACAGGTCATCCAAACTTCCCAGACTGAAAATTGCAGCAGGGATGGGTCCTTCTAGTCAGCTTGAATACATTTCCCTTCAATAAAGCAGCAACAAAGCGGAAGTGGGAAAAAAAAAAAAAAAAGGGAGTATCTATATGAATCACAATCCTTCTTATGCATTTCAAATCGAAATTTGCTACAGATCAAGATCTTACAGCATTTCGAGATTAGTCCATCCCCCAATAAATTCTGGTACAGTGCCAGTAAAGCTATTATCACTTATTCTACTGCACACATCAAAGTGAAAGGCATTCTGTTGATTTTAAACTATCTCGACTGGAGGAGAAAATATATGAAAATACTTACAACTTCTTCATGTTCTTCAGTTTTGCTAGTTTTATAGGCAACCTTCCAGAAAAATAATTGGAGGAAAGTTCCCTGAAATTGCGTAGTCATGGCACCAAACCACCATAGTTATATGATTAATATTCTCAATAACAATTGCAAACGTAATATCAAGTTAAGAGTTAAGATGTCATACAGGTTAGTTAAGTTAACCAAATTTCCAAACTCCTCAGGGACAGGACCAGATAACTGGTTTACTTCAATGTTCCTAAATTTTGTTTTTACTGAGATTATAAAAAGAATTGAAACAAATATGGATTTTCCTAGAGATAGTAGAAGCATTGAGTTTTTGAAGATGAAAGCATACAAGAAAGTGAGATTGGTAAAGTATCCCTAGTGGGTGTGAATTTCCCCTGATAAGTTGTTGGCGGTAAGAGAGCTGCACACAATTATTCATTAGTCGTTATTCATTATTCATTATTCATATCATGAGGAAGTAAACCCTGAATTGTGATCAAGATCATCAAAGGAAATTTGTTCTAACCCCTTAGTCTAAATACACTAAGGTCTCTATAGTTCAAATTTCTTAACAAAGTACCCTTATGTTTACTCTCTTTGAAATTGAGCATCAAAGGGTCAAGTGATAACTTTTGAACATTTATCAATGAAAAGGGTACTTTTTGGTGCAATTTGGAACCACAGAAATCTTTTTTATATTAAGTCCACAAAATTAAGGGGTCAGTAAAAATTTCCCTTCATTAAACCAGAAAAAGTTGTAAATTTTTACTTACATATTAGTCAAATGCTGCATTGAAGCCCATTCTTTTGGAAGTGTACCACTTAGGTAGTTGCGGGATAGGTCACTCTTAAGGAGAAGAATATGTTACATACAAAAATTTTCTCCTGAAACAAGTTTAAGTTAAGATGCCAATAAGACAAGGGATATTCAGAGAATGGAATGCCATGTTCTTTCAGGCAGTTCACACCTCTAACACATACTTTTAGTGCATTTATAATATCACCCTAAAAGCTACTGTGGTATATCCATAACCTCACTCTAAGAGCGCCTTGGTATATTAAATTATTCATAACCTTATTCTAAAAGCCTATATCCAAAGGATGATTCAGGCTACAGTTAGCTTCATTTTGTATTCACTATTATTTTAAAGAAGTGAGAACTCAAAAAAGTATTTTGTCGTTTTCAATTACTGTGTATTTTGATAGTTAAAATTGTGTAATAACATATTGAAACTTTTCATGAATAGGAACTTCTCATGTGATCATTCAGAACTTCTCATGTGATCATTCAGAATGATTTTTTAAACAGTGAAACTAACATGTATCCCCCAGAAAATAGAGGTTCTTTGTTGACAATTTTTTTAATGATCCTAGAAACAATTAATCAGCCAAGTTTCTTATTAATTGAGAATACAGAAAACTGTTTCTGAGCATAAAAAACTATTTTGGACACAGAAAATCTAAATTTCCTTAATAACTAGGGTTTTAAACCTTAAATTAACCTGCATGGGCAGAGTTTCTTGTATCAACACAACCACCACAATGGAAAAAAACAACTTTCTTGAATGCATCAAGCATCTTATTGGGTTTAGTGGAGAGCATAAAGACCAAAGAATCCCTTCCCAAGACCTATATACAGGTGCCAAAGATAGTTTACGAACTGCGATAGGGGAACAACTGAAAGACCAGCTCAGCCAAGTCTCAATGCAAATCCCCAGCCCCCTTGATCAATTTGAGATTCTCCCATTGATTCCGATAAATATAGATAAGTTGTATTTCTCATCACAAATTCATCTTTCACATAACATAAAAAATTTTCATCATAAGAAACAACCTGATTTCCAACCTCTTGCATTGCATTACCAAAAGAAAAAAAAAATTCAAATTCAAAAAAAGAAAGATTACTCTTGTGACTCGGAATGAACCTTTCTCGGTGGAGGAAAGGAATAGCGATGGATTCCTATGGAGCATCCAGGAACAAGAAGATTCAATTGGACGCCAGAATTGTTTATTACGAAACAGATCACATGCATAATCTATTAAAGAAAAGATTCCTAACTAACATAATTATAAAGAAAAGTTTTTATTATAGAAATATCTCATGGCAAAGACATAGAGCACACCCTTTCCAATAAGTGCTAACCAGATATGATAAAATGTCCTTACATTTCTTGGAGATACCTAAGACTCACCAATTCCCATGGAAGCGAGCCCTGAGGACTCAAAACTTTGAGGTTGCTGCAGTTCAAAGAGGGAAAAGTTATAATGAGGAAAATGATCTCAATACAATGAAATGAAAACTTCCTTTGCACCAAAGACGAAGCCCCCATGAAAAAAAACTACATCCGATTCCGTAACAATTACATAGTTTGAAATAAAATCATTATAGACTACAGAATTATTTCCAATTGAAAGAAAGAATTTGGTAAAATTCTCAATTCAACAAGTATAGATACAATTTGAAATTGAACTCTCTTCAATAATAACTAAAACTACAATGTCAGGCCTGCATCCTTATCCAAGTGAAACTTGCAAAACTAAAGCGCCAATTTCATAAATCTGATATAAACTTCTACATGACTTAACATTCGTAGCACAAAATATCCTCTGTTATTACGAATTAACAGTGTTCAGAAACAACTTGACAAAAGCCGAAACAGAACAAGGAAACGTAGAGACTTAATGGAGTGAATTGAGGTACGGGGGGATTCGAACTTGAGATAGGTGAGACATCATATAGCTTTTGCATCAAGTTAAGAATATCTTAGGTCAAAAAAAATTAAATTATTAACTTTAATATCATGTTAAAGCTCAATTTGATAATTTCATTTTGGTTCCATGCAAAATTAAGTAAATAGTAAATCAATTCAATTTCACCTAATTGAAATCGATCAGTGTTAAATTATCTTATCAGAAGGTACTAGAGATAAGAGGATGAAGAAGAAGAAGGGGGACTTACATGTTTGTAATGTGAGAGAAGGAGCCAATTGTGCGGTTACAAAAGATGGTGTTAGTCTGCCCATCTCCCGAGTGTTGAATGGCTAACGGGAGCATCCCTAATTGGCAAGGATCTGTAGAATTCAGGGTTGGCCGCCCAATTTCTTAGCTATCACTGAAGTACAGCAGCTGCATAAGACTCATTAGAATGGCTCCCCCGTCATTATATTTGAATACAATACGCTGCTCATGTTTAAGTTTAAATGCCCCAGGAATTATTAAAAACTATCAAATACCACCCTACTCAGAAAATTTAGGGGTGTTCAAAAGAACCGGTTGGAACCAAAACTGGTGGGTACCCTGGGTTTGGTTCCGGTTCCTACCCAGAACCAGTTGTCAATGGGTAGGTTCCGGTTCCAAATTTTTGGAATCGTATCTGAGCGCCTTGGGTTCCTATAGTTAGGAAGGCAAGAAACCAGAATCGAGGCCGAAACTAATATAAAATAAAATTAAGGATTAGAGGGGTTAATAAAAATTTTTTGTAAAAAAAGTAATGTGAATACATTTATATTTATATCTCATAACATTTAAAGCAAGTTGGTTTGACCTTTGAGAATCTACCTTTACAAAGTAATGGAGTTTGTAATTTATAATTTGTAATTTTATTTCTGTTAACAAGTGCCAGGTGGGGGGGTATTTGTAAGTTTTTAAGGGTTTTTTTGCCACTTTTTAAAAAATTTGGGGGGTCATGTAATTTTATAGGGTACCTAACCGGAACCTTGTTACGTGTTCTAGTTCTGGTATTAGGAACCGAAACCACTTGGCCTCGTTTCAAATTTCAAGGAACCGTCGATTCGGTTCTAGTTCCGGTTCCTTCAAAAAGTGTAGGGTACCCTGAACCGAACACCCCTTATTACTCAATACTCACTCGGGTTTTTATGTTATCTATAGTGTTTTATGATAGAGTTAATGACAATTATTCCCTAAGGTTCAATTAAATAACAAAAATTCTCACAAAATTTATGGGAAAACAGAAATCCCTATGTTGTTAAGTTTTATGTGTTAATATTAACAATGAGAGGGCAATTTAGTAAATATTCATTAACTCATAATGATGTATGTTCTAACAGTTTATTAATGGTTCATTAACAGTAAAGGGTCTATTTGTTTTAATATTTTTTCCCATCCTATTCATACTATTTCCAAAATATACGCTTGTTTCTTTATTATGAAAATACTATTATATGTTATTCAATTATTTTTTAACCCTTTAAGTTTATTAATTTTACTAAACACCCTCAAAAATAGTTTAGAAATTGATAAAAACACACCCATCCACTCACATTTGCCAGACTCCGGTCACCACCACTAGAAGGTGACCGAAATCTAGTATAATGACACCTTATTGGTGGCAAATCTAGTATAATGGCACACTATTGGTCGGATCTATGCTGCAATAGTGTTCGACATATAGCTTTTTCTAGCAAGATCTACTGTGAATCTGGCTGGAAAATGTCAGATCTATGGCCAAAGATCTGGCCGTTGATGACCAAATCTTTGGCCGTAGCTGGCCGTCGTTGACAACCAAACATGGACAGATCTGGCCGTCAATGGCTAGATCCACGGTGAATCTGGTTGAAAAAGGTCATCTCGACACACGATCGGCCAGATCTAGCTGGTCATGCTCGATCTGATACAGTGACTCGACCATCCTCCGGTAGTGGTGGCAGGTTGCTAGTATTCAATGGGTGGGTGGGGGTGTTTTTGTAATTTTTAATGTTTTTATTACATGGGTGTTTAGTAAATTAACAAACCTAGAGGATTTTTTTTGGTTAATTTTCATATCCTACCTCGTTATTCCTAGTCAACTCTTACTTTTTCAAAAATCCTATTCAAAATAATAAAACAAACAGACCTAAAGAAATTTTTAATATTTTAGAAATTTCAAGGATATTTTTGTTATTATATCAAACCTCAATGGGTCTATGATTAAATAACTCTTTATGAGGGGTTTTATGATATTTTACAGATTTGTGATATTTTATTGGTGTTTTATGATATTTAATAATGTTGGAAAATCACTAGGGCTTTTTTGACTTAATTTAATTATCACTAGGGACAAATGAAATAAAACTTAAATTTAATTACAAACCCCATGTATAAATTAATTACTGTATTATATAAATCTTTTTATAATTTAGAGTCATTTTTTACCCTTACCTCTTCAATTTTCCCTATTTTCAATATCTTTCTCATTCTCTTATTATTTAGAACGCATATTATCAATTTAGGTACAATGTTTTATCAAAATAATAAAAAAAGGGATACAAGTTTAAATTTTTTTCGGTTTAGGGACACTTAATGGTGATTTACTGTTAACTTTAACAAAAAAACAAAAAAAAACAAAATAGAAAGTCTTAAATACCCATGAACATTTGTTTATTTTAGTTTTTTTCATTTATCATAAGTTAGAAATTCATTTACCTATTACTAAAATCCAACAGTCAAAATCTTGTGACTAGAAATTCATCACGAATTTTAATAACAATAATGATATTAAAATGATCGCCTTTGAATGAACCTTTATTCGGATTTGATAAAGAAATATTATGTGGTTGAAACTTTTTCCATCAAATATGATCAAACGTTGCATCGATTGCTATATAAAATTGTAAGTAAGGTTAAATAAATTATTTAGAAACGATTATTTTGATATTTACTGTCACCAAAATAAATTGAAAAAATATTTTTATTTACAGCAACCAAACTCCAAAACCAATTACCGTATTAAATTTTATCTTAAATAAATTAATCATGTCTTATTTAATAGTCTTAAGTAAGTTTATATTTATTATGAAATTTAGGTAATTACATAATTACAGTATAATTTATCCTCTCTTTTTTATCGGTTCTATGAAATTCAATAAATTAATGGCTAAAGGAAAAAAATACCATAATTATTAGATATTACGAATTGGATAATAGCTAAGATATGACTAGGGATAAATAATATATATGATAGCACTCCCATAGTCCCGCCGGTATTAGCCATCTTTCATCATATATAATATCATATGTAGTAAGACTAAAATTTATCCATCCATGCAAGCATAGTAATCATATATAATACCATTGTGCTGGGATAGCTCCAATAAGAGGCCTATTTCTAGACATCTCTATATAGAAGAAAAATAATTTCACTCTAATACTAAAAAAGAAAGCATTTTAAAAAAAATTGTTGAATATCACAATAAGGATCAGGCACATTTAGACCTTTATCTTTCAAGTTTATTGATATTTCAGGTTCATCTGCTCCCCCATATTAAATTGTGCAAATATAATTCACTTTTATGTTTCAGTAACTAGATTACGGCTTTCCCTCTAATTGATTAGTCATAGTTCTTCTACAATCAGCTAAATCCATTATATCAAATACACAAACATGCATAAATAGCCGAGTCCCTAACTTTAGATAGATGAATTTCCAGGTCAAGTTACTTTGCGATCTGTTCTTTGAAAGATTTCAAAGGTGGCAAAGGCACCATGAGAGAATCATGTATTTTCTTGTGAGTCTATGTTCTCCAAGATCTGGCTAAGTTTCTGAAAGAATTTACTATATGATGTTAAAAACATGATATAAGCATTGCCATGGTGAGAGAGTTCTTAAAGTGCTGTTCACTTGGAAAATATTAATTTGTTGGGACAGATCCTGACATATTCAAGCTTCTTAAAATCCTGAAGTCCAGTTTTATTTTATTTCATTAATTTCGACTGCCCTTATTTCTATGCTAAGAAGCCTAGCATTACATCAATGAAAACACACAATTAGAAGCACTAAGCATACAATTTTTCGAACTTCTTGCTGCTCAGATTTGGAAAAGCAAACCCTGGCCCAGTCATATCAGAAATCCTCTTACATATAAAGACGACATTACTGTAGTTGAATATTCAAGTCGCTACAGTTAATGGGCAAAAAGTTGAGAAGGTTCTTCTACTTACAGGTCATTCAAACTTCCTAGATCAAAAATAGTCCACGTGAATGCATTTCCCTTCAATAATGCAGCAACACAATGGAAGCGGACAAAAAATTGAGGATCTATATTAATCAGGATCCTACTTATGCATTTCAAAATCAAAATTTGTTAGAGATCAAGATCTTAAGCATTGTGAGATTAGTCCATACCCCAATAAATTATGGTACAGTGCCTTTAAAGCTATTATCACTTTTTCTACTGCACACAACGAAGTGAAATGTTTTTTGTTGATATTAAACTATCTAGATGAAGGAGAAAATATATGAAAAATACTTACACAACTTTGTCATTTACTTCAGTTTTGCTATTGTTGTAGGCAAACTTCCAGAAAAATAATTAGAGGAAAGTTCCCTGAAGTTGTGTACTCATGGCAACAAACCAACATAATTATATGATTAGATATTCTCAATTATAGTTGCACATCTGCTGTACTTTGAAGTTAAGAGTTCAGATGGCATACAAGTCAGTTAAGGTGACCGAATTTCCAAGCTCCTAGGGACAGTACCAGATAATTGGTTGGCTTCAATATTCCTAAATTTAATTTTTGTTAGAGACTATGATAGGAACCAAACCAACATGGAATTGCTTAGAGTTAACAGAAGCACTGAGCTTTTAAAGATCAAAGCATACAAGACAGTGAGATTGGTAAAGTGTCCCCAGTCAGTAGGAATTTCCCCACATAAATTGTTCGCAGTAAGGAAGTTGCAAAGAATATTCATTGGTCATATCATGAAAAAGTGAACCCTGAATCGTGATCAAGATCATTAGTGGGAAAAATTTCTAACCTTTAAACACACTAAGGTGTCTATATTTTCAAATTTCTTCAAAAAGTACCCTTATCTTTACTCCATTGAAATTAAGAATTCAAGTGCCCATGATAATTATTAAACATTTATCAATGAAAAGGCTACTTTTTGACGAACTTTGAAACTGCAGAAATTCTTAAATTTGAAGTCCACAAAATTAAAGGGTCGGTAAAATTTTCCCTTCAATAAACCAGAAAAAGATGAGTAAACTTTTGCTTACATATCATTCAAATGCCGCATTGAAGCCCATTCTTTTGAAACTGTACCACTAAGGTAGTTGCGGGAGAGGTCACTGTAAGGAGAAGATAATGAATATGTTATATGTCAAGATTTTCTCCTGTAACAAGTTAAAATTAAGATGCCAATAAGACTACTGTAGTATAAGCATAACCTCAATCTAAAAGCTCCTGTAGTATATTCATAACCTTACTCTAAAAGCCTGATACAATGTGTGGTTAACCACATTTTGTAATCAAACAAGTTTTGTATTCAATGAGAATACAGAAAACTGTTTTTAGTAGTAAAAACTACTTTGGAAACGGAAAATCTAAATTTCTTTATACCTTAAATTAACCAGAAATGTCTATGACAAAACAAATCACATGCATAAATCTATTAATGAGAAGACACATAAAAAACACAATTATAAAGAAAAGTAGTAATTATATAAAGATCTCTAAAACAAATAATAAATTGTTCTTACATTTTCTTCTAGATAGGGAAGGTTCACCAGCTCCAGTGGAAGCCTACCTTGAAGACTCAAAATTTGAGCTTTCTGCAGTTCAAGGAGGACAAATTAAAACGAAGAAAAAGGTCTCAAAACAACGAAATGAAAAGTTCCTTTGAACCAAAGATGAAGCCCCCATAAAATTTTTGATTCGATTCATTGCACTTGCATATTTTGAAATCATTTTAGACTATAGGATTTATTTCATTTAAATTGAAACAAAGAATTTGGTAAAATTCGCAATTCAACAAGAATAGGTAACATTAAACTACAATGTCGTAACCCAGCCAAGCAATTTGGCAGATGATATTTTTTTTTTAATTACAGTAATTCTTTAATATTTGTTAGATCCATCTGTCAGTTTCTGATGGGATAAAAGTTTTTTTAATCGGCTTGCTTTTTGCTTTTTAAAACTTATTTACGTAATTACAAAGTTGCCCTTGGTTCATATTAAATTTAGCTACAATCTTCTATTAAGTATCCTTGAATTGATAAATTTGAAATTTGTGACCTTTTTTTACAATTTTATGACAGCATTGTACCTGGATTGATAATCTCCCTTAATTAATATAAAATATGAATGAGAAATATATTAATTATTAAAACATTATTTTTTTCATAAAAATTATTAGATTATATTACATATATTAATTGATGCAAATGTTTTTTTATGATATTATCATTTGTAAATATATATAATTTTTAAGAATGTATTCATTAGATAAAATATAAATAATTTATAACATTAAATTAAATTTATTTAATATTCCTAATAGGCTAATACATAATATATTAAAGAAAGAAATTTTTTTTCTTTTTCAAAAATTGTTTCTCTCTAAATTATGAAGAAATTAAATTAATAGGATAATATATTTGAAGTAGCTGATAATATTGATTTGGCAATCAGTCAAGGTTACTAAATGAAGTAAGAAATATATATTATGAACATTGACAAACATTTTGAGAAAAGTTAATTCGGACATAGAACCTTGGTTACAATGACTAATTATACCCTTATTTAATATTTTCTCCACAACAAAAAATAGCAAATGTAAGTGTTCTATTCTGAAACATGTAGGTTTCATGGTTTTCTCACTAAATCTCTAGGTCTCCATGTAAAAGCCTCTATGTTTCATCCATTCATTAATAACAGTATCCAAATAGTTTTAATGTCCGTAAAATTGTCTTGATAAGTTATTTTTCCATATAACTTAAGCAGAACTTAAGAAAAATGATCAGAACTTATTGGATAGTTAAATTTAATTACATTGAGTTTTTGATATATTTACAATGACAGTCTAAATAAATATATCAGAGTTCTGAGAAATCTCATAAGCAAGGGCAAAGCTAGGGGGTTTGGAGGAAATTTTTTTTCTAAAATTATATTTAAGTTTAAATTTATATAATATATAATGATATTTTAATTATTTTTAAAAATATCTCGTAATTTCGATAAATAATTTTAGTTATCTTAATTTTAAACACTTCTTATTATACCATTTTTTCTTTTGTTTCCACACCGGCACCCTTCTATATCTTCTAAATTGTTAAGTTAAAATTAACTTTAAATTATAATAAATATAAAGAAAGAAAGAAAGAAAGAGGAAAAAGAAAAAAATATAAAGAAATACATTGTTTTCAAATTATTGATGCATGCACTAACGGTTACCAATTTTCCATGACTCAATAATACAAGTCTTCTACTAAATGTTTATTTCTACATAATTGAAGGGGTATGTCGATGACATTGGTAATTTGAGCTGAAAAATCTTTACATAGATTTATATATGAAAAAAAAACATCTCTCTTTCTCATTCATTTATGATACGATGCTTTGAAATTAATTAAAGGAATGATAATTATCAAAATTTCCACAAATACATCTCATTTCACGTTAGAGGATTAAAAGAGTAATTTAACAGTAAACTTTCTACAAATTGAGGTTTAACGTTTGAGGGTTAAAAGAGTAATTTAAATAGTTTATACTTTCTATAGTTTGAGGAGGGGCAATTAGACGTTTAAATCTTACTAGGCATATATATAAAGAAGAAACTTTCATAAAATTAATGACGATATACACAACCAATTAATGATAGGGGCAGGTGTATATTACATATACTGATGTAACGTTTCATGGTTGATTTAAGTCTACAGATGTCGTTAGAGGTCAAGTCATTGCCTAAAGAACCAAGTCATCGCCTACGGACAATGGTGGAACCAAGAAATTATGTCTAGGGGGGAATTTAATGTTTAATGAAGAGGTAGATCAAAGTGGAGAAAAAACATATGTTAAGGGGATAAAAAAGTTCAAGGAAATATGAAGGGTCAAAGGGAAAAGAATTACTTTTAAAGTAGACTTGGCTAAACGGGCGGGTGTGCCGAGTTAGGTTCAGGGTCCAAATGGGTCCGATCTAAACGGGTCCAAAATATTGGACCGGACCCTACCCTATGTGGGTATATGTGGACCTGCGGGTACCCGTTTTTCTCACTCCAATTTTCAGTTTTTGCAGTTATACCCCCAAAATTCCTGAGTTTTTATTTTTTATAATTACAACCACACAATCAACTACTCTCACTTCACTTCACATCCCCATTTCTTTCACTCTCACTACCTAAACTCATCTTTTTATATTTTTAAAGTGCATCATTCAACCATCCAATCCCATCAAATTTATAAAAACAAATTAAAATTAAAAATTAAATATTCATTCAATTCCATTATCCCGTCTCCCTTTTTTCCCTTTTGACCTGTACACTTTGTTATTTCACCCTCTCCCACATCTTCATTTACTTCAAAACCATCCCTAATTTCCCTGCTTTCTCCACCATTAAAGCCAAAAAAAAATCTTGTAACTGCCCACCATTTCTCTACGTCGTCTACGATATACAAGGTGGTTTCACCCCCCCACTCAAAATAATCTTGTAAGCCTCCCTAATTAAAGAAAATACTATGAATACTAGGTACGTATCTACATCCAAACACACACACGGACACACCCCAACAGCAGTACTCTAAACACATCACTACACATCCAACATAAACCCATAACATCCACATATTTTATTTCTCTTATATTTTCTCCAGCGACAAACAAAAACACAAAGCATGAAGTGAAAAGCAAGAAATAAGCAACAAGAAATAAGCAAAGTAGTGACAGAGCAATAAATCTTGGAAGCGAGAAGCTACGATAGTAAAGTGAAAAAAGGTTTACCTGGTTAAACCTTATGGATCAGTAGCTGAAGACTTGGGAGTACATAGTTGAAGAAGAAGAAGAAGAAGAAGAAGAAGAAGAAGAGAATCGATTTAGCAGAGAAGAGAAAGTAGAGAAGCAGTGGTCGGTGAGTGTGAGAGTCTGACAGAGGAGATGTTGACGGTGGACGGCGACGGTTTGACAGTGAGAGACGAGAGTGAGTGAATGTGAGAGAGCCAGAGAGGAGATGTCGAGATGAGGGACTTAGTTTAGGGCTAGGGATTTCAATTCCAAAATAGGTTTTTTTTTTTTTTTTTTTAAATAAACGGGTAAACCCCCCCAAATATTCATTTTAGTTAGAAATATTTTCTATTTTGAATAGAAAAATTCATAAGTGAATACATGTCAAAACAATCAATTTGATGGTCAGTTATTAAATTTTATTAGTTTTTAAGGAATTGAATTTTCTTGTTCTTTTACTTTCTCTCTTAGAATGATTCTTTAAATTATGTTAGAAAATTAGTTAATTTTCGTTCATAGAGAAACGTAATAACAATCAAAAGTCTTTTATAATAAAAACTTTTGCATGACAGGAAGAGGAGATTAAGATTTAGAAAAAATATATAATTCCAAAGATATTGTAATATGTTAGATGTAGAAATTAAATCTGAAATTTAAGAACAGAAATAAAAAAATACTTATTTTTGGGATTCTGAAGGTTGTTTAAAAGAAAAGTTCAATTTTTAAGAGATTTCAGTTCACATCTTCAAGCTCACTTCAGCTTCAGAGCTACTCCCAATTTACTTGAGCACCACATTTGGACCCAATTTTATCTCCATTTTCGTTGGACCCCAAACATAAAGAGAAATTAATTTCAGTCTTCATATAACATCATTATTCCATTATTAAATACATCTCATTTATAATTTAAAGTATATTTTTAGACATCACTTAACAATAAAAACATCATGTTAGATTAATTAATTTTTTTTCTTATACATCTCTTTTTCTCATTTTCCAATTCAGACTTCTTAAAATTTGAAAGAAATTATTGTTTGTTTTAGTGTTTAACTTAACTTTAAATAATTTAATCTAAACTTATTGCTATCATTTTATTTAGTTTGCAATTGGTAGCTGGTTTCAAGTTTTTATCTTCATTTTAAAGACTAACTTATGCTGAAATAATATAAATCATAAAATGATTAGAGATGAATGTGGAAATGAGGTTCCACCCTGTAAACTCGGCTTGCGTTATAATGCATCTACCAAGTATTGCGATAGTGCCTTGAATCCCATATTGCTTGGGAGTGGGAGTTGCAAGGTGACTCTCCCCTTTAAATAGACTAATAGATTGGACTTTTAAAGTATTTCAACAAGTGTAAGATAGACATAAAAAAAAAAAAAGTCATTGTGGGCTGTTATTAAAGGTGTAATTGAGCTTTTTGGGATAGTTAAGGAGTTTGCAATTCTTCTCTTCTGAAAATTGCATAGTTGTAAGCTTTTGCTTAGTGGATTGTTTGCGTGGATAGTGGACGTAGGCTAAATTGATTAGGCTGAACTACTTTAAAATTTTTGTGTTTGGTTTTCTTTATTTTTAGTTGCTTGCTTTAATTTTGCGTTTGAGTTGTGGGAATCTTTTTCAACAAATGGTATTAGAGCCCACGGTTCGTGATCTGGGAGAAGGCAAAGAGAAGGCAAGCTTGAAAGGAGGTTGGATTTAAGAGTAGATCGGTGACTGTCAAGCATCTTAAATTTTCTGGAGGCATATCTAAGTTTGAGGTTCTTTTATTTGATGGTAAAATTTATTTTATGTTATGGAAAAGTACGATACAAGACCTTTTGGTATAACAAGGTCTTGATCAAACATTAGAAGAGAATAAGCCAGAGAAGATGTTTGATAGAAAATGGAATAAAATTCAAAGGAGAGCTGTCATTACAATCAGATTGGGTTTAACTCTAGAGATAAAGTACAACGTGCTGATTGAGTCTACTTCAAAGGGTTTGTGGGAAAAATTGGAGGGCATTTATGCATTGAAATCTTTGACTAAAAGACTGTGTTTGAAGATGGATCTATATTCTCTGAAGATGGATGAAGGTACAAGTCTCCATGATCATTTAAATGAATTTAATAGGCTAGTATCTCAATTGTTGGCTATTTTTAACGAGTTAAAGGATGAAGAACAGACATTGATATTGTTGTCATCTTTGCCTAAATATTATAGACTCTTAGTTCAAACTTTGTTAGTAGGTAGATCTACTTTTAAATTAGATGATGTGATTGCCTTGTTGTGCGAGAATAAAAGGTTTGTGGGATCAAAGAACTCGTCACTTAAAGGAGATTACTAGTTGCAGAAGGTTCTAATTGAGGGAGGACTCAAAAGAGAGGTGATGAATCAAGATGGAGATCTAAATCAAAAGTCGGAGATTATGGTAATAAGGGGTGCTATTATTGTGGAGAGAAGGGACATATCCAACAATGCTGCAAGAAATTAAGGGAGGATATGCTTGCTTTCAAGAAGGTTCAGACAAATGAAGGATTTGAATGATGATGCTTGGGTTGTTGATAAAGAAGGTGAATTTTTAGTAACATGTCAAGATGAACTCAAACTTAAAAGGGTGAAAAAGGTTGGGTTTTAGATTTTGCTACATCCATGCATGTTTATAATGATAAAAATTGTTTTATTGAATTGAAAAAAAAGATGGAAATTATGGAAATATTGTTGCCAGTAATAACGAGAAAGTGAAGATTGAAGGTATTGGTAGTGTTCGTCTCGAGCTTCACAATGGTGTTGTCAAGAATCTTCGTCATGTGAGGTGTGTACTGAGTTGTAGTCACAATTTGATTTCTTTGAGTGAGTTGGCTTCTCGTGGATATACCTACATTGGTCAAAGAAATGGATGTGAAGTGTATAAAGATGATGTTCTGATTTTGCAAGCCAAAAAGAATGAAAAACAACTATATTTGCTTGATGAAGGTGTGTGTCTTAAGAAATCAAGAGATAAAGTTGTTCCAGTTCCCATTGTGAAAGAAAAGAAGACTATCATCCGAATATGGTTTTTAGATGCTACTGTGATGTTTGGGGATTCAAGCCAAGGGAGGAATTGTTGAGATAGTGCCTTGAATCCCATATTGCTTGGGAATGGGAGTTGCAAGGGGACTCTCCTCTTTAAATAGATTAATAGATTGGACTTTTAATGTATCTAAAAAAGTGTAAGATGGACACTAAAAGAATAGTGATTGTGGATTGTTATTAAGGATGTAATTGGGCTTTTTGGATGGTGTAAGGAATTTGCAATTTTTCTCTTCTAAAAATTGCACAATTGTAAGCTTTTGTTTAATGGATTCTTTGAGTGGATAGTGAACGTAGGCTAAATTGACCAGGCCGAACCAATTTAAAATTATTGTGTTTGGTTTTCATTATTTTTAGTGTCTTGCTTTAATTTTGTGTTTGAGTTGTGAAAATCTTTTTTCAACACTAAGTGCCTATACATATATTTTTCCATAAACTTAGGTAGTAAATTAGATACATTAAATTCTTTGGTCTAGTATATGATATTTTAAACATATTTTAATATTTTTTACAAGTTTTTTCAAGCAAGTTACACATGTACTTCTTCTTCCAAAATTTTATTTTTGATAAAACCTCAACGGAATGAGGGAGTTTTATTAAACAAAAAGGAAATCAAATACACCTAAAGAGGGGGACGTAATGAGCCTTACCTCTTGAAAGCATGATAATACATAAAGATTAAAACCCAAAAAAAAAAAAAAAAAAAAATGCCTAAGAAACTAAATGAATACAATTAACCAAAAGAGAAACGACACAAATTATTTTATTCTTTTGCAAGCTTGAAGACTTTCTACTCACAATCAATTGCCTTGGTTTGATTGTCTGAAGGCATCTAGGGAAGCTTTGTTATGGCAGAAAACATATGAGAAACCATGTTCATGGTTGGCCTAGATTTTGGATTGGAATCCAAGCAATCAATTGCTAGCTTTATTATTGCTATCAGTTGATCTTGAATAGTAGGTGGAGGAAGTGGAGGGCGTTCGTCCAAAACATTGCTTAGCAACAAGTCCTCCCAAGTGAAAGGAGAGGATAGAGTATGAATGATATCCCCTGGATGCTTTCCATTGATTACTTCCAATGCTAACACTCCAAAACTATATACATCACATTTTTCAGTTACCTTCATTGTGTAAGCAAGTTCTGCAAAGTGAAAGATAAATGATGAGATCATATTTCATAACTTTTTTTTTTTTTTAATGTAAGTAACAAAATAATCAAGACAATAACAAATGAATTATATATACCTAGGGCAATATATCCGTATGTGCCTGCAAGTTGTGTCGAATTAGATGAGTTTGGCTTGAGAAATTTGGCAATTCCAAAGTCAGAAACATGAGCTTCATATTCTGAATCCAACAACACATTTTTGCTTGATATGTCCCGATGGACTATTGGTGGGAAGCAATCATGGTGTATGTAGGACAAGGCATTACACACACCTTTCAAAATATTTACTCTCTTACCCCAATCCAATCCTCTTGCTGTAGCTTCATTACTCAAGAATGTGGCCAAGCTACCTCTTTCAAGATACTCATAAACTAAAAAAGAGTGTTGAGAATGTATACAAAAACCGAAAAATTTCACAATGTTTCGATGTCGTACCTCTGTTAATGCCCTTATTTCATTTAAAAACTCTTTTTGGTCTTCTATCTCATCAGGTTGAAGGGAGTGAGATTTCTTTACTGCCAAAATAGCCCCTGGTAGAAGCTGTGCTTTATAAACACTTCCAAATCCACCCCTCCCAATGCAATACTTGGCATCAAAATTCTCTGTTGCACTCATGATTTCTTCATACATTATTTTTCCATCAAAATTTAATATCGAAAGAATTTCATCCTTGTTCACACTTCTACGTTGTTTCGGTAACTCTTGCTTTTTTCTTCGAAAACAAAAGAACATTAAAGTCACCACAATTAAAAGACCAAGTGCTCCTGAAACAAGAAAGGAGATTATCAACCTCTTTCTTGTGACATGTTTGTGTGATATGAGAGCCTTGCAAGGTGTCAATCCACTTACATTACCACACAATCCTTTATTCCCTTGTAATGCTTCAATGGGAGCATCTCGAAATGCTGTGTTGTTGGGAATTGGACCTTCTAACTCATTGTAGGATATATCAATACTTGACAAACCATGCATATCTTCAAAACAA